>WHUY01000036.1:0-588135 GCA_015179035.1 Tirmania nivea
ACTATCAGGCTCACTCACAAACCACATGTAACGTTAACAACTTCACTTTAGGGAGCTTAAGGCTAACTGAGATTAATTGTTCTGACGGAAGTCGTTGAGTCATTTCATCTATGATATGTGACGGAGAATACCATTGGTGGAGACATTTGCAAGTTGGTAACAAAAAGAAGTGAGTACGGAGTATATTTATATGGTTGACCGCAGCCATTTTCCTCACTTTGTTCGCATAATTTCTATTGCTGCTTTATTTTTACCAATTGCGAAAGTTGTATTCATTATTACAACTAACACGATCTATTTAAGTACTGACTATCTTCAAACAAACCAACTAAAGTACTTTCATATCGGAAAGGTATTGAGGGCTATTCGTCCCGCGACTGAATATGGCGCACTTCAGGGGCAAAGTTAAGACCGAGTCTTTCGGTCTCTCAGATATCGGGTTAGCCTCCAGCATCACCTCGAGCAGCCGAAGGAAATTTGGTGAAGATGAGGAGGGTGGGGTGAAATTGGGAATACTGGAAGATGTTGGCACGGATAGGGTGAGGAAGAGAAAGAAAGCTTCAACTATGGTAAGTCGAGAGGTTTTTACCCCTCGTGATGCGGGCCTAGTGACGGAGATCGGGAAGAAGGGGTTGGGGCGCCGTATTGGGGGCGGTGCTAGTACGAGCGTAGGGCCTTCTGGAGAATTGAGCGAGATGGCGGAGAAGAGTGTAGCTTTGGCAAATGTGCCACCCTCAAATGTGCCACTAAGAAATTTTGCTGCGGTGGCGATCGACGAAGTAATAATTGGGGAGAAGCAGAGCTCTAAGACTCAGAAAGCCTCTAAGGAGGCAAGCATTATAGTGTGGAGGGCTGCTGTTGAAGAGACAACCATGGAAAGTCTGCCGGTGATGCTTGATGCGTTTGCCTCCCTGGAAGAGACAGTCATGGAAGCTCCGCCGGTAATGCTTGATGAGGTTGCTCTTTGTGGAGAGCAGCCTCTCGCGCCTATGCGCAAGTCTATTTCTTCAACGTCTAGTGAGGTAAATACAAGCAAGGTGGAACAGGAGGATGAAGTGTCTATGGGTAGAGAGCTAGAAGTCGGAACGATTGAGGATGCAGTGTTTGGGATCTCGAAAGATGTCGAAGAGCTGACTTTAAGATCCGACCTGGGCGAGAAGTCACCGACGATGCAGAGGGTTGATTCTGGCTGCCCATCTACAGCACCAGTCACGATCAAGACGAGGGCATACCAGCAAGAGATGTTCGAAGAGAGCTTGAAGAGGAATATCATTGTCTGTGTGAGTACTATCTCTCACTTTTTCATGAAGGCACTTTAGCTAATTTTATTCCACAATGTTCCAGCAAGGGACTGGGAGTGGGAAGACACATGTGTATAGACCATCTTTCCCCCTACGGCTTATAATTCGGAATTGATGCCATAACATAAATCCTTAATTGCCGTTGCTTGATATATTACAACAGATACAAATATAGGCAAGGCATACTTTAACATGATTAAGAAATTTTTATGAAAATATACACTTCATGTCTCATTGAAATTTTCTTAGCTGCGTTGGAGTATGTCCTGCCAATCAGACCAGATGTTGTAATTTATCAAGCAATGACATTCTAAGTATGTATGGGTAGAGAAGCATCTTCTACAACTTTGAGGGAGTGATATATCTAGCGCTAAGTTATGCTAACCAGGTTCTCCTGTGGTATAGGGCTATCCTTCGCATACGTCATGAAATTGAGAATAGCCCTGCTCATCAGGTAGGACACCAAAGGCAAAGACCAATCAAGGGCTAATCTAAATCAATATCACAGATGTCCTGGTTCCTCGTCCCAAATAGACATCTTGGGGAGCAGCAATTTGGAGTATTACAGAAACAGTTACCGCCAGTCCCTATGAAGCTCCTCTGTGGAGATGACGGAGTGGAAAAGTGGAATTCAAAAATCTGGGATGAGATTTTGGCTCTCGGGGATGAAAATAAGAGGGTCAAGGTCGCTGTGAGCACGCATCAGGTAAGCTCCTTTAAATTAAACATCCTAGTATAGATTAAGTAATAGCAATTGTGAGAGGGATAGATTTTGCTTGATGCATTGACCCATGGCTTTGTGACGATGGATGAATTGAGTCTTATTGTATTCGATGAGGGTGGGTTATGGTCTTCTTATCATGTGGTCGAAATGATGCACTAATAGATGGATTAAAGCACATCACTGTATCTATGATCACCCGGCAAACAGGATCATGAAGGACTTCTATCACCCTCGCCTCACGCATGATGATTACTTGCCAGCAATCTTGGGGCTTACGGCAAGCCCGCTATTTAATGGCACTGCTGCTCAACTACAGTTCGTCTATACGCATTCTGTAATACCATGATGAAACTAATTGTATTACTAGTGTAATCGAATCGAATCTTAATGCGATTTGCCGTACCCCAACAATTCAGCGTGCAGCATTGAACCAGTACTCCCAACTCCCTAGGCTCCGTATCGAGGCCTACTCATCTCTCACCGAAATTTTGAGACCAGGCCTCAGTTATATTTCCTTGGTAAATGCATACAGCAACATGGATATCAAAAATGACCCTTATATTCAGTCCCTCCCCCGAGAGACAGAGAGTGACAAGCGCCAGTATCAAAAGGCCCTCACTTCTGGCTCATATCCCATGCAACAGATGAAGGCTCTTGAAAAGAAATACACACATGTGTGTGAAGAATATGGGAGCTGGGCAGGGGATTTCTATATCAGTTTGGTCATAAGCAGGTTCATGAAGTTAGTGAGGGAGAGGGAAGATGAGTGTGTTAATTGGTTAGATGAGGAGAAGATTTATCTCATGAATATCCTTTCAGAGATTGATACATTCGAGCTTTCAGATGCTTCAATGATGGAGTCAGGTTCGCTCAGTCCGAAGATGGAGAAACTAATTGAAGTGCTGGTAGAAGAGTATGAGGCGGATATGGAACGCGGGGAGCAATCATTCTCAGGAATCATTTTCGTCGAACAACGTGTCGGGGTTTCGGTCATCACAGAGATCCTCTCTCGCCATCCCAAGACGAAAGATATATTCAGGTGTGGAATGTTGGTTGGTAGTTCGCAACACTTTGCAAGTGCGGGGAAAAATCTCACTGAGCTGGTAGATCACAAGATGACGGATTCGACTCTTGAAGATTTCAAGAGGGGGGAAAAGAATTTAATTGTTGCTACGAGTGTCGCTGAGGAGGGTTTAGATGTGCAAGCATGCCATCTGGTTGTGTGCTGCTACATGCAGAAGAACAAGAAGAGCTATGTCCAGATGAGGGGCAGAGCTAGAAGAAAGAATAGTACTTACGTTTTGATGTTTCCGGACGAAGATTTGGGGAGAGTAAGGCTACGGGAATTAGAGAAATGGGAAAAGGAGATGCTGAAGGCGTATCAGGATGAAACAAGGGAGTTGATAGAAAAGGAGGAGACCGAGTTGGAGGAGGAGGAGGAGATGATAACAGAGAAGTATTATATTGCAGAGACGAAGTAAGCAAAATTCTTACGAACTGGCATCGAATATTGTACAACTGCTAACCTGATTTACCTCAACAGGGCACTCCTTACTTACGACTCTTCCATACCTCACCTCCACCACTTCTGTGCAGTTATTCCACACAGTCAGTACATGGACTTCCGGCCCGATTTCTATACATATCAGGAGTGGATGCCAGTTAAACAATGGACTGCTGAGCTAACCCTCCCCGCATGTATTCCTCCAGAACTGAGAAAATATAAAGCAAAGCATCTCTGGAAGAGTGAGAAGATGGCAGAACGTGATGTGGCTTTTCAAGCATACACCACACTGCATAAGAATGGTCTTGTCGATAACCACTTGATGCCACTTCCCACGACAGACCAGGATGTGGAGATGAACGATATTGCCAAAAAGACCTCGACGGAGGCAGTGCCTTTGCAGATGGATCCCTTTGAGAGGACATGGGAGCAAAATTGGAGAGGGGAGGTAAAGACATATATTAGTGAGATATATATTCGCTGGGAGAATGGGGAGCAAGTGCGGATGAATATGATTCTTCCCTTTGCTTGCCCTAGGATGGGAAATTTTGACTTGTGGTGGACAAGGTCCGAACCAATGCAAGTGACGGTGAACGATAGGAACACACCGACCTATCTCACTCCCGAGCAATTCAAAAGAGCACAAGAAGACACATATACTCTTTTCTCTACTATTTTAGCGGGGAGAATAGAGAAAGGGCGCTTGGATTTCTCATATCTGTTCACTCTGGATGATGGAGTGTCATCAGAAAAGATCCCAAGTATGGATATCTTGCAAGCTTGGAATGGTGAAAGCACAAAGTCGGAAGTAGGGATTGTGCGGGATGTAACTCAGTTCGGGAAATTATATGTCTTCAAAGCATGGAACTACGAAGCTATCATCTCTCAAGAGGAGATGGAGAAACGGTATCCCACCCGCGAGCGACTCCCGGCTACCCCTCTCCTCGAAGTCACCCCGGTTACAAAGCGAAGAAACTTCTCGCAAAGGTACATGAGTGGGTCCGAAGTTGAAGAGGAGGAGCGAGCCCGTATACGAGAATCCAAATCCACATTTCTCCTCCCACAAGCTGCTACGTTTGATCGGCTACCGTGGAGGGTCGAGCGTTCTACCCTCTTGATTCCATGCATCCTACGACGGCTTGAAATCTATGCCATTGCGAAGGAGCTACAGGATACAGTCATGGCTTCTGTTGGGTTTAAACATCTGCCACATATCGTTACCGCTATAACTGCATCCTCCGCAGGAGAAGAGACTAATTATCAGCGATATGAGCTCCTGGGTGACTCTGTACTCAAGTTCCTTGCGGGAATACAACTGTTGGCGGACTATCCGCTATGGCATGAGGGCTATCTTTCGGGGAAGAAGGACCGAAGTGTAGCTAATTCGAAGCTGACGCAAGAGTCGATAAGGTTGAAGATGTCAAGGTTCATCATCACTAATCACTTCAGTCCGCTTAAGTGGAAGGCGAAGTACCTCCCTACGGAAAGTCCAGAACGCTCAAATCAAGAAGCAGAGAGAAAGGGTCGAGATCTTTCGAGTAAGGTTCTTGCTGACGTCGTAGAATCTCTCATGGGTGCTGCTTATCTCGAAGGCTCTTTTGATAAAGCTCTCAAAGTAGCTCAGATTTTTGGTCTAGACATGAAGTGGGATACTCTGGAGAATCGTGTCAACACTTTATACGAACGTGCCATCCCGCCTAAAGTAATACACCTTCCCCAGCATTTATACAATCTTGAGAGACTTCTCGGGTACACATTCAACCAAAAGTCCCTGCTGCTTGAAGCAATCACACACCCCAGCCTAAACACCGACACTGCTTCTGTCTCCTACCAACGCATGGAGTTCTTAGGAGACTCTGTCCTTGATATGGCAATTGTGGATAGGCTCTTCCGCCACGAAAAGAGATTCGGTCATGTTAAGATGCATCTTTATAAATCCGCCAGTGTCAATGAATACTTCCTTGGGTTTCTTTGTCTCAATCACTCCATGACCGTCGAAGGTGAGGAGAAAGAAGCCCACGCAAACTGGAGGACTGGAGCGGTTTCCATCACCTCTAAGGACAAACACCATCACTTATTCCGGTTTTTGAGACACAGCAATTTAGAAGTTGCAAAAATGCAGGAGGCAGCGTATCAGCATTATCTCCGCCTCAGAGAGGATATTTTCACGGCCTTACAGAGAGGAAAAGACTTTCCATGGACTCTTCTCGCAGGGATTAACGCAGAGAAGTTCTTCTCAGATATGATTGAGAGTCTGCTCGGGGCAATATTCATTGATTCTCATGGCTCTTTTGACATAGTGAATGCGATTATCGAGAATTTGGGAATTTACACTATACTGGACAGATTGCTACGGGATGGTGTCGACCCACTACAGCCTGTTCAGAAGCTGGGAATTTATGCCGCTCAGAACATGAACCAGGCTACAACGAAGTATGTTCAAGATGTGGATGGGGGAAAGTATGTGTGTGAAGTGAGGATAAATGAGGAAGTTATTGTAAAGGTGACAGGAGGGGTGAGTAAACAGGAAGTTCAGATCAGAGCTGCGGAAATGGCGTACACGTTACTAGTAAAGAGAAAGAGGAGTGAGGAAGAGGAGATGGCTCTTGGGAAAGGGGAGATGAACGTAGAAAGCGATATGGAAATGGATGGAGTAGAGGGGGCGATGGAAGAACAGAAGAGGAAAGGCAAGGAATCTTCAGCTAAAGTGGTTATAGGTAATGAGGAGGAAGAGGAAGATATCAACGGTATTTACAACGTTGCCATGTGATTATCTATCGATGCAGATTTTGGTATTTCCTAGGGCACATTAGATTAGAGGTCTGCATATATAATATCCTCTACAGGAGTTCCATTTTTTTATATTGTTCAATCTTGATATTTATATAACATGAGTTCCATTGCACCAATTTATTTCCCCATCAATAACTTCTTCATAAACAAACTTACCAGTGATAAAGTCTGCAGAGCGGAGGGTAAGCAGAGCGAGGTTAAGTTACTTGGTTATATGAGAGTAAGTCGCCATGAACCCTTGCTGCTCAACCCATTCGCTGGCCCGTAGTCTGGTTGATCTCGTTTCAATATGAGAATCTGTTGTCTATTGCCTCAGACATGTATTCTACACTGAGAATCTAGAAACCTAAAAATACACCTTAAGTAGTTAGTGAGGCTTCGTAGCTATATCCAAAGAGGGTCTAGTTGCTCAGATTCCAGCTCTAACCAAAACAAGTATTATTAACTAGACCACAAACCAGAATTAATCGAGCTGACCACAGGTTGCTCATCTCATGCATATTTATATAACTTTACATTACCCTGCAATCAATTGTAAACAGACCGTGCATTGTTAGAGCGACTTTAAGAGGAGGGATTCAATTTCAATTAGTGTGTATTACTTATTACCCGGTGGAAATCACAAGGCATGCCCATGGTCAGTCGAGTTTGGTATTTGGTGAACGTGGCCCACTGGGATAGCACAGACGGATGTATTATATAGTGCATATATAGCTATAGCTATCATGATAATACTCGTATATTCAGCATTGAATACAGGTAAGTGGTGTGGTATGCCTTAAGAAAATTGGTAGTTCTGATCAGATTCAGAAGAAAGAGAGTAGCTGGTAATAAGCCTCATCAGATCGGCCGATTAGTACTTAATAAGTCTCGAAGACTGCATCATGGGTCCATTCTCCTGGTACTTAATGCCGAGTCTGCGGTAACCTATCAGCAATCAAATTCATCGGGTAAAATATGACTCCTTAAGCAGTGGTCTTGTATAGTACTTGTCGTATGCCATGAGATACACAGTATATGTACGTAAGATGTAATACATGACTCGCATGGAATATATTTAGAAAGAAGGCTCAGCTGTGCTAGTCTGGTTGCACGCGGCTATGTCTATGATATTCATTTGAGGCAGAAGTTCAACGGATCATGCTAGTGCATTCTGGAAGCGGTCCATGTGCATTATGACTGCGTGCAGAGTGAGGCACACTGTGTATAAAAAAAATTTGCCATGCGTTAGGCAATCCAAAAAAGAAAAAAGAAAGTAGTATTATGAAAAAAGGTATTTGGATGCCTCAAAATCCCATTATTAATGACTGCCTGGTTTGAGGGGAACCTTAATTCGTGACTGGATGTTCAACCTTATGTGACAGTGGCGCTACACTGCAGTCCTGCAGGACATGTCGACAAGTACAGCATCGAGCATCAGCGTGGCGAGACTAGACACGAGGTCATGCATATTGGGATTATAAAGATAACGCTGAAGTCTCAAATGGGCGGGAGGTAAGCAGTCTGCTGGTCTGGCAGTTATCTTACATGTATGTAGAGCATCATGCATCGAACACTCTCGTTTCCGTTTTACGATTTCTATAGTTCTAGGCCGCTCAAAGTTCTTTTTACACCAGAACTGCCAAAAAATCAACAACACCTTAAATTCTGCTAGCAGTTTGGCAGTTGGTACACTCTATTAGAAGCTACAAATCCAATTAGCATTTAATACTCTTAAAGTTATATTTCATTGACTGAAGTGATGAAACATGAACTCATGGCGTTGCCATATGGGAAGGGGTACTTGGCAAGATATTTCACCGCATTTTTCGTTTATAAGGCATCGAAAGGGCAGAAAGTTCAGTTCTGTGATAGTAACTCAATCTTAAAGCAATATCTTCTACAGAACTGGCATGTTTTGTTGTTGCAGAGAGTCTTACTTAGCGACTTGGGCACGAACGCTAGTCATAGAGGAGCTAGAGGACTCTGATTGCCATATATTGCCCTATCTATAGAATAGAATAGACAAGTTGAATACCTAGAGGCATGTACGTAGGATATTTCTCAACTCCAATCAGTGCATAATATGTATGCACCTTTCCCAGCTCGTTTCGATTTATAGATCTATGTACAGGTTCGCTCTGCTAAACATGTATATTCACAGGTGCTCTCAGGTTTCAGGTGCTTGTAGAATAACGCTCACCATACCATCACTCGGGCCGAGTGACAAGCAAGTGTATATCCTACATCATATGGCCTCGTACCTGCATATTATACATGAGGAGATCGTGGAGTGCTAGTTATTAGTTTGGCGAGTCTCTCGTTAGAGAAAGTTGGTAACTACACTCTATGAAGAACATATCCATTACCTCTTCGCATTTAGGAACCCCTAGCCCTACAAGTTCATATTCAAAAGAGATCTCACGACCAAAACAATGTGGACTCCTACTGAGCTAGCGGAAATAGTTCAATCTACAAAATTATCACTTTCAAGACATCCAACAGAACTTAGTCTAGGCCTAAATGGACGACATGGTCTGAATGTTATGAAGAAGAGAGCTCCCCGTATACTAAGGGAAGACAATAAAGTTCTCCTCTACATTGTGTGTGCTAATTAATATTAGTTCTGTGGTTCTCATAGTCTCCCCTGTCAATGTGACGCAGAGGCCAAACCCATAAAAATGGGACGGCATTTCCAAATGAAATGAAGCGGACCGGCACATAGCGCAGAATAGATACCGAAACTCAGGAATCTCCTCCTGGAAACAATTAACATGGGGGCCTCTTCACCCAAACAGTGTCTGGGATGCGTTCCTAGACGGCTGGGTGTTGGTACCGAGATTGTGGCTCCTAGCGCCCAATCCCACAGAACGTCCAGTCACGTTCCGGCGTTGTCAGGCGGCATCGGAATCAGGGGAAGCAATAACAGGGCGTCCAGCTGGCAGTTTCTGTTATCAGACTAGTCCTTGCTGGAACAGAATCAGGAGTTGTTGCCAATGTATAGTACGCAATTGCTACCGATACTTGCTGTATAAGCCCTTTCAATTGAAGGGTTCGCAGAACGATCAGCAATGCAGTGATTTTGACATGGCAATGTTGATAAGATTGTTCTTATTTTTTCTTTTCTGTGGTCACACCAGCCAGATCGCGGCCCGTTCGCGCAAATTCCATGAAGAACGTTATGCGCCACGCTCAATACTGAGTCTATTCCCGAACCATTGGCAATGCAGAATAAACAATGCGACGGGAGATGAAATGAAGTTGAAAATGGGTGTCGTGCCTTGCATGGAGCATTGCAAAACCCTAAATTGTTCTACATTATAGCATAAGGTCATGGCAGGGCATTCGAGTGACTCGGAGTGAGTTACTAGTGTCATCACAATACCTCTCTTGAAGAGTTCTCAACAGCTAACATTTGCACTAGTATCAAGAACAATTTAAGCTCCCTTTGAATGCCGGCACGGCAGCTCACATCGAATGAACATTACACCAAATAAATCGGTCTGGGCACGAGAACAATGAACATGGTGAGACTAGTCTGGTAGGTGAGACATATTTTTTTAGAATAAAGAATTGCTTGGCTAAGTAGGATGAAAGCAACGAGGGTTGCTGTTGCCCTATTGCCATCCAGCCAAGAATACCTACGTATCGAATTCCTAAATGTCTGCTAATCGCATCTTTTTAGGTTACGGTCTCGTACACAGCCCTGGAGATGTGTCCTGACTACTCTGTCCTCCACTGCATGTGTAGGCGATAGATTCTCACAATTGGTATGTGCCCCCCAGAAGCAGCAAAGCTGTGCAGTCAACCACATGCTCTTTTCAATATGGCATTCATGATCATATGACTACATAGAAGCGCAGCTAGGAGCCATCCAGAATGCAAGCTAAGAGCTGAAGCTAGTGGCTAACATGGTTTAGCTCAGGAGTGGAGCACCTTCAGGGTTCACGACCTGTCACTTCTCCTAATTCTTTCATCCATGTCACTCGGCAAGCTCATCATCATGCCTTTTACCCATCGAGAGGTAGTCTGGCTAGCACTAGCCTCTCCAAAGGAGAATCGAGAGGATAAAACAGTACGGCACCTGTTTGAGACTAAGGATTCTGGATTAATAACGGAAGAGCTTCAATCATATGGGCTTTGAAATACTTTATTTTCGATGCCTATGCCATCAAGACTAGTATGGTCATGAAGGTATCGCTGGTGGCTGCAGCCGGGCTATATTCCTACGTGAAGAAATATTTATAGGTATCCGTTTCGAAAGCATACCATGCTCCCGAGAGCTGATTGCTGCATGAGAGACCCCAACGGGGACTTTAGTTATGTTATTATTGGTCATTTGTATTGATTCCTTTTCAAGTATCTCCAAATCAGACTGCAATCCGAATTCCAATTAGTTATACCCAGAGCTGTTTGCCCTCTTAAGCTTCTTGTTCCGTCTAGCAAGCATCAGGGGGAGAGACTTCAACCCCCTCTCATCTTCCAAGCACTAACCCTCTCATGTGAAGCAATCCAATATCAATCCAACTCCTTCTCATCTCCCGTCTGGTTCTCCTTAGATAGATTTTCTTTAGCTGCCCAGCTCCCACTTTTACCTAACCTTTATACCTCAAACGTTCAAGAAAGCTACTGCATTGCTATACCTACTCCGTACCGGGGGTTAATCATTAGTCTTCGCTGCTTATAAGGAATAAAACAACCTTATGAAGAGTGCTGCGAGGCCACATTTTAGCTAGCCCGCCTCCGCGGCGATCGCCGCATCTCACAACTTGCTGCATCCCTAAACATCCCCAAACATCGCGCCTGTAGCTCTTGTCTTAGCAAGTATGCTCCAGAGCCCACACCCATTTTATTTATCCATATCGCCGCTGCAGTACCTACACCACTCCACTGGTGGCTCTGTCCTCAGCACTTGCCTCTCACCGCAGCTGCAGCCACCACCAACCGACAGCGTTATTGCTTCGTCCGCTCTAGTGTCCTATGACCCCTGCGCATCGCAATCTCACGCGACTTAACCCAACTTGTCTACCCGCCGACCACTTCGACGGAAACAGATCCCATAATTTACAGCAAAGGAATAGAGACGTTTTGCACCCTGGTCTGGCGGACAATGCAACTTTAGTCACGCCACCTCCTACCCTGGTTGCGCTAGATGTCCGCCGAAGAAGAGTTTTTACAACCCTGCCAGTCTTAAGCAGTCGTCTTAAATTTACAGTAAGAAAAATTTTCCACTTAACCGCATTCGGCCATTTGTTGTTGTTTTTAGCGCAGTAAACTAGAGATATTCTAAGGGCAAAAAATATGCTATCGATAGCATATTTTTTGCCCTTAGAATATCTCACCCTGGTCCCATATCCTTGCTGCTCACATGATATGGTCGGGTTGCTGTGGATACAAGCCGCCAGACCAGGGTGCAAAACGTCTCTAATAGCCTGCTGAGATGGATGGTTGAGTTCCAGTTTAGCTTGCGTTAGACGAGAAGGTTTCCCCAAGAGACGCCTACCAGGATCATTTCTCGTCGGGGCAAAGCGAGCGAAGGGAGGGGTCGTGGACTCTGATCCACCTCCCGTTTTCCTAATACATACTTGAAGAAACAGAGTAGGTATTCAGTGCAGGACAAAGACCATCGTGAAGTATTTCGCGAACTCCCCTTGACCTAGATACCTGCCAGCCTCTGCCCTCGCTCATCAGCATCCCATCATTCTGCATAACTCACCTGCGTTTCCCCACTCGCACTCACTCGCCTCTGCAATCCCTCGTCTCATCCATCACATCCACTAAGCAGGATATCCGTGTTCATTGGCCTCTCTCGCACTATTCCATTCATCTCGAACTTGTCCCAACAGACACCTGCAGGCGCAGCTTCGACGAGAAGAGAGTAAAGCGAAAAAAAAAAAAGCAAACAAGCACCGCACGGTGACCCCAGGCCCAATCTCGTGCACGACCACCCCACGCCCCTCTTCCCGCCTTCTTAATCAACGCTCGCAACTCGACTCAAAGCTAACCAACCAACAGTTTGGTTCGATACCTAAACTGTGCAAAGGCATACCCGAATTATTTCCCAATCATTTTCTACCCCCTTCATCTTAATCCTTTCCTTCTTGACGACAAGTCTGCTCGCTGTTACTGCTACGTACTTGATCTTACCTCACTTACAGCTCACTATCCCGAGCATACCTATCATCGAGTGAATCGAGTGAATCGAGTTCACCAACATATCATTACTATTCTTGAACAATCATCGAAACTGGACAGTCTACGCCCCGGTTCACCTCAGCCCAACTCGTACAGCTGCTTCCGACTGTTTGGAGTCAGGGGACACAGCCAACTTTATCGCCACACAAGCTCTGCACCTCAACATAATTCCAGAGATTCAGCCCCTGTTTTCTCCTATCGCCAAAGATATTCAAGCCGCATGCTGGATTGTTATAGCATCCGCGCCGTTCTTTAATACAGTAATACTCCTATTAATTCAGTGTGCATGTTTCACGAGTATCGGCGTTGGAGATTATTAATATTAATATATACCTGGTGTTGGGTATCAAAAGGTAGTGTCTCTTTTTGTGGATTCACAGCGACAGACAGTATCATAGTCCTGGGCTAAAGGTCAATAGTAATAGGGAGGATTAGAAGTGGAATATACAGATTGTCTCCCGGTCTGTTTTTTCCTAATCGTGAGTTCAATTCTATCGCAGTAAGGGTATCGCGTGTTGGGGCTAACCGTCTGTTCTCAGACACTCTACATTTGAACCCCTTTACACAATATACGAGATGACTTCTACATCGGGCACATCGAATTTGACGGATAGGTTTGAGATAGTGAAGGATATTGGAGATGGAAGTTTCGGTAATGTCGTGTTGGCGAAAGTGAGAGGTGCTGGGAGTACTATTGCTAGGAGGGGCACACTGGTTCGTTATTGCTGCTATATAAGTACAAAATCCAGTAACTAACTGCTATATGTTATGGCGTTTGAGCAACAGGTCGCGATTAAGACCATGAAGAAGAAATTCGAGTCGTTCCAGCCTTGCCTGGAGCTTCGAGAAGTCATTTTTCTTAGGTCGCTTCCCGCTCACCACCACCTCGTTCCGGCTCTCGATATTTTCCTCGACCCCACAACCAAGAAGCTGCATATTTGCATGGAGTATATGGATGGAAATTTATATCAGTTGATGAAAGCAAGGGATCATAAGCCATTGGATGGAAGCAGTGTCAAGAGCATTTTGTGAGTGCAAAGTGCCGTTGAAGCACCATGAGGATTTCATTATTGATTATTTCTAGGTATCAAATCTTATCTGGTTTGGAACACATACATGCCCATGGATTCTTCCATCGAGACATTAAGCCAGAAAACATCTTGGTTTCCTCGTCATCATCGTACTCCAATGATTCAGCAGGTACATTCCGTCGATACTCTAATCTGGTTACTCCGCCAGCGACACCTCCCTCATACACTGTGAAGATTGCAGACTTTGGGCTTGCCAGAGAAACTCATTCAAAGCTTCCATATACTACATATGTATCCACACGGTGGTACCGTGCCCCGGAGGTATTATTGCGAGCAGGTGAATATAGCGCCCCAGTGGATATTTGGGCTATTGGAGCTATGGCGGTGGAGGTTGCTACATTGAAACCGCTATTCCCTGGTGGAAACGAAGTGGATCAAGTCTGGAGGGTTTGTGAGATAATGGGAAGCCCTGGTAATTGGATGAACAAAAGTGGAAAGAAGATTGGAGGTGGTGAGTGGAGGGAAGGTACACGGCTGGCACAGAAGCTAGGTTTCTCATTTCCTAAGGTCAGTAGTGGTTGAGCGGTGTTCGAGATCTTACCAATGTTCTGCAATCTGTGTGATCATTCAGGGCAGGGCTAACACACGGGGTAGATGTCACCAGTTGCGATGGAGAAGATCTTGCTCCCACCGCAGTGGCCAGCAAGCTTGTGCGACTTTGTGACCAAGTGCTTGATGTGGGACCCTAAGAACAGGCCTACATCGGTACAGGCACTACAGCACGAATATTTTATCGATGCCGTTGATCCTCTCCGACCACGATCTACTACTCCATCAAGAATTTTACGAAAGCATTCAGAGCTTACCACGCGACCATCCAGAGAGTCTGTTGACCAACCAACTCTTTCCTCAAAGGCGTCTTGGTTCAGGAAATCGTTCATTGGGTCATCCTCAAGGGACGTTCCTGCTCCATCTCCGGTCATTATTACAACCAGTGCCACCTCGCCTGGTCGCGATTCCCCGAACTCGTCAGTACTTCCGGAAGTTAGGCAGAAGGCGGAGAAGAGAATGACATGGCATCCATCAAGGTTAGCACCTAGTAATGGCGCGCCAATGCCAATACTACCCACTATTCGACCTGTGTCACCATTGTCTGATGCCGTTACTGCCCAGGCCGCAAGAATGTCAAGAGATCCTTCTCAAGAAAGTGGGACAACTAGCGCATCAGACAAAAGAAGGTCAATTATTGATGAAAAGGCAGCTAAGAAAATTGGGAGGCAACTATCTGTTCAATCAACTAACAATGAACGATATACAAACCCACATCACGCGCAAGCTGTCGCGTCTTTAACTGCAGGTCATGGATTGTCGTCACCAACGGGGGGAAAGGAGAGTTTTTTTTCCCATCTTCGGAAACGAGCACGGAGGCTTTCTGGCAAAGTACCTGTTTCTCCAAATTCTGATGACCTGGAAGCTGGTGCTGGATGTGGACCCTGGTCCTCGAATCGATCATCTATGATCATCGATCAGTCCAGCCCAACGACAGCAAATGCGAGTAGTAGCACTGACCAAAAGGATTTAGATAGGGCGCTTAGGGATGTACAGGAGGCTCTGGAGGAAAGCAGTACACCAACCGGGCTCGGACTAGGGAATGGAAGTGGAAAGAACTCGAATAGCTCTCAGTCTAACTCTTCAAGGAAGAACTTTTTCCCTCCAACACCGAATGCCTCGAGATCTGAAAATAGCACAATAAATAATACTGGACCCATTTCTAGCAGGACACGGAGGTCAATGGGGAAACCTGGACCGCGATATGATACGCCTGATGAGAATGACGAATTACTTGATGAGGCCATACTATCTGCTGCGGAGGCAGTACGAAGGTTAAATGGACGACACAGTATTCAAAATACATCAGCAGCACTTATTAGACGAGATCAGCCGCAACTGAGGCACCAAGGGAGTAACCTCAGCACAACAAACGAAAATGGGGTGTACCGCACTGGCGGATACCCTACTCCCTCACCGCAGCAGTACCGGCACACAATACCGCAGAACTATGGGGGGTCAAGGGCAGTTGACGTTTCCAAGGGACGAAGAAAAGACGATGTTCAACAACCCAAGTGGCCCACACCGCCCTATGAGGATAATGAATGGGTAACTGCTGTGGGGGCCTTTGCGTCTGTCGGGGCTTTGGAGGCAAGGCGATAGACTTGCACCTACTTCTTGGAACGTTGCCTATGTTTGTGGTATTTCCGGCGCATTCTCTTATAAATCTGCAGCGATCACGTTCGTCCTCTACTGGGCTTTGAGTCGATATTTTTCTTCATCTGTTTGATTTATTATTATTATTTTTTAGTATTGTATCGGTCTCGGGTCCAAGGTATTCCCATATGCATCTTCTGGTTGGTTGGTTGGGTGGGAGGTGTGAACATAAAAAGGTGTAATCATGGTCAAGTAGCATATTTATCTCGTGCTGAGTTCATTCTTATTTTTTATTTTTTATTTTTGTTTAAAAGGAAAGATCGACTTGGGTGGAGTCTTGCTTTTTTTTTCTTTTGTACTTGAGATTATCGTATATCCTACTGCTTTATTCTTCCTCAGTCAGTTATTGTTCTTTTATACCTATATCAGGGA
Organism: Tirmania nivea; assembly: GCA_015179035.1. NCBI lineage: Eukaryota > Fungi > Ascomycota > Pezizomycetes > Pezizales > Pezizaceae > Tirmania > Tirmania nivea. Next base: position 16,165 of record WHUY01000036.1, read on the forward strand.
CAGGATCGACAGCTAGTTTTTATTACAAAACTGTCCTGTCTGGTCATGATCGGGTCTTTGAAAACATCACATCTTCTTTTCCTTTGTTAGACTTTTTCTCGATATTATATCTTGCTGTTTGGGATGACACCAGAATCTGTTAGTCGTATTATTTTATCACACTACTCACTCTCTGCTACTCCACTGAGTTTACCTATCCTATCACTTAACCATTTCCTTAGTCGTTTGTGATTAAATTTTTATATATCATTGCTTGTTGTGTCGTATCTTGCTTGCTTTTGCGTATTACCCACCCGCTCTCACATGTCGCCTCTCCTTTTTTCGAATATCTGAATTTCCTTTTTATACCGGGCCGTCAAATGGAAGGGTGGATGCGGATTGGATCGGGGCTTTTTCTTTTTTCTTTGGTGCTTTCTAGCTTTCTTGTCGCTAAGGCTGTTTCTTTCTTCGATTCGTTCGGGTTCATCTCTTGGTCAAAACATATTTAAGTTTAACTCTTTATTTGAGATATCTATTTCTTTTACTTTTCTGAAGATACTTAATTTTTTTACTGGCTTAGAATAGTAGTTTGTGCTGGGATATCCAGGAATTGTACGTACAGAGAACAGGTTGGTGGCGGAGGGGAATGGGGTTGATATAGGGGAAAGGATGATTAAACAACAGAGATATTGACATCAACTTCTTTTGAAACGAATGGATTTGAGGGCGACTGTAGAGTATGTACATACACGATATGGGGACTTGGGAGCGTTGTGAGCAGGTAATTCCTCCCAGCCTTGCCAGGAGAACATACGGGAAGGTTGATTACGATACATTTCTGGAGAATGCCTGCTTAGTCTCGATCAAGACCCCTTAGTGCTAAATCTATTAATTATGGTTTTGGTACTGAACTGTATGCCTGGAAATGTTGGGATTTGCCATAATGGAGATATAACTATAAGAAATAGGCAAGGCGCTCGACCAAAATGTCAAGTCCCAGGTGCGCTACAAGCAAATGGTACAGATGTATGCGGAGATTATATATTCTAAACTTTTCAGATACAAGAGGGTAATGGAAGCACAATAAGGTATGTGTGAGAGCATAGTGGTTTGGTTGCAAAGCAAATGCTCGTAGGAGTCCATCATCCCAGATATAGGAGAAAACCAAAGCAGATGAGATTATCATCTAGTAGATCACACAACTGATAATGCTCTTCTAGCGCTCGATGCTGAAAAAGGTGTGTAAGGGACTTGAACGTACTTAACCTCTGCTATAGTCAACTTGTTGACAGTTGATAAAGTGAGATGTCGTTGCAAAATTTCCGCAATAAGCATTAAATACCAAGTCTTTAGCGACCGCGCCTTTCCCGGCGCTACTGTATGGCAGAATTTTACATTTAACGGATAGATTGACCATGATAGTCTTGGACTGGGAGTCTGTTTCGTATTCCCACTCTGTTTGACGGTTCTGTGTTTAACGGCATGTAAATCCTCAGATTGTGCACTGTGATCACTGTGATCATCAAGCATTTCAGGGTAACAGTATGATGACGTTCACTCGCGGTATATCGTAAAAATAATATACCATACGCGTATACTCGCAAAGGGTATTGCTATCGGTTAAGGCATGAGTTTATACGTATGCTCCCCTAAGTAAATACAAAATAAAGAAATGGAACATGAATACTTGTATTTGAATAGTGGTAGTGGTATCTGAGAATGGGTTTGGTGAGCGTTGAAAAATCACACCTGTCCGCTCCCTGGCTGCAGTACATGCTTGTTAATTCTAGGGTTAATGTATGGGCGGAAAGCAGCAACTGCAAAGGCTACTAGGTATCCCTTAGCCTGCTCCAATGGAAGTTGAACTTCTGGACTAATTTGCTGATCTCGCAACCAGCCCCTCTTATCATGTTGGCCTTGATCGCCAGATATTTACCTGCCTCAGCCTATTCCGAGCCATAAGCCCGACGATTTGCTGCCTAGTTTTTTAGAGAGCGAGACCTCTTGCCACAACGGGTTGGAGGCGTCTCCATTTGCTCAGTATTAATGCATTCTTGTTTTCTGCAACGCAGCACAAGTTTGCAATCAGCGCTGGAATGATATCTGACGCCAGCTCAAGCATAGCCGGTTCAATATGCCGAGTTATCCTTGGAAGGATATTATATGTATGTATCTTCTACCAAATATAGTTGAAACTGCATATGCAACCACGGTGCTTAGATCTTTCAGGAACTTTCGGCATTCTTTTGACTCGGGATTATTGCAGAAGACTCTCATACAATTATTGCTTCTACCTGTGCACGCCCTAAAAGTAGTTTAACTGGAGCATGGGATCCCATCTCTGCAAGGTTAGATTTCTGCTAGCGCCGGGCCAAAGTCGTAACGTCCTTGAGTTTGTTATAATCATGCTGTGAGTTCTAAACGAGATTGGGTTAGAAGGTCAAGATGTCTTGTTATCTCCGTTTTTTTAGCAAGCAGCTTACATAGATATGTAGCAATTCGAATTTTGGTCCCGTGTCCGAAAAAGTGCAACGAACGTAGTATTATTGCAAAATAGGTTGACGCTATAGTAGATGAGGCCAGATGTGATAAGCAGTGACCTTATGTGTTGTTATTTAAAGTGGTAACAAATATATTGTATTGGCTTACCCTATTGGCTATTGAGTTGGTTTGCATGAGCCTCAGCAATATGCTGGCTATTAGATTGGTGAACCTTTCGCAATTAGAGGATTTTGTCAATTGGAGCCATTGGCCCATCGCTCGATCAATCGACCGAATGGAACAGAAAACACAATTCGACTGTAATTGGAAGCTCGTTGCTGGTTATGTATCTGATCCGGAGCGAGACTGTCTTGATCCATGAGCTAGGTTGTTACAATCCCCGTGTACTAACCGAACTAACAATACCTATGCTTAATATACAAGAGGCTGTTCAACATTAAGAAGAAAACTGGAGATAAGAGGTCCTCGGAACGTAAATATTATTTGTTAGCCTTGACTCCCGTAACAGGACAGAATACTAGTTATATCCCTGGCATGCCAAACACACAGCCAAGCGGACCCCCTTGCCCATAGGTACTAATATAAAGTGACTTTAACGTAAGAAAAGTGAGGCTGTAATGCGAAGAGAAGTGAGGTTCGATCCGGGCATATGCTTTGCCACACCTGGGGATGCTTCATATTTCTTGTACTCACCTAAACAGGTTCCACCCAACTCGTCATACTGCTTAGTCTGTCGATCTTTCAATTTACCTGTCTGCCATTCACATATTGATTCAACTCAACTTCTCGGCCTCAGATACTCCAATTACAACCTGAGCTTCAGCGCTCCCAGTCGCTCCCAGTGTGTCTGTTTTCTCAAGGAATTCGATGGGCCCGATAAAAGCTGAGGTATCCCGTAACCACGGCTCATAGACTAACTAAAAAGCAAATTCAAGTTCGTACCTAAGTTCCTTTCCACAGTATAAAGAATGAATGACGGGAATCGAGAGACTTGACATCGAGCAACCAGAATATATTTCCTATGATTGTGTATGTGTTTATTCCTAGTACTGAACCAACTATACTTAGGCTCGCGGCGGCGGTTGCTGTAATCATTCCTAAATTGAGTAATACAGCATCTGACGGGGTAGTGCAACACGACCGGGATATGCAACAAAACAGTGGTAGGGTAGAACTCAATGGATTTTCAGTAGAATTGGATGGCAAGGGGCTAAAAAGCTGCGCACGAGTTCGGAGAATAACTTTTGAAGTGCCCAAGAGCCCTGGATCAGGGAGTCCAGGGAGGTATCCTGATATATGGCTAATACATGAATTGCGTGATGTGAATATATGACCAGGTAATAAACTCAAATAATATGATGGAGCAGAGTCTGGATATATTTCCTGGCCCTCTCACATAGTGCAAAAACCATGAAGGAAAGTCTGCACCTCGTGGTATGATGGAACATACATGAGCATGCACCCAAATTAGGGGGTCCGGGGCGGAAGTGCAATATAACAGGTAAAGCCTCAAACTCGAGCAGTTTTCATCGGATTTGGATAAAGGGGTACTCAAACCAGACGCACGAGTCCATAGAACCATTTATAAACTACCTAAGAGCCCTAGCTTACGGAGCCACTATGGTTATCCTGATATATGTTATGCCTAATGTTTTCACATTTAGATAAGAGAGTGGGCCTTGAACTATACACTAAGGCGGGTCTCTGTATATTCCCTTCTCTACCCACACAGTGTGAAGCAAACAGACCCACTTACAGCCTCTGAAGAGCATACAGAACTTATGACTTGAGCCTGTATAAGCGGAGGAGGGGGGGGGGGAGGGCGTGCAGTAACAGAACTATCAAAACAGCCCAGGGCCAGTACCAAGTGGCTGAAAAGGGCCTCCCTATTAAACATATGCTATTCTAAGTCTTCTATACAGCAATTAATGAGAACTGGAGAAGGTCGCCCCAGCCACCCCCCCCATCCAAACTAGGCAACTATTAGTACAACTTCATATGACCGAGGAGACCATAGAAACTCAATAATTTAAGTAAATCTGGGTGAGAAAGAGGATCTTTTGAGTAAATTTACTACTTGGTTGGGCTGCGATTGAGAGATTAGATGCCCGTAGATGCTTAGTGTACTATGCTGAGAAAGTGGAAATCCAGGCCTAAGTATATAGATATTGGCTCAAAGCAAGCGCAGAGTACCTGGATTTCATACCCATAGTCTGGTAATTCGTTTGACACACTAAACTCTTAACCTAGACTATTTTGGATGCGTTTGCTCCTAGGCCCTCCTCAACACCTGCACCCCCCTAATTTGGGTACATGCTCATGTGTGTTCCATCATACCATGAGGTGTAGACTTGACTTCATGGTTTTTGCACTATGTGAGAGGGCCAGGAAATATATCCAGACTCTGCTCTATCATATTATTTGAATTTAATACCTGGTCATATATTCATATTACGCAATTCATGTATTAACCATATATCAGGATACCTCCCTGGACTCCCTGATCCAGGGCTCTTGGGCACTTCAAAAGTTATTCTCCGAACTCGTGTGCAGCTTTTGAGCCCCTTGCCATCCAATTCTACTGAAAATCCATTGAGTTCTACCCTACCACTGTTTTGTTGCATATCCCGGTCGTGTTGCACTACCCCGTCGGATACTGTATGGTGTGCTTTTTGGCAAAGATTGCCTGTAAATATTCATGTTAGAGAGTGAGCAATTGCAGAAAAACACGAAGGGATTGTGTTGATGCACATCTTTGAATAGGATTTGGGGAATCTACAGGGCTTTTGCTTGTGAGTTTAAATGGCATTTCGTTTTTGAGAAATCCTTTGCACCATAGGTCATGCAGACAGTTAATAAGGGTGTTCATACATTCTCTGATATTAGTGTCTTGCCTTTGAAAGATGAAGAGGTGATGGAGAGACCTATAATGCGTAGTCACATTTCCTACTTTACCTTGCTGCCTACACTGCCTACGATCTTCTTATCTGACTTGGATGCGGGATTGGATTGGAATGGGACGGAAATTGTAATATTACTTCCGCCTGATGCGACTTCAGCATCACCAGACTCAACGCATCGCTCAGTGGAATCATAGGCGCCATACAATTTGCAAATCTGTAAAGGACATGTGAATAAACCGGATATGAGCATTATGGGATGGAGGCGATGGTGGACATGGAATTAGCAGGAAGTCTGGGTTCCAGCAGACGGATATGGGAATGGGAATGGTATTGTAGGTGAAGACCATAAGGACGAGCACGAGGATGCTGGTGACGCTGATAACGGAAGCGGCCTTGGACAAACCCCAAAAACCTGCGATCAGCAGGCCAGTTCCAATTCTTTCATAATATTATAATACGATGGCCATGTCCTTAGATCACCTCAGTTCATTAGATATGCATCCAGTTTATCATTACACTGGCCAGTTCTGGTATTATGGAAGCCTTTGAGGCAAAGCCTCGCCATAGGCTACATAGCTTGAATACGAGTACGGATTGACCCCAAAATAATTGGAATGATAACCAGAGACCGGTGAGTTCACTCAACATGCTCTCACGCTCTCAGAAGGTTTAGACATGAGATTCACAAGTACTTCTAAGATAGCTAGCCTTTACAAAGTTGTGAAAGATCTGGGTCTCAGTGTGTGGTTGGACAAGGCATTACATACACTATATACCTCCTCCAGCTCTGCCCTCCACTTTACTCACTGAGCCGTTGGCAAGAGAGAACTCTTGACCGTAACATGCTTCTCTCAGGGTGCGGAACGCCAACATCCGCAGCTTGAATCCTGGCCCAGGGCTTTGATACCTGTATCGAGAGGTATAGGGGATGATACAGTCAGTGCAGCGCAGTCACGCTCAGCAGTTGGTATGCCGCATGTCTTGCCCCGGTATCCAGATGAGGAGCTCACTGACTATATTCTCCATAATTACATATCCCTCTTATTACATAGCTCACTTTCCTCTACATTATTTAGTCTCGTTGCATGACCCCTCCGTGAAGGGTTTGGCAACCAGACTAACAGTATTATAACTCTCTATTGAATTGGCTGCCACAGGCCCGATCAGGAGATCTCCAGGCTACATAAATAGGCACTAAGACGCCAGACTAGCGTTCTATATGGTCGACGTCGGCATGGCATTACTTATACTACATATTCCATCCCTCCACCATGTTTAGTACTTGCCTGCCAGTAAAACATAGTTCGTAAATGGACTCTTCACACAGAAGTTGTCTCAGTGTCATTCTCCAAACTCAACATCTGCAACTTTTTACCTGTCTTTGAAGACTAGGAGTTTCTGGTTAGGGATGAAATGGCGCAGGGCGGTCAGGCCATTGCAATTCTGCGCCTCACTTATCCGAGATGAGCTTCTGGTCAGATGGGCAGTGGCGGGTGCAGCGGGCGAGCGGTTGGGGAAGAACGATGCGTGTGAGCTCAGAGTGAGGAGGGAGAGAGAAAAAGGTAAGAAGGGAGAGGGTTTGAAATCTTGGGGGCGAGCTCTGGGCGCTGGGAAGGGCAAGTGTAGAGGGGAGTGCTGCAATTGAGTAACAACCCGAGTGGAGAAGACACGAGGCGTTAAGCTTTGAGGCAAAGCAGGAAGGTAGCTGGCTTTCTCTTCAGGCCGCGCAGGGGGCATACGGGGCGGTTGCTACAGAAGGGGTCAATCTCTCACCTGATTCTTCCCCGCCCATAGGTATCCTTCATTATAAGCCCTCGGCTTGAGCTCTCAAAAGCTTTTTGTTATACATGCTTAGGTTTTTACATTACCAAAACAGATTTGTACAGGCTCCCAGACTTTGCAATTAGCTGTCCTGATCTCCGTACAGTGTCCCTTCTCTACGCCTCTGCTGGAAATCCTCCACTCGCTCTCTCTATTATTCCTTGGTTGATCATTTGCGTGTACTCGACACCCAGCCCGAGCAAAGCTTGCAAGCCATTGCCCGCTTATGGTAGTGCACCTCTCCTCTCCTGGATTTCCAAACCCAGTATGGCTAATTCTGATCCTTTGAATAGCCCGGCCCCGGCAAGTCTTGCCTCCAATCTTTTCTGCTTTCCGCTTTGTTATAAGCCCTAGCAGCTCCCTTGCCAATCTCAGTCCTGCAAACTCTCTGACTCTTCTTGGTAACCCAGCTCTTCCTGTATAATCTGGATCTATTATCACTAACTTCCCGCTCATAATATACCATGACATAAGCATGCCAGTTGTTCCCTACCCTGACTGCCCAACGCGAAACAGCCTCCCAGAAAGCCACACAATTGTCCCAGAAACTCTCATTGAACTCTTTAATGCTTGAGTCCGGTCACATACTTCATACTCTGCTTTTACCTCTTCGGCTGCTTGTGTTGCAATACCATACATCACCGGGATGAGGACCACCACCGGGATGTGGATCACTCGGTTATTTTAGCGGTTTCGACAGTTTCGCGACCAAAGTGGCTCATATTTTGGGATTCTATTGTGGATGTATGATAGTTTGTTGAAGTTAGTGCGGACGGGCCAACATGCATTACTGCTCGAATTATCCTGACAGAAATACAGGGGATTACGAGGTAGGTTGGCCATAAGAAAATTGGGTATATGGGGGCTATGAAGGCTGTAATCAAGCAAGAATTATTATTACGACTTGGTGCTTACGGCCTGTATACATTATAGAAGCAATTACATGCAATACGTTGATATAGAGGGACCAGTCTGCCAGGGTAGTCATAACTGGTTGTGCAGACGAGGTATTCTTTCTTGTAACTCAACCAAAATCGGTCTAAATCAAGTTCCCAATAGCGCAAAAGCACAATCATAGGTAGGGGGATTATCTAGCTACCCTATGCATAATATTCTACCAGAAATTAGTGAGGCTATACTTTTAAGAGTAGGTTAAGGTAAGGTGTAAATAAATTATGCCTTCTTATAACTCAACCAAATTAAGTCCATATCAAGTGCGCAATAGCTCAAAACCACATATATAGGTTGAAGAAACCTTCTGGTACTCTACTAACAATCTTTGCTTAGAACTGTATGAGGTCAGATTAGTAAAAGTGAGATAAGTAGGAGTTTATATCAAGTGCTATCTTATTATAACTTAATGAAATCAAGTTCAAACTAAGTAAGTTATAGCTTAAATGAATATATTAAAGGAGTAGATGCTTATATAAATCCTACTTAGTATATCTAACTTAACTTGAGAGAGGCTATTCCTTAGTTATTTCTAGAGGCCACTTGCAAAAGTAGATCAACTTTAAGATAAGTCTTCTAAATAAATATATTATTCTAATATTATTAGGTATTTAATAATCTAAAAGAATTGAGATATAACAAATAATCTTTTAAATCTATTTTAAACTTGACTTAACCTAAATATAAAATAACTTAGCCTAGTAGGTATTTTAGACAGATATAATAAACCTTGGCATATATACCTAGTACAGATTTAAATAATATATTCAGTCTTTAATATAATCTCTTCTAGCTTTTATACCTATATAAATTCTTTTAAGCTATTAAATATCTGGTTTGGACTTGCTTTACTTGAATTATAAGAAGTACTTTATCTGTACTCCTAGTTAGGATTTTAGTCTCTTTATAGTAATATATTGCATGCAATTGCCTCTATAATATACAAAAGCTATAAGTACTAAGTTATAACAATAATTCTTGCTTGATTACAGCCCTTATAGCCCTTATATATCTACTTTTCTTAAGGCTAACCTACCCCAAGATCCCTTGTATTTCTGTCAAGATAATTCAAGTAGTAATTCACCTTGGCTCATCTGCACTAGCTTCAACAAACTACTATACATCCACAATAGAATCCCAAAATTTGAGCCTCTTTGGTCCTCTATTGGTGGTCGAAACTGTCAAAACCGCTAAAATAACCGAGTAATCCACATCCTGGTGGTGGTCTTCATCGCGGTGATGAATGGTATGCGTCCATTTGCTTAGTTGACTTTTTGTAAGAAACCATTCGTGGGTGAATAATGAAGGTATTAGCAGGTTCCAGAGTCAATTACTGCAGGAAGTTGCTAATTGTTGTTTCTTGTGTAAACTCGATTGGGTTTAGTACTGTATTTGAGACCTTAGATTCCTAGCAATAAGATATATCAGCAATCATTAAAATATATACAGGGCAAAATATACTTACAATTGGGCTTGTTGTGTTTATAATTGACTTGTGTACAGATGTTGCGTGCAACCTTGCTTGCAGAAGTTACTTAAGTGTGTCTATACCTCCTATCAACGCCCTTAACTCTATCTTTCGACTTTCTCCTTACTCCGTCTTTTGAACTCAGCTTCTATTAATATCCCACTTGATCTAATTTGAATATTCTATTTCCAAGATTGAGAAAGCAGGAAAGGACTATGAGAGCATCTCTGTAGTTGTTAGCACAGAGCATACGATTTGAAAAAATCGCCCTGCTCATAGGCTATATATGAGCACTAACTCTAAAATAATAATAATAAGAGAGGCCTGGAAATAGAAGTATAGACGGAGTAGAAAGTAGGATCTAGCACACACAGCAAATGAAATACAGTTACAAATCTGAACCTAAGCCTATGTAGTTCGCAGTGTCCCGGAGGCATTAGCCTCTTATATAATAAACAAGCCAGTTAAAATCATAGTCGAGCAAGTTGTCATCACCTTGTTGCTGCTGGTGCCACCAGAGTGAAGTATATAAGAGAAGTTTGATTGTATCTGTCAATATCTCCTCCTTCAGACTATAATTAGCCATAGAATAGCTCCCTCGTATGAAGTCTCGAGACTCCAGTTAAGTAATATCAATATTAGAAGACAACGATATCTCAGTGGTGTAACGATGAAATAGGACATTGCCGACATACCTACCCCTGTTAAACCCTTCATAAGGTAGGTAATTGCGTGTATGGTTCCCTTTTTGTACGTAAATTTTGCTGGAAGGGGAGTACCTGGTCAAGTACGCCTTTGCAATTGGTTCCCAGGTTTTGAGGTTGAATATGGCTTCATCGATTGGTAGAGGTTGATGTGGAGGTTGAGATTCTGGTACGGGACTTGGAGGAATTAAATTGTGCTGGAACTGATGAGGCGGGTGAAAGAGGAACCGGATGGCAGGCTATGTTCAAAGGTGAATTACAGGATTGGATTCTCTGGCTAGGATATGTATAGTCTGGTGGTGTGGATATGTATATGTACTTAGGAGCCAGCCCGCCAGACTAGATAGGTTTTTATAAAACTTATGGAGGGGTAGTCTGGTCTTGTGCCAACCAGACTAATGGAAGGGAGAAGTAGACAGCTGCTGTAATCTGGCGGGAGTAGTCTGGTCTGGCGGGAGAGCCATTACAAAGTCTGGTTGCCATTACGGACTAGAGTACGGGCTGGGCCCGCCCTATGCATGCATGTTGGGAGGTATGCATTTATATAGAATGCAAAATATAGAGGTTCTTCTATAGCACTATTTTCGCATCACAACATTTCACCTAAACCTTCCTCATGAACAACACTGTTCGTCCGCAGCTTAAATACAACTCCACATCTCTAAATAGGTAGACCCACGAATCATTCCTACTTTCGTTCTCTGACTCTAGATTAAGTCTTGCGTGTGTACATATATGTCCTCTGAACACAAAAGAACATCCAGGCAAACCTCATAGCGGGGTTACGGGGCCCTACAGCTCTCCTACAAGCACAAGCTTGCAAATACGGGCCTGAATCTACTGATATAGGAACCTGGTAGACTTTCTGCCAGCACCGTCTGCAAGAATATTTCAACTCCTGTACAGTCCGCAGACGCATACATATTCTGCGGTGTTTCTCAGCTTTGAGATAAATTACTAAAAAGGAGGTGAAATTACTCCCATTTGTATAATATCTCACCAATAAGAATGGACACTAAATAAGCATTTTCTAAGTCGCTACTGCATCCATAACTCAAGTGGCTACTTGACAGGATGGAAGTTACCCTGAGCCTGAAAACAACAAGGTGTCAAAATTATTGCCTAATCCCCTCACTGGCCGATAAAACATCAGACTCACATGCTGCAATGGGCTCTACCAAAAGCCTATCATGGGCCTCTGCCGTAATAATCTGAAGTTTGCATCCATCTAAATTACCCGGAGTACTTACAAAAAATAGGCTAATCCTGAAATATATGCTTGTTTTTTGTTTAAGCTGACCAAGGATAATACCAAACTCCTAGGCAGTACTTGTGGGCTGAGCTTATGGTATTGTTCTCTGCTTTCTAAGGCATTAGCGCCAGGGAGATAGTTGTTGTAAGAGATTTGTAGTCAAGACTCGAGAATGTTGTAAGTTGTACAGCTACCACGCCACCGGGGAAGAGTAAGTCCGTCCTACACCCCTGAGATAACGTTTTTGTACGGTAACGGGGTTATATATAAAATTACTCACCTCTCTCCCGTGGCCGCGGCTTTCCATTATGAAATTCAGCGTCTTAAACCAAATCTACGATACTTATGACTTAACTAACGAGTACAACAGCTTCCCGCTCTTGCTCTTTCATTAGCAAAGTTGAGAATCTTCGAGAACTTAAGTCAGAATTTTCGAGCACGCATCAGTTACCCTGAACTTACCCCTGATGTCTCTTCAGCTACCAACAGCCAACAGCAAGTAGAAAAGAGGCTAAAATTTCTAGATATCGTATGCAGCGTTTAAAAAGGGAAGAAGTACTTCACTCGTGTTACGTCGATGGCAGATTTGCACCGTTCATGCACCGAGATATAGCTTGGACTTGAAGACATCATTGGAGAGTGCGGATTACCCCTGCGAGGTATATTCTCTTCCTAGAATTGCATAAATTCGAAGAGTGAAATCACCCTGGAGCGTTAGCCACGAGCCCCAGCTATGCTAGAAAACGGTATTCGAAAATAAAAGGAAAAATCTGAAAAATATACAAGGAAAGGCAAAACACACGAAAAACACTGACCCAGAAGTCATCCAGAGCGAGCAACCAAAGCTCGCGTGAAAGTAACAAACACAACCCAATCCTTAATCCCGCTGCTTATCCCTCTCTGCCTTGACCACCCCATCTAACGCTTCCCATACTTCCCTTGCTACACAACCAACAATCTTGATCACCCTCCTCACAGTCTCTCTCGACACCCCTCCCCTACCTCCCACAACGCCACCTTCCCAACCCTCTTCGCCTCTCGCCCCAACAGTTTTATCCTCAATCGGCACAGGAATAGTTTCCAGTGTCCTCACCCCAACGACTCTTGGCCTACTCTTGTTCTCTGCTGGTGGAACGAGCGATACAGCCCATACACCTTCTGCAACGGATAATTCGTCTCTTGATGGGTCAAGAAGGACATTTGAACCAATAGTCATGACGAGGAGGGAGATTGGCGGTAGGAGAGAGGTGAGTTCAGGTGGGTATAGGGGGGTGGCAAGGTCCCAGTCGTCGCTGAAGATGGGGTCCTCATTGCCTTGAGAGGTCGGGAAGGGGAGGAGTGTGGATCGGAGGGAGAGGTGAGTGGTGAGGGAGAGGAGGGTGAGGGGGTGGGTGGTCGAGAGGGAAGGCGAGGTGGGAGGGGGAGTGATGAGAAGTATCTTAAAAGGGGTTAACAATAAATTCTTGAATACAAAATGGAGAAGGATCTGATTAAGCCGTGTGAACCACATACATCAATGTAAAGCTTCCAGTGAAACCGGTCGTTTATTTTAAGTCGATTCGTCAAACCCTCCTCATCCCCCGCAAATAAACTCTCCAGCACAACCCCCGCCAGAAACACGTTTAACGCATCATCATCCCTCAAGCCTTGTACATCCACCCCCACCTCAACCCAGCTTCTCCGGTTCACTACGCTTCTGGTCGTGGTATCCCCACCTCCGGCAGCTCCAAGTTCAAACTCCTCAGCAACCTCAGTCGGTACCCCAAAGATGTCCTCTGTGCGTGCGACTTCGACTTTAATTCCGGATACACATTCAGCACCATCGGCCCAAACCATCCTAGCGGAGCCATTACAGGAGGGAAGGATATCGAGTTCGGCGATAAGTGGACGGAACTGGGTTGGTGTCCGAGAGTCGGGGCGGATGGGGGGGTTTAGGGTGAGAGACGTGGTAAGGTAGGCGAGTTCTGACGGGGAGAGAGGCGTGATAGGGGCGGAAGGAGCCATTGTGTCGACCGTCGTACGACTATCGAGGTGTTGATGGTGGTTCTACATAGTTGGTGGCTTTGTGCAACTGTCTGCCAAGAGTAGCAATTTTTTTAGGAGCCTAAGCGTCGGCATAACTCAATTCTTTGTTTCGTATGCACAAATTATTAATACGAGATCAAATTGCAAATGATGGTACTGCCATTACCCCGCCGGGTCCTCTTGATCTCTCCAATTATACGCTCCTCAATACCCCCCCACAGAATCCCGGTGCTACGAGCGAATCCCTACCCTAATCTTGCCTCACCTTCCTTACCTCTACGAAACAACATCTCCCGGCTTCTTTCAACGCCTGCTCTCCGCCTTCTTCAATCCCCCGCTCCCGGCATTGGCTATGCACCCAGCAGTATCCCAGCTTACTTATCGCCCAAACCTCTAGATCCAGTCCAATGGACAATCCGAATACCGCCGATATGTCCCGGTTGTGGTGCCCGCTCGCAGATGACAGACCCGAGCTTGCCTGGCTTCTATGATCAGGAGAGAGCACGGGCTAAAGCAAAAAAGGCGAAAGAAAAACGAAATATGGACAAGAAGAGGGATGCCGAGGAAGCCGTCTGGTTGACCAGTCTAGAGAGGTTGGAGCAGGTTATGAAACAGGTGGAGAGGGAAGGGAAAGGAGAAATGGTGGAGCAAGAGGGGATTAAAATGGAAGCCAGGGTGGAACAGAAAGAGGAAGTTGAGGTTACGGAGGTGAGGCCGGAGGTGGGGCTAGAGAATGATAGAAAGAAAGATACTGAAATTTTGGAAGAAAATGGAAAGGAGGCAGAGGTGAGGAAAGCTGAGAAGACTGATCCCGGAAAACTGGGGGAAAGTGGAAAAGAAGAAGGGCAAGATTCTGGGCAGTTTGAGGTGAAGGCTGAGGAGATCACCATGTTGGAGCAGGAAGCTGTACCAACAGAAGAAGGAGGAGAGCTATCAGTGGTAGAAGGAGAAGATGAGGCTACTTCAAGCTCACCAGAAATGCAAACAGAGAAAACCAACATAGTGGGGGAAACTCCTGAGGAGCTCGCTGAAGAGCTTTCAGAAGAAGAAGAGAGCAAATTACTAGGCGCCGAGCTAGGACTTGACACTAAGAAATTCGACTTCAAAACAACCGATACCACTACTAAATCGACCACCTCCACTGACCGGCCAGCAACAACACAAGCATCTACTGATTCCCTCCTAAGCCCCCGACCCACTGCAACAACTCCTAAGCTGCCCCTCTGTGAACGCTGCAAGTCCCTCATACACTACGATAGAGGCACCCCGCTACCTGCCTACCCCGACCTTGACACTCTCATTGATCTCATCTCCGAATCCAAACACGAGAAGAACCATATTTATCACTTGATTGACGCTGCAGATTTCCCACTTTCTTTAGTCCCACGGTTGAAATCTTATCTGGCTCACTACCTACCTCCCAAGATAGCAAGGAACCTCAGTGTCTCATATGTGATAACTCGTGCAGATTTATTGATGCCCAAAGAGGAGCAAGTTACGAGCCTAATGACATACTTAAGAAATGTATTGAAGGATGCATTGCCGCCGGGCGAAGCTATCGAGGACCATCACTCACCATGGGGAGGAACATTCAGGGTTATAAGCATCAAAAATGCATGGTCAATACGACGAGTAAAGGCCGAGTTTTCACATCTGGCTGGCTTGAAGTTATCGAAAGCAGAAAAAGGAAAAGTCAAGAACCGTGAAGGAGGAATTTGGATTGTTGGTAAAGTCAACGTTGGTAAGAGTCGGTTTGTGGGAGAAATCGTTCCCGAAGGAAGCTTTACGAATCTGGAGAGGGTCATCGAGACAGTGTCTGGCCCGAGGGCAAGCTACAGCCCTGAACTGGCTGGGGAGAAGCTCAAGGTATTTTTGAAGGATGTAGAAGATAAGGAGAGGGTAAATAGTCACGAAACCACGAAGGAAGAACTAGCCAAGATATTAGAAGAGGCACGGATCAAAATTCAGAATGAGGAGCTGGATCAGGAAGAACTGCCGCTTGTTAGCCCTACTGTATCAGACGTTCCAGGGACCACAGTTGCCCCAGTGCGAGTTGCATTTCGTCACCCGGGAGAGAAGGGAAGGAAAGGTGGGGTCAAGGGAGAGATTATTGACTTACCTGGGATGGAAAGAGGGCGGTTTCTCGACTTTGTGAGACCCGAGCTCAGGAGAAAGGTCCAGATGGAGTATAGGGTTGATCCAAAGCAGCATGTGGTCAAACCAGGACAATCCTTATTGTTGGCGGGGTTGATCATGATACAGCCAAAGACACGTGATACGGTTTTCATGATGTATCCGTATGCGGCGCTTCCGACGCATGTGACTGCTACGGAGAAGGCATTGGAGTTTATGAATCATCCGGATCCAGAGGGGTGCCGTGAGCCGGTGTTGTATCAACATAAGCCTAAACCAAACACTGACTTTGCTGAGCGTGAGGTCAAAGAGAGCATCAAGTCGGGTACTTTAGAGGGTGGCTCAGTGCCTGAGCCACAGGTCACCGAAGGAGGCTTTATATATCGACCTCAAGAGCTTAAAGACAACAAGCCTGTATCGGTTACTCTACCCGGCATTCTTCCTCACAATATAAAATCGGCTGGTACCTTTGATCTCTCTTACGATGTTACTCGTCTCCGGGACCTCCGACTCCTTGGCAAAACTGATGCAGAAATTGAGCATCTACCATACAAAATTTACTCTACGGATATCCTTCTAGAGGGGATTGGCTGGGTGGAAATTGTAGCCCAGATTAGGACTCACCAGTTAATGATGGATGTCATACCACAAGTGGAGGTATTTACCCCGCTCGGAAAGGGCGTGGGAAGTAGGAAGCCTATGGGGGCGGATATGTTAAGGCTACAAGGACTGAAGAAGATTGGAAAGTATGGTGTGAGGAGAAGCCCGACAGAGGGCAGGCAAAGGCCAAGTATGAAGGGGCATAAAAAACAGAGAAAGATTAATCATAGATCTGCGACAGGCGGTAGGGGTTAATGGAGGTTGGTGAATACAGCAGTGGTAGTATTTGGAATGGTTGGCTACATCACGCAATATCTAAAACGTGAATTATATTCTATGGCGTTCTACGAAGGGGAAAGTTTAGGGAGGTCTGCATTTTGGGGTACGGATATATTTTCAATTTTTCACCTGAATCTTATTGGATTGCCTATAGGACACCACTAAACGTTTTATCTGCTGTTGTACGATAGATAGGTAGCACGATGCTTAAAGTGCTTGTATATATACTACAGCATTGCTCGTCTCAGAGTTCTGATAGGTTTGCATAAATGTACATGTACATACAGATACATACAGATATCATGCCGCTTCCCGCTAGAGCCAGTCCCGACAATACCGCCGTTCATATTATGGGTTACTTTCCCCTTATCAGACTTACAACTTTGCTATCACAAATGAGTCTGGCGAAAAGGCCGCCAATATATCAGAGCACAATTACGCCCGGGTAGGTCAGCAGAGGAGGTGCTGTTATACCGTTAGTCTCGACCCGTGCCATCTAAAAGATACCTAAGCTGGGCACGAGAACAATACCTAAGCACTTAGCAATACTCTGAGGTCGTTGTGCCAACCAGACTATAGCAATACACTCCCTGATCAGAACTGAGTCGATATTTGGAAATATAGGAGACTATGAGTTGAGCTCCTACAATACATGCACTCTCCCATATCGCTGCATGCATACCGTTTTCGCAATGGAGTTTGATTACCGAAACAAAGCCACAACCTTAAGCTCCCAAGGGTCAAACAAACAAGAAGTGGTACATAGCCTCCATGCGGCATTCCTGACACACGCACCATTCAGAGTGACAGACAACATTTAGTCTGGAGAGGCATTCCTTCCGAATCGTAGTCTGGCAATTCCTTCATATTCGAGGTCAACTGCTTGTTTCATCTTCCTTCGTTTGAACTTTTGGACTCCTGTATCCCGAGGCTACCTTTACCCTAGGCACCCAGGCATACACTCGGAGCGTATGGACTTTCGTTAAAATTTTTTACTTCTAGAGACAAGACGAGGCTTCCATACTTGTCTCTGCCTGGGTCTGATAGGCGCTCATCAGAGTGCTTGTCTGTCTTGTCCTTCTCAGCGCTCGTTTTATTTGTTGTCTTTCTGCATAAACAATAAACATCTTCAGCCTTACAAGCATTCACCAACCATACAAAAATAAACCAAGGTTTTGTTGATTTTAACATTTATTACTCTCGTTTTCTTGAGCAGTGTCAGCTATGGCTGAAACCCTATCCAGTGGTCTAAGTGCTCCAACCAATCCAGCCGGGATCCACCTATCCACGTCGAGAGTGGCCACCCTTTTACCTCTCCTTAGAAGCAGCAGCAGCAATGTCCAAACCAACCTCTCAAAAACACTAGAAGCCATCCTCAATTCACCAAGGTTTCCAGACCAATATCATGAGCCAGTTTGGAGAGTTTTGGATGCCACGGAGAGGATTAAGCGTCTTCTTAAAGTTGGTGTTGATGGTCTCGTTGGGGGAGCCGGCGGGGGGGTATTGAAAGGGAAATCAGAGCTCAAGGCAGTGTGGATGCAATTAGAGGTTATCGGGGATGTGGTACGATACTCCTTCGCCTCCCTTACGTGTGGTTGTGATATTGTACGATTGAGGTGTACCGGGTAGCTGATGAGAGTTGGAGTTTCGTAGATTGCGAGGTTCGTAACAGAGGTAGAGGCTTCTCTAGGAAAAACTAGAGCTTCCATCAAAATCGCTCAGAAAGTTGGTCAAGGGGACAAAGCTCAGGATCTGCCATTGCTATTTGAGCTTTTGAATCTAGATGATATGCTTAAGTCCGTCAAGGCTCCTTCTGAAACTTTCAGAGACCTTATTTGAATTGATGGACTAACCTTCCCCGCTGATTTGATAGAGGAATGCATCATCTCCCATTATACAGCATCGATATTCACACCGGCATTATCTCCCATCTTACCAGCTTGAAAGGCCTTCTTTCTAGAATTCTTCTTCCTCTTACGTCCCCAGTTCCTGTCATCACCGCTGGGCCTCTAGCAAGTTCCTCCGGCTCATCAATTTACTCCCTATCGCCAAATGTACAGCCTGCAGAGCTCCTCGAGCTACTAACACAGCAGATAAATACCCTCCACCAGCTCGTTCAAAGCAGTAATACGCTTCTCTCGCTGAACAGCTCAATAAAGACTCAGCATACGCAAATCTGTTGGAGACTGCAAAATAGGGCCTTAGGGAATATCTCAAAGCAGAATAAACCAACGGCGGAGCTGTTAAGAAATCTAACGGCAGCGCTGAAGGTTATACGGAGTGTGGAATTTCCCTCTGAAGGACAGGGAGAAGCACTAGTAGCCGTGGAAGAAATGAGGGCGAGCAATGATGTGTTTTATAGGAGCCTAATCCCACTGATTAAGCAGGCGAGAACACATATTCAACTCATCGACGAGCTGGGACTACATAAGAATATGGATCTGAATAAGGATATGGTGCTGCCATTTTATTTGGAGTTCGTTAGGTATACCCGTGGGACGGTTGATGACTCTCCACTAAGTAAGCTGGGAAACGAGAGAGGGTTGGGGGTGGGGGGTGAATTGAAGCAGGAGACCCTTAATTGTGGAGATACGCCCAGGTGTAGTACGCCTGGTGGGCTTGATCCGGGTGAAGCAGGTAAGCAGTTGCAGAAAAGGTTGAGTTTGAGTGCGGGGAGTATACTCGGGGCTGG
Organism: Tirmania nivea; assembly: GCA_015179035.1. Lineage (NCBI taxonomy): Eukaryota > Fungi > Ascomycota > Pezizomycetes > Pezizales > Pezizaceae > Tirmania > Tirmania nivea. The sequence continues at coordinate 35,474 of WHUY01000036.1, forward strand.
GAAGGGAGGATTTAGGGAGGGTATTAAAGGATGGATCAAAGGGCGTGAAGGGGACGAAATTAAGAGAAAAGCCAATGGTGGGATAAAGGGGATATTGGCAAGGTGGAGTGGAGGTGGATCAAAATTGCCGGCAGTACCCGCTCCGCCATCAATCCCCAAGACCAGCAGCGATTTAGCTAGGATTACTACCGCAGATAAGCACAACACGCTTAAACGCAAACATAAGTCGAGTAATCTTTCGGACTCGTTCATTGCGTTATCACTTCCTTCTTTGTCAGCACAGAGTTCGAAACAGCAGAGTACGGATAGTTTGGATACCCCGCTATCCAATACGACGACGGCTACGAGGAGTGGATATGGTGGGAGTAGGGATGGAAAGGAAAAGCTTAAGAAGGAGGGAGTGTGGATTAGTGAGGATCATAAGGCTGCGCAGGATGAGTGGGAGGAGATGGCTGTTATGGTCAATGTGCAGAAATGTATGTGTAGAACGGGATGGATGGTTGGGGGAGTACAGCATTTGAGAGGGCGAGATGGAATGGGGAGTGGAGCGATGTATGGGAGGTAAAGCTTATTTGTGGGAGGAGAAAAGATGAAGTAGCAAACATTTGATGACTTGAAATGATGCTAAGAGGTTTGTTTGCTTGGGATTAGCATTGGCATTTCCCTTTTATTACCTTTTACAGAACTGGTTCACGTGATACCAGTGTTCCATTTTTGGGGGGGAGCTGGCTCTTGAATAATTACTTGGACTGTACTAAATTCACAAATCTAGAGAGCACATCTAAGAGGCAAAACTCTCGTTTGTATTACTTTGTCATACTAAAGTATAGAAACAGTTGGGTTGCTTCACAGCTACAGACGCATTTGAAGCTTTCATTTGGTTGGTACGCAATAAGCCAAGATAATAATAAGGGCCCTGTATGTGTATTGGATTGTGAGGCTGACCGCGTGCCGTCTTTCTTTCGGCTATTAACGTTTGTATGAACGAAACGCCAGTCACTGAGGATAGTTGTGAATAGCAATAGCTGATCTGGTAGAGACGTTAACCTGTCGAAACTAAGTAAGTCTTTCTCTTCCCTTCGGCGCAGCCCACTTACAAGTATATATAAGTACTTACATACTTTAAACGAAACATTCCCGGATAGTGAATGGGCTTTTCCTATTTGGGCAGTCATTTCCTATTTGAGCGTGTTGGTTCGAGGCTACGATAATACCAACCACGCCAGGCTTCTCTACGAGAGCCGCGTGCCCGCCAGACTAGGTGCCCGCCAGACTACAAGATTCTCATTTCTGTTCTCCCAGTCTGGTACCATCCACATTCTCAACCTCCACATCTACAAGCAACCCAGTCTCGCACCAGGTGTAAACAGAGCAGTCCCACTTGACGAACACCCTAGCGTTCACACATCACGAGAACTTGCTCATTCCTCGTTAACCGAATATCCCCTGATGTCCCTCAGTCCTCAGTGAGTATTCCCCCCCATGTGGGGGGGCGGAGGAACTGTTTCAATAGCTATAGTTTCCACAGCTACAGTCAAACTTCTCTTATTTACCTCACCATAATGATCTGATGACAGTGAGGACGACTACGATAACAAAGAGAATGACTCTGCATCAACGGCCCGCGGCAACTATAAGACATTCTCCTAGTCTTGTAGCTATGGCCTCTTTCAATACATCGGTCAGAGACAACTACAGAGACATTTTCCCTAGTCTCTTCTTTGAAACATGGAGTTTGAAATAGGACTATATATAAAGGGTAAGTACTAAATTTTATCTCGTGAGTTGACAGAAACTGATTTTGTGAGTGGGTAGACTTGAATAGCTGAAGCATCACCAAGAATGGGAGTTTGAAACAAATTGGACTGCAAATTAGAGTTTATCTCCTCTACACACTAAACTCAGTTCAAGTCCATGTCTAAGCCATAAATTCTCCTAATCCTGTGGTAGTATCGAGAGGAGAGTTCAAACTGGATTTATGATAAAATGTACAACAAAAAGACAAGATGAAAGCTTAAGAGAGACAAGCCTGCTAGGGTTACATGGAAACAAGCCCTGTGTAAAATGCACTAGGATCACGTTTTGCTTGTCTTTGTAACAATATTATTTCACTGTTTGAACAATTGAACGCACGAGTGAAACTATTACACTCTGTCAGGGAACTACTTGGGTAACGACAGAAGCCGAAAGCAGTTAGTTCCCCCTTGTTTCTGACAATTATTATTCTAGCTCCAGTTCGAATCATAGTTACCGAAGTCATGAGTGTGCAAATTTACGATCGAAGCCAAAGCCAACGAGAATGGGGGGACTAGAGGCAAACTACAAAGAAAAGCCCAAGTACTGGCAGGCAAGAAACCAGTTGTTTGTTGACGCTGACACCTTTGAGGGTGAAGCTCAGTACTTCATGCCTGAGACTCATCTGGGTCTCCTTCTGGTCCATGACCACGACAATGCTGGCCACATGGATGAGCAGTTCTTGGTCGACTGCGTTCGACTGAGGTACGGAGCTCGATATGGATCTCCTAGTAAGCTTTCCGCTTCTATTCACTGACTTTGCTTGTTTTTCCTTCGTGACATGGTTAACAATTTCATAATTCGCAGATGCCGAATGATGGAAGAGACGTTATATTGAAGCACACGGACAGATTACGGGACTGGGGAGCAATCGCCACTACTGCACAGTCCCTTTGTATTTATTAGACTTTCCAAAATAGGAAACAATCTCATATCCGTTAGTTGTTGAGGCATCTATCCCACATCCAGTACAGTTTCTTAGTGCCAACCAGATTATCACTTTCCTTCATTTCTCACGCCAGGATAGTATTTACTCACCTGGGGCCGATTAACTGGGAGAGCAGAGCAAGTAGAAGGAAAATAGCAACCTTCTCGCTGAGCAGCGTGGAAGAACTAACCAACAAACACAAGAAGAATGTATTTGCCATGTGCTTCTGAAATGCAGAACTCACCTAGGGTAGAACTGGACTTTTGCTCCTTAACTAATATGGAGGGAGGAACATAGGAATAGTAAGTAGAGTGCGTTATGAAGGTTTTATCTAGCTTTGCTGTGAATATGAAAGAAGTAGCAGCTATACCATAGTCCTCTGACTCCGAGGTTCGCAACGCTTCCTCTTGTAGAATTGAGGGTAATTTTTTTTTTTTCAGGTTTTATTGCCCAGTGTTCAATGCAGTGTATCTTGAGCGCGCTCTCCCCCCCAAAGACATCAATTACTTTTTGGAAAAGTGAGAAATAGGGCGGCTTACACTCTTGCGAGCTTTGAGTAGTTTCTTCTATCCAAGAGATGGGCCTGGGTAATAGGCGCCGCCGGGGAGGGGGGGAGTGGTTATGACCATCCTTTGCATTTTTGAATATTGCTACATATGTAGCATGTAATGGAGCCCAGCCAAGAAGAGGGGGAGGGTTATATATTAGCTCAAGTTCAATTAATTCACTTGGAAGTAATATGCACAATAATTTGTTCTATTCAGAGCAGGTAAAAAAAAAATTAAAAAAAATGCAAGTACTGCGAGGCAGTAATTTATTATTTATTATACGAATGATTTTTTGGCGGAGATGTAGAGAGGAATGAAGGATATGGAGTCTATCTACTGTACAGTATTTTCACGGGGTAATAAAGAGGGAGGAGGGCCGGTAGATAAAATAGCAATGACCCGCGCGAAGGCTTGCCGATGGCACTGAGGGAATACAAAGGTGGTGGCTCCTACAGGGGGAATATACCTCCGATTATCCCCGAGCGGCAAATATTTACACTTGAAATATAGTGAATACAGATAAACACGAGAAGTGGAAGAGAGTAAACAATGGGGAGTAAGAGCCTCAGTACCTGCATAGCTTCCCCCCGGACTACCTCGTTCTCTGCTTAAACTCCGTGCCTTGTCTGCCTTGTTTATAACAATGGCTCTTATACCTCACCCCGCATCCTTCCACACTCCGCCGATCACATCTAATACCCAGAGCCCACGAGAAAGGTCACCACAGGTACCCCAGTAGCTTTTTCCAGAGAAGTCCTGGTGATAAGTATGTAGATTCGAGTAGGTTGGCGGATAATGCGTTTTTTTACGCAGCCGCCCCCCCAGCCGCATTGGCCTTTCGGAGCTTTTCCTCAAACTTCTCAAACTCCTTCAACGCTATCTCCTCTTCTTGATCCAGCACCTGTTCCACAGCTTTCACCTCCTCAACCTAGTGACAACCCCCACGGTCAGCATACGATACCACATACTATTCACACTCGCTCTATCCATCCATGAATGAATCAATCGACCATGGGATTATGAGGACAAGACTCACATAATGCATCAACATACTCTCAATCCCATTCTTCAACGTCACCGTACTACTATCACAAGTCCTACACGCCCCTCTCAGCTTCAACCTGACCACTCCACTATCCTCATCAAACCCCCTAAACTCAATATCCCCCCCATCCTCCTGAATCGCCGGCCTAATCCTCGTATCCAGCAACTCCTTAATCATACTAACCACCTCTGAATCGCCCTCCCTTGGCGCTGTATCTTCCCCTCCCACGCTACTCTCCCCATCACCCGCCCTCCATACCCCGTCCTCACCAACTTCGCCTAGCACAACGGGTGCGCCGGAATTGAGGAACTCAGTGATGAGGGAGAAGACTTCCGGTTTTAGATGCGCCCAGTTTGCGTCTGGAGACTTTGTGAGGGTGAGGTATTCGGGAGTGAAGAAGACAGAGGTGATGCCGTCAAGGGCGAAGAGCTTCCGTGCGAGAGGGGAGGAGTGGGCGGTGCGGCCGGAGAAGTACTCGATTGTGGTGGTGGGAGGACAGGTGGGGGGAAAGAGAGGGGTACCAGGGATGAATTTGAGGGCGTTTTCGTTGGGCGTGGGTTCGGTTTGGATGAAGAGGGTACGCCGGAGAGGGTGGAGGGGTTGGGTGAATTTGCGGGAGGCGGGGCGGGATGAGGAGAGGAAGGGGCGGGGTGATGACGAGGGATTTGGGGTGGTGGTGAATGTTCTCCGGGCGACAGCGGCGTCGGCGCAGATTGGTACTGTGCTGATGGCGGAGGTGGATGCGGGTATACCACTGCGCCAGAGAAATGTGGTAATTAATCGCGATGCTGGTTTTGAAGCCATTGCGTATTATTTATTCCCTGTATATGGCAGTTGTCAGCAATGCGGAATTATGTCAACTGAGGATGCTGTTTACCAAAAACAAAAGCTTTTCAGGTCCCCGTTCGCTGGCAATGACGTTGATTACAAACCATACACCCACAACCAAGCTAACGGTAGGTACTAGGTAACGGTACTATGACGTGAAAAAAAAAGGACTATATCTGCTGGGGATTAGGCAGCATCCCAACCCAGACCGGTTGATCAGGCCGGCCAGCCGGCAAGTCCTAATCCCACCAGATATACGATCAAAACAGGACTCGAACCTGCAACCTTTGGTGCCGAAAACCAACGCGCTACCATTGCGCCATTTGACCTGAAGTAAATATAATAATGAAGAATAATTGATGTACCTTTTGACCTTGAAAAACTCTGGGAATTTTCACTTTAGAGACGGGTTGCCACTAAACTAAATTTTTTGCCATCGATCTAAATCTTTGTGTAGCAAATGGTTTTACAACCACCTAAATGGATTTGGTGTCAAAACTATAATCGCATTTAATCGATCGATTATTTTAGGTTTGAATACCCCTAATGATTTCAAGCTTGAGCATCGTCGACGTAGCTATCTTGATCACTCGTTTCCTTCCTTGGCTTTATACCAACTATACCCAAGTCTTCTGCCTAAAAAAAAGGACATCTTGTCTCTCACAATAACATAAGCTGATACAAGCTGATATCTAGGTGCTGAATGATTATCTATTATCTTCATATACTTTGAAGTGGATATGGTTGGTTACAACTAGAATGTTTTGGGTTGCTTGAAATTTGGGTTATGATACCAACCAGACTAGTTATGATATTGACATATTCAACACAGTGGGATTTTACGTAAGAAACGCAGCACACTTCTGTACGATTCAGCCAGCAGCATGTGGCTTAATGCTATTGACGAGTGGGGTCAATAGAGAATTATATTGAATTGCAGGATTATTTTCATCCAGTACTGTCCCAAATGACACCTGACTCTTCTCGTGGAGTTGCTTCTGTATATTTCTGGTCGTGGCGGTGGCAGGAGTGTAGTCATCTAGCAACGAGTGGGCTGACTACTTATCCACTGTAACGCGTCATCGTTGGCAAGTGCGGGTGACGGTTGCGACAGTACTAGCCTCACCGAGGTTGTATATTTTCTTGGGCTGGGTGGACGCGATACGACACGAAAAGTTCGTGGTTGGGATCTTCGCACATATGAACGCAGCCCGCCTAGCGCGCAGGAAAAGCAGCGGCAGGCAGGGGTTGCGCTGGTTGTGTGGCACGAGACTATCTGAACCAGACTATCTGGTTGTGGGATATGAGGCGGCCCAGCAGGGTTAGGTTGTCACCATGCCTGCTCTAGCGGTGCGCCAAGGTCGCGCTCCTTTTTATTTTTCCTCCCCGTGTAGTGTAGAAACTGCGAGGGTGTGGGCTGGTGCGGGTCATGATCTGTTGCGCAGTACATAAGGGAGCCATCGCCCACACCCACACAAACCCGCTTTACTCCAATTTTCCTTCTGTCATTTGCTATTTCGCCTCTTTTGTCCACGCAGCAATCACGACCCCTCACTCGTCCGCCATCGACCCCCACCAATCACAGCGCTTCCCGGGATTAAATATTTTTTATTTAATCCGCCCTAGGTCAAGGCCATACCTTCTTCAGCCTCTCAACTTTCGGTGGTGGACTTGACTTCTCCTTGCACTATTTGGGGCGATAATTAATTTCTCAGTTCAACCTCCTCCGCGTGTATTTTCTTTTTCTCGTTACCTTCCTCCCCTGCCCCATACAGGACACCGCCCAAGAAAAAAAGCGGGGACGGTCTACTGCAATCTGTATAAGAGCGCGATAGCGACGTAGGCTTCCAAAGATAACGGATTCTTCTTGTCTCTCTCTCGCACCCACACCACTTGAGCAACAATTATATTGTTCTTGTGCGCGACCAAGTACTTGGGTATGCATCGACCCTTCCTTCGATCGTCGCATTTGATTTATTTATTTTTTTCCGTCTCGTTTGGCACACATCGCATCACATACCTATATCTTGTTGCGTCGCCCGTCGCTTCTGCTCTTCCCTACCATCTCTTCCTTCCATACGCCTTTCCACTCGTGATCTGCACTCTCATTTGACTTCTATAATTACGCTGCATTTTCCGATTCGCTGATATATTTGTCTAACATTACTTCAGGGATCAATTCGCAAACGCACGTTGAAAGTGGTTGGTGCTCTTGCCATCTCCGCCGTTGTCGCCCCGCCACAGCGAACATCTATCTGGAATCCTGGGATAATTAAGCAGTACTGTCTCTGAGGGCTGTTTCTGAAGGCTGTTGCTGACTAAACCATTATCCAGAGAGACCTATAAATTCTTGCAATCACCCCAGTCATCTCCGTCCTCACATCCTCCCCCCCCCCCCCCTCCCTGCACCTTCCACACCATCTCATCAGCCTCTCCCGCTCCCACGTTTTTATTTAATTCATTGATCTACCCCCACAAATTATCTCTTGTTCAACTCTCGTGTTGTATTTAACGCGTCACGGTCCTCGACGGAAACAGTTACGACCAGTGTTTCTCACGAACTTACTGCCCATCCATCCATCCATCGTTCACCAACCACAACATACCCACCACCCCATCCAACGCCACTCGTGTCCAGTTACGCCTTTCATTTGTATTTGACCCCACCCCATTGAACTTTCTGACGACACTCCATCGAAGATCATCGATACTATTACGGCACAGAATTATCAGACGTTGTTTTTACTTGAGGGCTTCCAAAAAACGTTCTAACAGAAAAGTTGAGGCTCACGTTGTGGTGTCCATGGCAGTTATGACCACTGTTCAGCAAGATCAAAACAAACCTACAGACAAGGCATATTCAGAAGAGGCTACGGCGATGGACTTGGATGTTAACGGGTGAGTTTACCCTCTTCCCTGTCTTTCTGCCTGAGTTTATCTATTCTGGTTTGCTCGGCTCAAACTGCTGTTCATCCATTGTACCTGCCATGTTCCACTTCCTCAACGGTTGGGTGGGGTTGCAGCTCAATGGATGGGCATGCCGAGTGAGCAGAGCGTGCGTTTGGATAGAACTTTCCATTCTCTGGTTCCAGTCTACTTCTTTTTCCTGCCATGTTTAGTCTGATTCACTTGTATTTACATTTTACTATTTATACTTTAGAACCACCAAACAAGATGATTCGTCCGCTACTCCAAATCCTGCCACATTGTCATCCCCGTCGAATGAAAAGGATAACATTGATTCTGTAAATGGGAACCCAAAAGGGGTAAACGCGCCACCATCACCACCCATACCAACACCCCCGCTTCATATCACCGTGGACGAGGCACAAGATTTATCGGATCTTCATATTACATCTCCCGCACCAGGAAGCCAGACCAAAGGAGTTCCAAATCTCAGCAGCAGTCCCCAGCTCGATGAGGAGGCAATTTCTCCGGGAACGAAGATGGACATGGACGACGATCCTATTTCTCCTCTCACATCAGCACCGCGTTGCAACACTGTTAGTGGCGCAAACCCGATGCCAGATGCTACAAAGCCACAAAGGCAAACAGTCTCAACAGATCACGAGATGGTGGATGCACCAGCTTCCTTAGTGAAGACTGGGCGAGAACGAGAGGAGGATGACGATGAGGAGTCGCAAGAGAGGCCCTCGAAAAGAGCAAAGACAGACGAACTGGAGGATAAGCCCTTGATGTCACAGGCGTCAACGTCTACTGGACCCATGCCAAAAGTTCAGGCTAAATATGCTCTCCAAACTATACGGACAATCCGACGGACAAAAGATGCTGGCCCATTCCTCATCCCTGTTGATCCAGTAAAGCTGGCTATTCCGACATATTTTGACTACGTGAAGAATCCGATGGATTTGAGTACTATGGAGAAGAAGCTGCAGGCGGACCAATACGCTACTGTTGAGGACTTCGTCAAGGACTTTAAGTTGATAATTTCTAACTGTCTGACTTTCAATGGTACTGAGCACAAGATATCGGAGATGGCTAGAGGGATTGAAGCTACGTTTGAGAGACAAATGAAGAACATGCCGCCACCAGATCAGCAGGAACCCCCCGAGAAAAAGTCGCACAAAAAAGGTAGCAGCAGCAAGATTGGTGGAAGCAAACCCAAAACTTCTGCGCCCCCCAAAGCTGCATCTCCACCTGTCCCTGTCCCTGTCCCTGCCCCTGCCCCTGCCCCTACCCCTGCCCCACCTCTACCAGCCGCCATTAGCCCCGTTGCCTCTGCTGCACCCAAATCCGCTTCGGCGAAATCAAAGGCATCCAAAGCGCCCAAACGAGAAGCCAAGACAACACAGTCGCAGACTTTTGCACTTGACCCCTCGGGTATGCCGACAATACGTCGTGAGAGTGTGCAAAGCGATGGGAGACCGAAACGAGAGATCCATCCCCCACCACCCCGTGACTTACCATACAGCGACGTTAAGCCACGTCGGAAGAAAACTGCTGCCGAGCTAAAATTCTGTGACCAAGTCATGAAGGAGCTTCAGAAGAAGCAGCATGAGGCTTACGCGTATCCTTTTTATAATCCTGTTGACCCTGTTGCATTGAATATTCCGGATTACTTCAGGATCATCAAGAAACCGATGGATCTTAGCACGATGCAGAATAAGTTGAAGACGAATCAGTACGACAATGCAAACGAGTTCGAAGCAGATATGCGACTAATGCTTTCCAACTGCTATAAATTCAACCCTACTGGTACTGCGGTCCACGCCATGGGCAAGAAGGTCGAGGAAGTCTTCAACAAGAAGTGGGCTGAGAAAACCGCCTTCATCCAAAGCCAAAGCGGGAGTAGGTCTCCTGTTTCAGCTTCTCCGGCTCCTGATGAAGAAGGTGAGATGAGCGGCGAGGAAGATCCTCAGGTGGAAATTCTACAGAAGCAGTTGGAAATGATGCAGAAACAGTTGGAGGCGATGAAGGGTAAGAAGAAGAGCCCTCCTGCACAAGTCCAGGGAAGCAAGAAGGGTAAAGCTGGTGGCCCCGCCGCTGGAAGAAAAGGTTCAATGTCTCAATCAGCCAGTCAAAGGAAGAAGGCGGTCAAGAAAGTCGAGGAAGTTCCACTTCTCAGTATGGAAGAGAAGACCGAACTCTCGCAACGAATCAACCTTCTTTCACCGAGTAAGATGATGTATGCGACGAAACTCATCCAAGAAAATCTGCCAAATTTATCTGTATGTACCCATAACACTTTTGATACTTTTCTAACGCGAAATAGGGTGATGATGAGATTGAACTCGATATTGACGATCTTCCACCGGAGATTTTGTACAAGCTACACCAGTATGTCACTAAGCATGCACCACTTGCTCCACAGAATACAGAATATGGCTATTCAGCCCCGCCTGCACCCGCTGCTACACCTAAGCCGAAAGCAGCGCCAAGACCCAAGAAGAACAAGCCCATGAGCGCGACCGAACAGGAAGCGAAAATCAAGGATCTGAACGCAAAACTGGCGGTATTCGAGAATCCATCCCCCCTTGTCAGACAAAATACCAATCAATCCACCTCGGAGGCTGTTGAGGCTCAAGAAGAGGAGGAGAGTAGCAGTGACGATGATGAGAGCTCCAATAGTGAGAGTGAGGAAGAATAGAACACTTCCGCAGATGAAGCAGGGACCACAACTACCCTGGCTGCAAATGAAACGGAGGTGTTACCCCCAGAAGAGGCGCAGGCGGAGGATAGCAGCAGCGATGATGATGAAAGTTCAAGCAGTGCATATGACTCTAACGAAGAGTTATGGAACTGGCCGGGGGGGGTGTTGTAGAGTCTCGGTTGCGTGAGGGAGTTGTTGTATCCTTTAGCTTGTTGGCGAGGATTGTTGGGTTCTTGTTGCTGAAAATTACTTTCGAGTTTTGTAGCTTTTACTCTTTGTTCTTTTGGTTTCGGGCTGGTCGATTGGGAGCATTTACTTTTTACCTCTTTTTTCATTTCGATTTCTTGCTTCGGACGGGCATTGATATATTTTTACTTCAGCTTTGGTGCGACTGGCTAGACGTTGTTTGAGCCTTGTGGTGTTACTACTTATCTACGCTCTGATTCTTGTATACTCTTTTTTCTTTACTTGTGGGATGGGCTTCAATATCTTTTTTTTGCTGAGAGGAGGAAAGGTAGTGATTGTGGAGGAGGGTATGTTATAGGATTAGGGTCGTCTGGTTGGGGAAAACTACTAGTGATCTTTTTGCGTTTTGCTTGCGAAATTGCTCATTTATAAGAATGAGATTTTTTGATCGGATATTATACCTCTCCCTTCTCTGTACCCTCAATCTCTGCCCCTGGGCCTGGAGGAATCATTGCTACTGGTCTTTGAGTGGGTGTGATGAGGAGTGAGACGTGTTGGGAAGGGCGAGCACGTCTGAACTTGGGCTGAATGTGATCCTGGGCTGCATTATGGTGATTGGACAGGAGTTGCTGGTTGATGAATGGCGCGTCGTTGGGTAGATGGCTCCTTTTTTTTTTCTTTTTTTTTTTCCTTTTTTCTCACCTTTTTTCACGCTGAATGCGTGCTGGGTGCTGCCAGATCTAGAGACCGATGGAATAGTATCTAAATACTTTGTAGCATAGCTTGGTATGATATTAATGAAACATGGACTCGGAAGGGAAAACGTCATGGTGACGGTTATGATATTCTAAGCTTCTATTAGGTGGGGGTAAATTCTTAATATTGGAGCGGCGTCCACAGGAAGGGCTTATATGGAATCTAGTGTTACCCTCAAGTGCGGTGTAACATGAACACGACTGGTACTTTATATATCGAATAACTCCATGCCAGTGCTTGGCCAATAATAATTACACCCCAGAACCCTTTCCCCACCAGAAAGATAAAAGCGGATCATAATAACAAGAACGCACAGTCGAGTGTCCACCATCAGGGGATTAAATTTTTTTTTTAAAAAAAAAGCCAACAAAGCCTCCTACTCTCAGAGGGATAATTGGACAGGCTAGGAGGGTATGGGACGAAATAAGTTTACGGAGAGCAAAGATGGTGTTCAGAGTTGGAAGGGTGTTTTTGAATGTGAGTTTTGTTTGAAGGAGGATGAAGTGGGAGAATGGTTGAGAGTTTATTGTCGAGGTTGTGAAAAGGTTTGTACGGCGAAAGAATGTGAGCGGTGTCCGGTTGTTGGGAAGTGTCATGCGTCGCATTGTGATGCAAAGGATTGCATGTTGGTTAGGGAATATGGTGAGGGTGGGAAGTGTTTAGATTGCGGTAAGCAGTTTAATCGTCGGTGGTGCGGTTGTAACGCGGTTATACTTGAGAGAAAAGATTGTGCAGCGTGTGGACGGCAGGATGTCGGGAGTGGAAGTGTTTGGTTAGTGGAATTTGTCATCGAGGGGATGTCAAGAGAATGGATCACGATTCGAAGTGTGATGATAGAGTTGTCGTTGTGTGGATGAAGGTGGGCGACGTTTGGAAGCAGGTGAGTTTATTTTATTGTTGACGGAGGAAGATTTTATTGTATTGGAGAAGTTCATTTGCTGTGGAGAGTATATAGAGAGGAATTTAATTAATGGTTTAGGAATTCTTCAACACCACGTATCGGGCTACGCCCCCCATTAAAATAACAAAATAAACTAAAATAAAACAAAAAGTATTAAAATTAAAAATAATTCATTCCGCGTGCTAATTTCTTATTAAAGTGCGAAAAGAAGAAACATAACTTTTCTAATTTATTGAATAGTACTGATCCACTCAAGCACTCGATTATCTAACAATTCCCTTGTATCCGCTCTTGTATCTGCATATTGCTTCGCCATTTCCGCCGTATAAGGATCCTTAGAGCAGCCACATTATGTAAGTACTCCATCAGCTCAGAAATATCCATACCGTTGCCCTCCTCCAAGTCCTCATCATCATCATCGCTGTCGACCTCCACCGCCCCTAAGTAGATTGTGCCTGCTGTTCGACTGTTAGCAGAAGAGCATCGAATCATTATAGTAAACCAGTAGGGCACACATACGTACGCCCATGGAAAGGGTGAGGCTTCAGGAGGAAGAACATGGACAAGCGGTGAGTAGCCTCTACTATAATACTACAAGCCCCGAGCATTAACGCCACACCAACTCCATTTCCACTTCCTCCATCCGCTCCTCAGCCACCTCACCCAGATTCCAGACCCACGCGCGATCTCCGGTCTTTACTCCACTCTGGACCAGGTTGGTATCCTAAATACAGCAGCCGGGGGAGGACTCAATGCTTGTGGCGCGGGGGGAGGTTGTTTTGGGTTGGGGGAATAGAAATTGGATTGGGTAGTGATGACGATGATGTATATGTTATGCTTGGTTCAGAGAGCTTGAAACTGGTTGCCGATTTCGAGGGTAGAAGCCAAAGTGGAATTTGGGATTAAGTCTTGAACGTGGGTTGGATGACGAGGAGGATGGGAATGCCAGTCTTGGTTAGGGAAGTTCGGAGGAAGTGGTGGCGAATGCGTGCGAAATCTATGACGGCAGTGGGGGTAGGTTATTCTTGGCTCGGGGGGTTTGGTGATGTTAGCGGGGTTAGTGGCGAAAGTGGATAGTTTTCGTTTCTTTGCAAAGGAGGAGGCGGTGGCGAGGGTAGTATTGTGGGAGGTCGTATCAGAACTGGGTGTGGTGGACTTTGCAATGAGTGCCATTTCCAGGTCAGCAGAGATGGTGGATGGAGATTCGGATTTTATTAGAGGGGTAGGAAAATATTGGGGTGCTTCTGGTGATGAGAAATTCCACCGGCGTTCCTTCGTTTATGAGAGGGGCTGTAGATCTTCCTTTTGGAATCGCAAGTTTCGAGGTTCCCGAGTTCGAACTCGATGCCCGCGGCGAAAGGTTGTACAGGCATAAGAGGAGAGGGAGATATCAATAGCGGTTCACTCTATGGTACCACAACCTGGCTCTCCCCCTTCCAACTCCCCTCTAGGATCTCCAATACCTCCCAGAACTCCTCAGGATCCACTCTCCCACTCGTAATCTGTTCCACCCACTCTCTGATCCCTTGACTCAGTTTTCCCTCCCTCTCCCTCGCCCCATCCTCTTCACAACTATCCCCCAGTATACCCCACCCAACATCCTTCATCCCCAACCACACACTCGCCACTGCAACTGTCCTCATCGTATAAAAATTCACCAACAAGTACTCCTGACTCGCCCTCCCTACCCAGAACTTCGCTCTTTTCGCCAGCCCCGTCTGCATAATCTCCACCACCCCACACTCCTCCGCCTCCCCAGGGGTATATGTATCCCAGTCCTCCATTCCGCCAACAGTAGGGGAGTAGAGACCCCCACCGTAGACCTTTGAGTTGAGGATTTTACTCACCAACCGCGGGAGGTACTCGTATGCCACAGGAGACTGATGGATCCCGAATGCGAGCGCCCGGAGGAGTATGAGCTCTGCTTGGACGATGGTGTGTCTGAGGGCATCATATTTGTGGGAGGGGTAGGTGAGGGGCGGGTTGTGGGGTGGAGGGTGGAGGATATGGTATGCGGGGAGGAGGATGTCGCGGAGGCGGCGGGGGCATTCGGTGGATTTTGTAGAGAGGGAGAGGGATGCGAGGGCGAGGGTGTGTTGGTCTAGAAGGGGAGGGGAGTTGGTGGGGCTATTGGTATTTAGGGACGTAGGTTGGGCGGCGGGAGGGGAGGAAGAGGTGGTGGTGGTTCGGTGCCAGCGGAGGTAACGGTTCAGGTAGATGTGTGTCATGGAGATGGTTTCTTCGGGGCTGCATGCGTAGTGAGAGAAGGTTAGCGTTTGGATATGGGTGGTGATTAGTTGGAGAAGATAACGTACAGGCGTAGGACATCCCCAAGTAAGGATAGGAAGGCATTGATGTCTCCATTGGAAACATGCAGAGGGAGCTCGGAGATGCGTGGGCGTATGGGGGACCGAGATGAGGAGTCGGGGGACTTGGCGGAGCGGGAGTAGTGCCAGGAGCGCCGGTCACGGTCGCGATAGGAGCTGCGGTGGGGAGAGCCGATACGCGGCGAGGAAGCCATTGAGTGGGCTGAGTGGGTGCTGATGGCAGGTTAGGATAGTGGGATATAAACATTGCATATCGCCACAGTCGCCACAGCAACGAGCGACATGACGTGGCTTGGCAAGCAGTTCCTGTGCTGCATACGCGCCCTATAATGTAACTGCGCTTTGCATCGCCTCACTCTCAGTATACACAAACTTTCACTGGCTCTTTGTCCTTCATCAGCTATATCGCTTTACTATTATGGCCTTTGTTTCGGCTATTAAGAGGATATACGGCGACAAGGTGCAGGGTTGCGTCGATGTCTACAGGGCGGATACAATGTATGTAAATATATAGGAACTCAGAAGATGTGAAGTCTGATTATTGATATATAGCGAGACGGAAGGAGAGTTGAACCCAGACCGGTTTATTTATTTGAGGGGTAGCTATGAACTCATTTGCTGTATACTGTAGAAATTGATGCAAAACAACTATTGATAAGCGTATTTTCCATGTTCCAGAGATCGTTCTAAGTAAGATACAGATTAGTCAAAAGCCCAGACTAGTCAAAAGCTTAGATGAAGCAGCAGTAGATAGCCTCCTGTGTCCCATTTGGGACCCGCGGGACTTCTAGTCATTATTCACTGTTGATACGGTTACCCTGAACTATTGAATTTTAGAACGAAAGCAATATATGAAATCCATCTATGCGCACTATTTTATTTGCAAGCGCTCCCCTCAGCTCCAGACTAGGCTCACCTGCCCGATTATGTCAGTAGATAGACACCCGTAGGGTAGCAGGGGATTGTCTAATTGATTTCAGCCCTCCTTTCGATACTCCATAACCGTATGCCGGCTGCGGCACTCAAAACTCCCCATAACCTAAAATAAATAAAGAATAAAAGACGGAGTAACATGAAAACTACTGAAATGGAGGAATGAAATAATAGAATGAAGTCCACCGTGTATTATATAGCAATCATCCATTATCCTTTCCTGCAAAATCGCACTAGACCTATAAATGCGACGAACATCCACCCAGCGTAACTTCTAGGAACACGGTTCTCATGGGTCAGCATATGTTGAGGCGCAGAAGAGATAAGGAGCCTTCCCCGGTACCTTATGCCACAAAATAAATAAATGGCACCCACTAGATGGATTGTGAAGGCTAAAGCGCTAAAACTGCATTGCGGCAAGATACTCCCACATCAACCGTCACACTAAGATTAGCATAGAATCCCACAGCCATTTGCTGCAAGCCTCATCCTCTGCCTTCCATAAAGCCTCAATGACGAACGATCCGTTCTGTAAAAATTTTCCCTGTATTACAGGCTGAAAGGTACGATATCCTCGCTGTTGGTAGCTTGAGTACTTGACACATAGCCTAGCAACCTCCTATTTATGGGCCACATCAGGCGAAATGGACTGCTTGAGAAGCAATAGATGGATGTCTGCAAAATTGGCTTAAAGATGCACCATGACACACGAGGTAGGCAATGTTGTGACTTTGTAGTTCGTTAAACACCTGCTCCGCAGTTAGCTTAGTGAGAGTGTGCGCAATATTGAGACCTGAGATGTTTCCGAATTTGTCTGCCTCGTTGCCAACATCCAAAGAGCCTTCCCCTGGGCTTGTAGGCATAGTTACTATTAGTGTACTGTATCCTGTAGATTGATGAAGCTGAGTTCGCCTAGACCGTCAATGCTCTAATGGTGGATATATAAGATGGAATGCGGTATTGAAGAGTTGTCATCAATATCTTAAAGGCCGGCCTTTGCTCTTTGTGGCGGCATGAAGTAGTGCTTGAGCCATCAGGCCGGCCCCAATCCAACATACCCGAGGCAAGGGGTCAACTTGAAGTACCAGTTGTACGGCAGCCTTCCGTAGCCAGCCCAACACAATTTTTTATTTTTGTTGTTTTCGACAGCCCCTTTGCCGAGCTATTTCTCTGACGAAGCGTGGGAGAGCAGGAGTAATGGAATGCTTCGTAGATGACATTTCATAACAAGAATGGCATCACTTTGCAGCTTTGTGGCATTCAGCACTACAACTAGCCCTTCGTGTGCTGCTAGGGTACTCCTCAGATTCCTCTCGGAACGAAATCCCAAACCCTGCCTGCTGCCGAATTTTCCCAAATGTATCATCAAACTCTTTCGCTACTTGATATTGCAGCTTGTTGTCTTTACAGAAATGCTTTAGTTGAAATATCCAAAGACTCGAGCAGTAGAAATGAATGGCAAGTCGAGCTCAATGCGCAGGGAATCAAAGTCTTTGGCTAATATCGGATGCTTCTCATTAAATCGGATATGACACTATGGTAGTCAAGGAGCTGACCGCCTATAACACTGCGACCTAACTCAAGAGATATTAGGGCATCCAATGATGAGTTCGTAACCCCCAATGTTACAGCCGCATCAAGGGATACTAAACCAGCCAGTTTCACAGAACATGCTGGCTCGCGCTCTAGAGATCTTGGGGTGGCTAAGGACAAGCATGCTCTAGAGGGTATTTAACCGCGGGTTGAATACCAACATTGTTGAGATGTTAAAGGTTGCCTCCAGTCAGTCTAATATAGGAGCAGTTCTGATTCCCCAGACCACCAGTACCGCATCCAATGGTTGGTGGGCCAATTGAATGGAAGGGTGAAGTCCTCGAGAGCAACAGCATAGTCTATCGATCGTTTCCTGTAAGCTATTGCTCCGGTTTGGTGCAGATATCTAGTTTGTCGACATTGCAGGTTGAATGAATCTCCAAGATTTTCTCAACAGTGTAGCTTGATGAGGGTAATTCTCGTATGTTACATCTCCTGCTCCCCTAAAATCAAGCAACGGCAGTCTGTAAATCCTGTGAATCTTTGAATCCTATATATCGCCCGCAAAACTGCCTTTTAAGAGTTATGCAAGCGGCTATAGCGTTCTGAGTGATACCCTAGTGTCACTTTCACTGATTCTCCTGCTGCCTCCAATTGAGTGATGAGGTCTCGAAATGTGTTTTCTCAGACAGAGCAATGGTCAGCTCCAAAGTCCTGTACACTTCCAAATCGCTGAAACCGACAGTCGAACATAAGACCAAGACCAAGATTGCTCAGTTAGCATGCTCTATCTGGGTAATCTTCTAGCATCAGTTCTTGTGCTGATTGCGGGTGCTTCACAACAGCCTCCAGGCCATACAGATCTCCAATTCGCTGATATCGTCCAAAAGCATACCTCCAAGGATTCCGAGGTCTTTTGGTGTTATTTCCAGCACCACTTGTAAATGTTTGATTGCAACTTCTAAGTCCTCAAAATGCCATAGCCAACTAGATACTTATGTATTCACAATTCGTAACCATACTAGTCAGTTTAGATCATTCTTTGATGATACCCTGATTGCTGCCTCAAATCGATCGTGGATTTTTCTGTCGTTTTCTATCTAGTACCTTAATGTCATCACAAGGTTACACAGCATTATTGGACAGCGGCGCTGAGTGATCTCTACATGTCCTGTGCGCTCGCTCATATCGGCTTAGTAAACTATCCCACGTGTTCCTACTACAGCGGCTTCGTATCTAAAGATATCACCATATCCTTGAGCCAAATAACAAAGGTGGTGAAAAAAATATCGCCACATTGAATACCCTTACTCACTTGAGACCTCCAGTCGCAGTCCTTCAGACTTCGCCTCTCCAGTTCCAATTGAATGGGGCATTGTAGAAGGCGGTGCGCTTCTCCTTCCTTGTATTTTACCCTGAACTATGCCAGTGTGTAGCAGCATAGATTGAGCCACCAACCCCATTGCATGTGAGACCACCTCTAGCAGATCGACCTTCATCGGTACACCACGAATTGTGCAATTTTGCAGGTGCATGCTGGGAATGGGTATCTAGGGCTCATTCACCAATAACATTCGAGCAAACGTGTCCAAATAACGCGAAGGCTGGCAAGACAACCAGGTTGCCTGGCATCCTCATGCACGAATGCCAAGTAGAAAGGTGCCTCCACTGCCACTGGCAGTGGAGGCAGAGTAACCTGGGGAGGGCCAATCAAGTTCGGATCGAACTTTCGTGATCGACATAGGTCGAAGTAGTCTGGGGACACCAGCCTCTCGTAGAGAGAGGGTCGAAGATGTTTATGAGAATACACGGACTGTATCAACTCTACCTGCTCCCCGGAACCGTATACAGTTATGGTCGTATATAGGATATGCGGGGCAATTAAAATGTAGATAGTTCGGTAGATATGAATGGGTACTTGCGAATAACTGCTTGAGAGAAGTAATCTCCTTCCACGGCGGGACAGTCGTCACAAAAAAAGCCCAGCTCAAGCATCTACGGTAGTTAGATAGGCCTACTGTACAACGCTGGACTGTTCAGTTGGACAGCTAGATTAAACCTATTTGAGTTTCTTTTGCATAGGAATTGGCTTGAGGATATGTACAGTGCTTTTCCCACAAAAAGTTAGCGTGAACCGCAGCATACGTTAAGTGTTCTGCCTACTGTAAGTATATTCACCAGCGAGGCTGCTTGGTCAGGGAACGAGCCTCGGGGTTACTTGCCTAGCGAGCATTCGCATCAGCCGCCTTTACTTACCATACAATAATTACATATAGTCCTATCATTCCTTCTCAAGTTTTGCATTATAATCGCTGAGCAAGTGATCTACGACTATTTTCCAACTCCAGTACCGGGCAAGTATATCGAGTGCCATGCAGAAACACTTTGCACGCACCACTTCTTTCGTCCACCAAGGATTCCTCCATAGCATCGATGCCGTTAAGATTGGGCGTATTGTACTCGATCCTTGCAACCCCATAGAAACTTACTGCGATGTATTTCCCAACCAAGACAATTTGACTAGCGAAATCCACATCGACGACGGAATTGATCTAGCGTGCACTTACAACTCAAGCAAACAGACGTCCTTCGGATGCGCCCTCCTCCAGCTCTTCCGTGGATACCTTTCAAGAAGTAATGAGCAAGAAATATGCGTCGAGGGTGAAACAAAGCGATACCAGCTATCTAACGCGGAAAGCAACTTTAAAATTGCATGTGCACAAAATGAAATCAGAGAATGGTTACAAGAGAATGTAATCAAGCCAAAAGTCGATGCATACATGATCGTGGGGTATCATACAATAACGAACGCGAAGATTACCAACGGCCGCGGCCTTGCGAGGGGAGTGGATGTACAAGCGGATGATGGAAACATTGGCAATATGATAGCGCTAGGTTTGTCTAGGGTGACAAGGATGAAGAGCTCAGCGTGGAACACAACCACTGACCAACGTCAAATGGTTGCTACTGGGGAGAGACTTTGGGCGGTGCAATATCGTAAGGTTGTTTATAAGTTAGAGGGATTTCTGTCCGAAAAAAAGACCAACTTGAAGAGCAGTCAATGGAAGATTATGTGGAAAGTTCGTGGCCAGGAAGGCTCGGGAGAATATCTTGTGGAGGTTGATTTGGGTGATACTCCAGACGAGGCGGATTTTCTTGATGATGACGAGGATGAGGAGGCCATAGAGCCAACACGCTATGTCAATAAAGTTCTCGAAACAGGAGTTGAAGAGGAATTCATATTCTTCCATGACACCAAACTGAATTTCATCCTCGACCAAGAAAATAACGACAGTTCCTCAATGAATGCTTCACAGAACAAATCAATCGGAGGAGAATCGATGGAAATTTCGAGCTCATCTGAGGGAGAAAATGATTATGAAATGGGGGAACTGTGGGATACAAGAACACCTATTGCAGAGGCGGTGCAAACCACAACATCTCTTGATCGGCCGGCGGGCACTAGGAATTCCTCAGGAAGTGGGAGTCCAACGATAAGTTCTGGAGCAGGACAAAAGAGGGCGAGGAGTTCACGCTGTGACTCTAAGAGATGTGATGTCGATGGCTTTAGCATCGTGGGAAGGGATCTAAAAAGGTTGAAGGGTCCTGAGCGACGTCAACAACAATGAGAGGCGACGTCTGGGATGGGCTGTCTAGTAGTCAGTATATATGAGATAGAGCATCAAATTGAAATAGACGGCAATAAAATTGGTGCCAACCAGACTATGAAATTGGAAGCTGCAGAGTTACGGGTTGGCACCCTGACACCTTTGCACCTGACTATACTTGAGTGGCTATAGAATGCTGCCTATTACGGAAGTCTCGAGTGTCTAGCCCCAAGCTAGTACGCCCAATCTCAGGTAAGTAATTTCAGGTAGGGGGCTAGTCTGGTTGGCACAAGGTGGGGCATCATATATAGCTTTGCGACTGCCGCCAATATTAATGGGCAAACGCACAGAACATCAAGACCTTGTCTTGCAATTTATTTTGGACGAGATATTTTACGGCATTCTTTAGTCTGGTTGGCATTCTTGCTACTTAAGAAGTGTTACCCATAGCATTACTTTGAACAGTTTAGCAAAAAATCTCTTCCGTAATTTTCGTTTTGCTGTTGTTGGATTGCGTTGTAGATTTTGCAAACGTCAGTGCAGTCTTTCCCCTTTTTCCGAGTGATAAATATTCACCTCTGGAAAGCTCTCCCTTCAAACCCACTGACAGGCTTTGGGGCGGGAGGAGCGCTAAGATCCTCTGAGGTTTGTATCGGGATGAGCTTAACTGTATACAAAGGTACCAAGTCGGCGTCTTTCCCGGCTGCTATTTCTCTTCACTCACGTCAAATTTCATCGACTTGCATACGACCGTAACGGCACCAATTATTATATCATTAAAATAGCGGTAATTCTAAATAACCTACGCCTTTACTATTGGTATTGATTATAAACAAGTGCAAAAATTAGATTGCAACTTGAATATGCTTGCCATTGGGGAAGTATGTCACCCTCTGAATGATTTGTGGGACACTTGAGGCACCAGCTCTTTTTCGTTTCTATCATAGCAGGGTAAAATACCGCTGTCTGGAAGTTTTTAGCCGGCGCAATAAGTAAAGGCCATATTGGGTTTGTTGATTATGTATTAGTCACCCTCAGACTCCTGCTCTATGTAGCGTAGTGCAGAGAGGTAGCTGACTAGAAGTTGAACGTGGCGTGTGAGATCTTGTACTGATGTGCCGGCGCTCCACCTCACCTGATAGCAGCTCGCGGAGGGTACAGTTGATTACGAGAGGCGGTGCCCGCCAGACTACAGTTGATAAGGCAATCAATATCCACTTGTACAGAGCTGCTTGAGAAGAAAATGGTGCTATGGAGTTAGTCTGGTTGGCACAACACCGTCCGGAGGGTGTTGTGCCAACCAGACTACTATGGAGTTATGTACAATGAATGAACTAGAAAGGAGAGGCGGTGCCCGCCAGATAAAAGGCTTATATTCTGGAGCTACCTGCATTAGGAATGACTTGATCTGTTAGTCTCGTGCCCAGACCCTTGGAGAGGTTATCGTGTCGAGCACCAAGG
This sequence comes from Tirmania nivea, assembly GCA_015179035.1. Lineage (NCBI taxonomy): Eukaryota > Fungi > Ascomycota > Pezizomycetes > Pezizales > Pezizaceae > Tirmania > Tirmania nivea. The sequence goes on from WHUY01000036.1 coordinate 57,933, forward strand.
CACAATAATTTTCTTTTTTTTTTTAAATTCATTATTCGCATACGTGACAACCACAATAATTGCCTCGGTGATAATGTTCGGTAATAATATCGGTCCACTTTTGAAGTTTCATAACCACGAGAATATATAGATACCAGCTGTAGAGCCTCTACATACTACAGAGTAGTTACTCCAAGACTATAGTGCACTGCACATACGTACACCAATCAAGCCGCACCCCAAACATGCCAGTGAAATCACTCTACGCCTGTGGCTCAAACCTACTGGGGCACATAATCCCCCGCAGCGTTTACAGCAGGACCGGCACCACCGATGACTTGGATGAATTAGAGCATGAGCTTATCACACAGCCCCACAGGGTATTCACCAATGTGGGTGATGCACGGGTATTGTATGCTGGGCTGGCAGATGTGCTGTGTATGTATATAGCTTAGCTTTTCTTTTCGAGATAGGGTTCTGGGTCTATGTATATATAGCTATACCCACATCAGAGGTTGGAACATAGACAATACGTTTTTACGTACGTTTTTGGTTGTTTTTTATTGCATATTTCTAGCGGATACCCATCGTACATATACCATACCGATTCTCCCATGCTCAAAATACTCACGCACTTTCATATTGCTGACCACCTCCTCAAAAGTAGAACTTAACCCCCTTAGCACAAACGTTTCCCCCTCCCCCACCCTCTACCTCCGCGGCTCCACCCCCGCCCACCTCGATCCCTCCACTCCCCCCGGGGGAGAACTAACCCTCCCTTCCCTCTTCCCTCACATTATCTCCCACGGATTCGGCACACCTACCGGCGAGTTTCTCGGCGTGGTGCTCACCAACTACGAGGGGATCTGGATTCTCAACAGGAAAGGTTCAGAATTAGGATGGGCTGGTGGAGAGGAGGTATGGTGGGAAGCTATTCCTCGTGTGGATAGAGAGGAGGAGGGGGATAATGCCAAAGGGCGCATGGTGGATGTTAGTATTTCTGGGAATGGGGAGGTGGCTGTTGTGGTGGAGTGGGGAGGCGAGCGGAAGGGGAGGAGAAAGGTTCAGGGTAAGTCATTAGTCAATCTTTCCCATGGAGAAATAGGCTTTCTTTTGCTGAACGATATGGTATGGGAAAATTCAGATGGAGCGGAACGGCCAAAATGGTATACATTACAGATATATCCCTCTCTTGACGCTCTCTTCCCCACCACCTCCCGTTCCCCACCCCCTTCTACCTCTATCCCCACTTCCCATCCAACTCCAGTATCTACCTACCCCCTTCCACTCTCCCACGCTCCCACTTCCCTCAGCTCAACCCTCACCTCCCACGCCCTCCTTCTCCAACCAACCCCAACATCAGCTTCCCTACCCCATTCACTCCATTCTCCACCACCCCGGGACCAAAACCAACCCTATCCTCCCTACCCCCTTATCCTCACCACTGGCGACCCAAGACATCCCTCTCTCCTCCTTCACACAAAAGACCCCACTACCACGAGCACAACCGAGCGCCAACTCCTTCCTCTCGCACCACTCGAGGGTCTCCAAGATCTTGTTAGATTAGAGGCTGATCCGGGAGCGTGGGAGGTTGCGGTAGTGGATGGGGGTGGGGGGGTGTATCTTTTTGGGGGACGCACTGGGGGGGAGAGGGGAGAAGTTGGGGTGAAGGAGGTGGTTTCTAAGGTGCAGGCACTGGAGGAGGGGGAGGATGTAATCCTCATTAGCGCCTCTACACTGTTATCGTCAGCATCGGAAGAAGGAAAAGAAATTGGGGGGGAAGAAGCAGAAGAACGTGAGAAAACAGAAATATCCTACGTTGAGGGCGATGCTGGAATCCAAGACGTCGCCCTAGGAAGTAGTCATCTCCTCGCATTACTCGACTCCGGAGAGGTTTTTGGGATTGGAAGACCAGAGGAGGGCCAGCTTGGATGTGGCGGTAGTAGTGAGGAAGGGAGGAGAAGGGAGGGTTGGGTGAAGGTTGAATTTGGGAAGGAGAGGAAAGTGAAGGTGGAGAAAGTATGGGCGGGGGCGTGGGGGAGTTGGATGCTGGTAGAGGAAGAGAAAGAGCTCAGTGGGTAGGTGAGTGTTGGGACTGGATGCAGGAAGTGTAGGAGAGGAGGGGTTTGGAGGGGAAGGCAAAGTACTACACTACCTCTAGAGTCTTCATAAACAGTTGGGGTGTCATGATATCTGCCCCCTTAAGAAGTATGAATGAGCTAACATCCATGTGATGACAAATAAAGCTATTCAAACTCCAAACTCCATCTCTACACAATTGGTCAGAACGGAATCCTATATTCCATTCAAACTCACACAGTCCCAAGCCTGACAGCCTACTTTATATCGAAACGTGACTATGAGTGGCCAGAACCTTTCCCAAGGATACTTTAGTCACCCCTTTAGTGCCCGCGCTAAAGTAGTTGAAACAGCTTTGCTTTATGATCCCATTATCTTTTGTCTTGCCTTGTGACATCAAAAGACAGTATATATATCCTATTCACTCAATAACTCGAATGTTCAATTGTAGACCTTGAATGTCTGTGAACTAGACCAGCCCATATAGCAATCAATCTAATGAGTCACCAGAAAAACCACTGCATGTCTTGTGAAATATGGGCTTCTGCGTGCATCTGAACACGAACAAGGCCATGATAGCCTAGTCTGGTTGGCACAAGCCTCTCGTAGAGAGATGATAGCCAAGCTCCATGAGTACTTGTGTGGGCATAGTCTGGTTGGTGAGGGGTCGTAACAACCCATCCTGAACATACCATCAGCCCAGACAGGCCGGCCCATATCTCTCATGTACGTCAAGTAAACGGATATACAGGCGTGCACAGGCACCGGTAAGCCCCCAGGCCGCTCAGAAGCAAACGTTCCCACTTTTACTTAAATATGTAAGAGTAGGTAATCTTCATCAGGTTTCACCATGCCATGTCGTACTCATAGCGAAAAGTACAGCGCACGCAATACGCACCGGCGCAGACCTCAAAACAAAGATCACGTAGCACGAAAAGATTATGGGCGGTGGAGGGGCGGGGGTAGGATGGTTGGGGGGCTGATGGCAGGGACAATCGTCAAGCAGGTTATCAAGTTATAAGTGTTGAACCTAGCCTATGCCTCCTACAGATAGAAGGTCCATCCATGCAGCAGTAGCGACATCAGTTAAAATAAGAATGAAAAGCAGAAAACAAAAGCAGGAAACAAAGCTAGGAAACAAAAGCGGGGGGTATCACAGGGGTCCAACGCTTCTGAAGGATGTAAAGTGAAAAGTGGTAAGATTGAGGATATAAAAGTGTATGATATGTATATGTATGAAATATATGGTGTATGGCATGTGAGGACCATTAGCGTTACGCGGAAATGGCAATCAAAGACAATCATGAGGCTTGCAAATTTAGCTACCAGAGACAGCCGCGGCATATTCTGCTTGCGTCTCGTCTCGGCACCAGGAGAGACTCAAACGCAAAACGAGTACGTAGACTGGGAAATACCTGGCGGACGCTGAGGCCTCCAGTCAGGTAAGTAAGTAATCCGTGTAAGAGTAATGCGGAACAAGAGGCCGAGGGAGCAAGCAAGGTTGTGGCACGTGGTGCCCATCATCAAGGTTGGTAGCCACTCATGATCTGCAGCCTGGTGAAGAAGATGGTGGTGGTGTTGGTTTAACTGCAGTGTAAGTTTCTGCATGTGTAAACATACAAATTGATCATGATAAGCAAGTGATATGTGACCTGCACCAACCACCAGCCACCTCGCCATGGAATGAATGTAGCACAAGCAGAAGCGGTAATATCCTACCACTCTGAGGCAGCCGCCCCTGCCGCCTGTTTGCTTCTGTTTTGGTTTTGCGACTTCTCTGGCGTGCTCCATTGACCCAGTGTAGAGGTAGTCTCGAGACCAGCATATAAGTAGCGTGATGTAACGTAAAGAACCATCATTCAATAGTAAAAAGCAACAGAGAGACATAAACATGACCATGTGAAATCCATAACCGAAATCCCACAAGCACAAACAATTTCATGTAACCATAACCCCATACCCAAACGACACGGAAAGACGACGTAAAGCTAGCCGGAAAAATTCAAAAGCAGAAAAAAGCACCAACCAGGGGAGGATTTGCAAGAACAGGTATTTTGAAAGGGGAATACATTTTAGCAACACTCTCTAGGAATAGGGAAAGGGAAACTATGATGGGAAATAACATGTGACGAAAAGGATGGGAGTGATATGGCTAAAGAAAAAACAAACGCGATTAAGCAAATCCAAGAGAAAACGATAACTCCCAAAATGTCCTGCACAGAAAAAGGAGATAGGAAAAATACCAGAAATAGGCATATAAAAAAAGAAATGAGAGAATAGAGTAAAGCCACAAGTCGTAATTGCTCGTCGTGCTGCATTGCTGCAAGGTTTCACCCTGTGCGATGATGATCCCAGCATCCATCAGTTTCAAAATCCTTCGCTCATGCATATGCTTTCCTGCAGCCTAAGAATTCACCCCCATTAAACTCCTCACACACTCATTAACTTCAAACCCCAGTCTTCTCACTCTTCCGCCGTCCCATTCTTTCCCCACATCCCTCCTAGCCACAAGCACCTTCCCCGGATCTTTCACTTCCACACCATCACCCCCTGCTGGTCCATCCGTTTTGACCAAGATCGTCATATCCGCGCCGACACAACCCTTCCATATACTTGCAGCCCATTGCCAGTGTTGGAGTGGAGTGAGACCCTCTTGGGGCAGGTTAGCTACGGCAGAGTCCGTGCGAGATAGGATATATCTGTTCAGCAAAAGTATTGGTAATTTACCCGAAGCTTGTGAAGAAGTAGAGCCCTGTTGAGTTCTTGTTGCGGGGTTTGTTGCGGCCAACGACTGGCTGTCATGTGCTTTCAAATTGTCGCTGTGTGGTCGTGTAGGCAGGACTTTCCGTCGCATTTTGTTCGAGTATAATCTCCAATCAGCCACACATTTCAGATATTTTGCCGTTTTTACGCCCTCTTCACCCAGGTAATCATCCGAAAAGGTAAATTCTCCGCCGGAAAAATCTTGCATACTGTCAGACCGTATCACATGGCCCCCACTTTTAGGATTCCTTTCTTCCGGGGACGATGTCTCTTCGACTTCATCCTTTCCTTCGATAATCTCGACAAGCTCCCCTTTTAGTGTCTCTGCCAGCGAGTCGCATAGAGACTTCACGGCTGTTGCATCGTCACCTTCAATAGCAATAATAGCACCACGAGGAGAAGCCCCGGGATTGAGTTCGGGTGCTGGTAGAGGCCTACAGATTTTTGCAATTGCTTGTAGTTTGCTAAGTGTGGGTATAGCCATAATAGAGTCACCTCCGGGCGCAGTCGGTGAAAATGACATGCCATTATCTGGCTCACCACTAATAGCTGGCGGGGACTCCGATCCACCGAAAGATCCCTCGTGTAAATTCGTATGCTTGAGAAAAGGATCTATATTTGGATCCTGACCGAAAACAAATGGTATTGATGAGCGCGGTGTACGAAGAGCATCCATCATGACGTCCCCTCCGCTTGTTGGCGATGTGACATTCAGTCGTCGTTTCTTGCTAGCCTGAGGATTCTGTGGGCTCGAAGTTGTGGGTGAATGCTCCCCTCCTTCTTGCTCCGGTAAACCTAGTTGTAGCAGTGCTTCAACTCCAGCATGGGACCCATCTTCTTTCCTTCGCCTCCTAGCACTTTTTGGTATCGGTGGAATCTGAGTAAACGACGCTGGTGGTGTTCGTGGTGTTGGCATATACGTATTTCTGAAAGTCTTGGAGACAGCAGATAGTGGATGTGTAGCAGAAATAGGAGTAGCAGTCATCGGGGTTGCTGGCGTATCTGGGGTATTCAGAGCTCCAGTATGCCCCCCGCATGTGCTGCACAATGCAGACTCCACCATGCCTGGAAAGCCAGCTGGGCCGAGGGTTGGAGTGCCTTTTTTGCCATTCCGTCGTGGTTGATACTTATATTCTGGATATCTAGCAAGGTGCTGGCGTTTCTCTTCCTATGCACCCTTAATGTTAGAACATTTCTGGGTTATAGACAAATTTGGGCGACTAACATCAGCATGCCTCTGCCAAATTGCTTTCGTCTCTTTAGAGCTTTCCCTCCACATTTCACCGATAATCTTCGATATTTCTGGATTCGGCTTGCCTGGGTTTGCTTGTACTACTGACGCATGATTGTGTTGTCTGAATAAGATGAAGGCTAGAACAATGGTAGTAATGTAAGCTCATCTGTCCTTAATAGTCGTTCACAAGGGGTCATAAAGAAACAGGATTACTACTCACCATTTCGAGGCCTCGGTATCCTAGCTGGCTGCTGGCAAAGGCAGATCTGAGCTGGAGGATGGGCATCTCCAGGTAGTGGTGATAGCCTCAGGTCATGGTCACTCATATCCCGGCCAGGGGAAATAGCCGATGGTGGAGACTGCTGATGCTGTATGTCCTGTAATGGGGACAAAGTCGGGGAGGCCGGTTGCATCACTGACGCCACGGAGACTGCAGCACTGGACGGTTCCGAGTGTACGTGGGACTCCTCATGCTGGTTAGCTACATTCTGAAGTTGTGCCTTTTGTGCTGCGGCTACAGCAGCAGTTGTGGTTGGAATATCAATCTTGGGCGAGTCCGTTGTAGCTTCCCTCATCACGGTATCCACGGAATTATGCTCGCCTAGTAGGGATCTTAAGTCAGGTCCTTCGTCGACGGATGCCGGGGCATCAATGCCAATTGTATCCGTCATCTGAAATAGAGTGTGACGACAGTATACAGGTGTTGGAGCAGGAAACCAGGTAACGTCTTGAGTGTGGGAGCCGGACGCTATTTGTATCTAACTTTGGTCGAGAAAGGTCACCAAAGCTTTGTTCCCAGTGGTGATGCTTCTTTGCGCGTTTCCGAAACTCAAGATTGTATTTTTGAACAAGCGATCAAGGGCCGGGACCGAGAGCTCTTAACTGGCGGTTGGCTCGAGTAATGGACTGGCTGTGTATTCTGAGTGGTGCTGGACTGTGATGGTGGTGGGAGTTATCGAACCGGGGAGGTGGGGGGGGAAGGGGGGGATTGTTGGCGAGAGAGACGAATTGAATGCTTTAGAAGCTACTCTGCCATAGGCTTTGACTACTTGCTTAGCGGTGATATGAAATAGCATGTATACGAAGGGACTATGGACTATACCCCAAGATGATAAAAAAGCAAGATATGAGCAACCGCCGAATATATACTTAAGTGGAGGAGTAGCTATTCCTGGCCTGAGTCCAAACAGCTCCGGGACCTAGGGATTGAGGTAACGACAGACTCGGCGCCCTTCCGTGACTAGAGCAGCTGTATATATGGATATTTATCTTAGCTGTTCTATGTTCGTGGGGGGGACCCAATAATTGGCCAGTAACCCCTGCCCGAAGTATTGGCGCGATGAAATGGAGGATGGGCGGGCAGGATGTAAGGTTGTCGCTAAGCGGTACTGCTGTGGGTGTGCTGCGGCGGTCGCAATGGAGGTCGAGATAATGGGGCTGTTTGGCGGAGAAGAAGGGGATTGTTCGACGGTCTGGTGGGGGGAGCCAGCGGGTGGCTTGGCAGGTGTTGAGAGGCCTGCGACTGGCATGAAGAGTACTTCGCCCGCCGAGACATCGCGGGGGTGCCTGGGCAGACCACTCCCGAACCCATACCATACATTTGCACAGCATATGGCATGATTCACTCGAGCAGATAGACCTGTATCATTGAACCCCCGGGCACTCTGGGTTATTGTCGCTGCTGGAAATTGCATTCACCACTGGCAAACCGCAGCACCGATCCCTAGACCGGGCAATCACATAATCCCCGCATGAACAAAAGGACACCCCCCTTTGCGACTGGGAACTGGGGCCCATATCGCAGTTTGTAGCGTGCCGCCTGCATTGTCCGTTAGATTAATTTTTCTGCGCGGGAGTGAAGGGGCGGAAAGAATGGGGGGGTATGGGTACCAACATCAATACCACAGACGAAACATCACAGTACATATGTGAGTACCTACTTTGTGCTCCCCATGTCCTGCACCCTCAGAGGCTAGCCTCACTGAGAGGGCTGCTTCTTTAGTGCATGGAGGGGTATATCTACACGTATGTTAGTCTGGCTTGACTACACGCATGTATGGGAATTAATATATCTCTACACAGATACTCAACTTAGCAATCTAATATTGCATGGGCAAGCGCAGTTGATCCAATGTCATTTTGAAGGCCATCTCAAGATCGACGCTATAGGCAAATGAATTTTTAGGATTATTATTCTTCACAGGGAATTGGTCGCACCGCATTAGTTTATTGCAGAGATGCCGTACCAACTTAAAACCCACAGCAGTGCAGCTATTGCCACCTACTAACGCTCAAAGGAAGCTCTTGATGCGTCAACCAGACTAGTGATGTATGTCCCTTCAATTCAATAAACTGAATCCACAAAAATCCATCCAAAAACGCATGTTTTCATCTTTTTCAAGCAAGCGCCTCCACTTTATTCGATCTCAAGGGGGTTAACTAGGATACCAGAAGAAATGATCAAGAGCCAGACCTTAGAACGTTCTGTCACCATCATGCAGCAGTAACTGCGCAGGCCCGCTTTTCATATCGTAGCAGCTTCTCCCTGGACTCGGCATCGGTTTGTGTGGGATGAGTTAAGATACTTGGTAAGCTTGCCCTGCACCTGCATCCTCCACAGCCCTAGATCTTCGTAAGGCGTTCCTATTTGGACACAGAAGAGTGCGTGAGGGCGTCTAAGAGCGACCGCCCATAACATTCCCCACAATTTAGGTGAAACTTTAGTCTTGTATGTCTTGTCTTGATCAATTGACAACTAAGTAGATATCCAGACCAAAGAAATTAAAGAGGTGAAAAGGATCCTGGATTGAATGGTGGAGGTTGAGAATGGAGTCAGTGTAACGTTATAACGCTCGCTTACGGGGGTCAAAAGGGGAAGTGGAAAGCGCCACCTAGGCCTAATAACGGTTCTTTGGAACCACAAGCCACAGCTTGAAGCTCTCTTATTCAAAATTCAAGCACATGCGTGCAACCAGACTACGCTCATACCATAACGTCAATAGCCACTCTAGCACTTTGTTCACACAATAATGTAGTTATGTACCTAGTATGCTGCAGTTCATTCTCCCTATCCCTAAGTCAGTCAGTTGTAATCATAGAAACGGACTCCAATCCGCTTCCAGTCCCCTGAAATCGATATTCAGCTGCCATCGGGGTCCTTAATTTCACTTGCATGAACGCAAAGCCCTCTGCTTCAGAAAGTCGAACTTGGATATCCATTCTTGTTGAACTGTCTTACAACTTCCTTCAGCAAACGTCATTGGCATCTAGACTCATCCGTAGTCTCTTTCCATTCATCGGCTCTTTCCGCAAAAGTATCGTTTGGAGGTGGCATGGATCCTTTCCATTGTTGACTTGATACCGCCTGTTCCTGACAATTCGCATCCTTGTCATTTATACCCATGCTATGCCGCCTCCTTCACCCTGCCTGAAACTAAATGCCACGTGATAATGAGATAGCTAACCATGAAGAAGGTCCGTGTCAGTGTGTTCACTGCTTTCCCGCTGAAGCAAAACAGGACAAACGAGAACCCCCATTCACTAAAATATTGGTGAATTCTCCAAATAACAATGGAAGTTCTGCATAATTACGTGAAAAGATATGGAACTCGTATTCAAGTAGATCACAAGCACAAGCTATCACACCATTGAGGTGCTGATAGATACTCCCCTGCTACCTACTGCGACTACAGTTTGGGGAATGATACTGAAATACATATATGAGACTAGGAAAAACATGCTGGCACAATTGCAAGACATGCAGCGTTGTTAACCGGACGATCAAAGGTCATCAAAATCGTGGGACAGCTTCGCAGCAAGTGATACAGATCTAGTCCTCGGAAGCGGCTGTTCCACAACAATAGCGCCGATGGTACAAAGTCGCTCTTATAGAGTACTCAGACCTGGATCCCGGAGGCGTTACTGTATGACGATCATTGGGGATGCTCACTGATCCTAGTGAATTTGTGGACAATTCAGGAAGAGATGTACAGATTATGGGAATTACCAATAGTATCGTTCATGGGGAATAGCTGATTCTTTGTGCCATGAGGCTAGGTAGGTTCTGAAATCTGGAACTCGCATTACCTGGTACGGTACCATATCAGAACGAGGGGGACCTGTGCCCATTGTCACCCAGTTTCCAATGCTGTATCTCGGTGGGATTTCTGGTCATCAAGGCTACCATGGATGCAAATACCCCTTAAAAGGGTCATCGCAGAATTCTGGACATTTTGAAAAGAGCTTGGGCCTTCATTCATGTATCCAAAGTATTGCCAAATGTATATTGCCGCTTCCAGCAAGAGCATCTCCGCTTACATATGTAGTTGTGGCGTCAATGCATGCAAGTATATTTATATTACAAATTCAATCGGGTCAAAAATAAACAATCTTTCATCACGTGTGAATGGGCGACCACTTGCGGATTTGTCTCAGGGCTTACCCTAGACCACAATCATTTCCACATGGAAACTCTTGGCATGAATAGCTCCACACCACATTTTGATACTATCTCCAACACTGTCCACATACACGAACCGACGACCGACTAATAACCCGACTAACCTACGACCAGCCAGCAAAGGTACGCTCATCCCGCTATACAGAGGAATGCCCCGTCTATTGCACTCTCAATCTCTCCAGCTCTCCCCGGATGGGCAATCTCATTTTCGGGTGAAAATATGACCAAACCGGGGAGAATGATTGAGATGATGCATTGAAAATATCTATATTTTCTATTTGGTATATGGTTTCTAACTCGAGTTGTGCCCCTCCTGGGTGAATCGTTTAGAACCGTATAAAGATGGGTGCCCTAAAGTACGTTGAAGAACTTCACAAGAAGAAGCAGTCGGATGTCCTCCGATTTTTACTCCGTGTTAGGTGTTGGGAATTGAGGAACTTGAGTATGTCTCCTCCGCTTTCCTTTGCTTTTTTTTCTTTTGAAATATATCTATGATACTGACACTACTTCTCTTGTAAACGAATACTAACCTACCTCTTCTACTCTCTCCAGAGGTCTGCCATCGTGCATCCCGCCCCTCTCGCCCTGACAAGGCCCGCCGCCTCGGATACAAGGCCAAGCAAGGATACGTCATCTACCGCATCCGTGTCCGCCGTGGAGGCCGCAAGCGACCTGTCCCCAAGGGAGCCACTTATGGCAAACCTACCAACCAGGGTGTTAACCAACTCAAGTACCAACGTTCCCTCAAGTCCACCGCCGAGGAGCGTGTCGGCCGCCGCTGCGCAAACTTGCGTGTTCTCAACTCTTACTGGGTCAACCAGGACTCTACCTACAAGTACTTTGAGGTCATCCTCGTCGACCCCCAGCACAAGGCTATCCGCCGTGACGCTAAGATCAACTGGATTGTCAAGCCTGTCCATAAGCACAGGGAGAGCAGAGGGCTTACTTCTACCGGAAAGAAGAGCAGGGGTCTCAACAAGGGTCACAGGTACAATAAGACCACTGCTGGCAGGAGAAAGACCTGGAAGAGGCACAACACCGAAAGCTACTGGTACGTTGATATTATACTCTAAAACTATCTTATATTAGAATTCACATCACTAACATTATTTCTCCATAGGCGTTACCGTTAGATGCAGTCATTGAATCCTGCTGGTGTGTGGATTTGGGTCCCATCTCTTATGTGGTTCTCCGCATGCTTCTCATTTCATTCGATAAATGTCTCTTTTCATTCTCTGGGCTATTTTCTCGGGTTGTGTCGTTGCCAAAAATGGATTGGGAACTACCGGGGTTAGTTAAGCTGGAATACTTCATGAGGGTAATAAAAAGTATCCTATTACTTCTTTGTTTAAAGCGAATTTGCTGGGGATTTCGGAGTTCTTTGGGAAATTTCATGAAGAGTTTACTACTTACGTACTACAAGTATGAATCATGCAAGAGACCCAACTTCATATTCCTGTTCCGAAGCGAAAATTCATTATAGTCTATGACAGTATCATCTACTACATCAGGAAGAAAGTGATAGGGACATTAGGGAACCAAGGTGAGATTCGATTAGTATAACATGACATTCCACCTCTCAACGATTGAACCATCTCACCTCATTCACATTGGGGCTTCGACAATATAATGCAAGCTCCGGGGCTGTACACTGTACCATCATATCCGCCATTACTATCCAGTTTTTGGTCTTCCGGCCCGCTACATTTCAACCCTTCTACCATCAACATCTTCCTCATAGCTTCAATCTCCGTTATACCCACTCTCACCCTAGTCCCGTGCCCCATCACCCCAACCCCCAAACCACATTTAAACGATTTTTGCAATTAAGTAATCCTCCTCGCTTTCTCCTCCTTATCCACCCCCGCACACCCACAGCTCCCATCCGCATTCAATTTCCCCCCACACCCACACGCCCCCGCACTACATGTACACTGGCCCAGCTTCCTCGCCAGACACTGACATTCCTTTCCCTCCTCCTCGGCACACCCACAAGTACCATCCATGCTCGGTTTACTCTCACAATTACACTTCTCCTCTGTACAAGTACACACGCCTTTCTCCTTCGCCGAGCACTGACACCCTTTACTCTTCGCCCCGCCCGGGTTTGCGCATCCACATTTCCCGTCCGCGCGGCCTTGGGAACCACAGTTACATTGACTTGATGTGCAGGTACATTCTCCGTCCTTTTTCGCGGAGCATTTACACTTGGCCGCTTCGGCGGATGTCGAAGATCCGCGTCCTGAAGCCGTACTACTCCTACCACCAGAGGCTTGTGTGGTGGTGTCTGGATATTTCTCGGCTGCGCATCCACAGGTCCCAGCGAGCTGGGGCTTGGCTCCATAACTGCATCCTGCTTCGCAGGTACATTGGTCAGTTTTTGTTGCGGCGCAGTTGCAGGTATTCAAGAGTGTGGAAGGAGAGCGAGCTGGGGTGATGTCTCTTCCTGGGGAGACGGCAGATGCGGCAGCTAGATTTTCGGTGATGGAGCGCGTGCAGTTGCATTTTCTCGCTGAACGGAGTTCTAGTTGAGGATAAGAGTTAACTGACATGTATGATGGGTGTCTTTGCGGGGAATCCATAGGAATATTGAGGAGCAAGGGATTAATCAGGGTAATGGTAATGACAATATCAGATTATACAAACCATGATCTTGGATGTACATACGACATGAATAAGTTTTGGGTCCTAAGGTATTCTCCTTATCATGCTTACGGTTACATTGCGGAGTAGACAGGCTTCCACAGGCGCACGCCGCCTCCGAAGCACATTTGCAGGTCATAGTGGCCCCACGCTTATCCGCAGTCCTGCAGCAGCCGGTAGTATCACTTTTCGTGGTAGACATCGTATCAATTGGATAGAGGAATGCGATTTGTTAGACGCTCTTCAAGGTGCAGGGAAATCCATATATATGGAGGCGGCTTCATTCGGCAATAGCTGTGTCCATATAGATGTTATTTAGACACGCACGCCACTATATCGAGGAGCTGCGTTTCGGCTCTCATTGGCTGGGTCGTGGAGGGTGTGATAGTGACGTTTGCGGACAATCACGTGCAAGTAGGGTACAGACGGCTCAAGTTGTTGAGGAATTTGAGTCGAAATTATTATAATTAAATTGACGCATGTCCAGTATATATGTAATTCTCAAGCAGTTGATATTCGTGACAACCAATTGATGACCTGAGAATGTAATTTCATCAGCGCTCATTACAAATAAGCACCAGTAGGATGAATGAACATACCATCATTGCTTGCAACAATGAAACCCTCATTCCTAATAATCCATAACTTGTGTTAGCAACTCTAGGACATCTTAACAGATCAATTCTCACCATAATTTGACCCATCCCAACTATCTGCTTGTACAGTAGCATTCCACATTCCCAACACCTCCCATCCCTTTCTCTTAGCCTGCTTCTCCATCTCCTTGCTAAATCCCCATAAAGCCTCGTTTCCCTGTTGCAAGATTACCCCTGGTGGCTTTAAATGCCCTGCTGCCGCTGGGTTGAGCCATAGAAGTGGCCGATATCTTATCATTGGGGTGATTTCCTCCAGTACCGCAGAGATGGCATTTATTATCTCGACCGTCTGAGGCCAGGAGAAGGAAAGTGAAAGCCCAATGTGAAAGATAATGGGGACAAGTTTTTGTTCCGGATGCTCATCTGAAGAGTATAGGAATGATGCCAAAGTGGCTAGCGTACTCATCGACACGGGTGAAGAGGTGATGGGAACATAGTAATGATCTGGAGCGGTTCCAGAGGGACAGAGCGATGGAGATGGTCTTTTAGATAGAGGGTCAAGAAGAGTGAAGTGGGTAGAGTTTCTCAGGAAGTGCAGGTGACATCTGGGGTTGGTAAATTGGGCATCACAGCGGCATGCATTTCTGGGAATTGCAGCATTAATACTGGTTCAGAGTTGCAGGAAGGAGAATAATACAATTCGTGGTCACTCATTTCCCATTGGGATATAGCTCCTAACGCTTGATTTTGGCGTAAAAGAATATTGAATGCTCCATATATATTTCTCAGCATCGTATCTCCAATGAAGACAACTGTATCGAAACGCTCGAGTATCATGCATATCTCGTCCGTAGAAAACCACTTGTAGGTACAGCCTGAACCAAATTTTGAATGTCAATACATTCTTAAGCTTTCAGAGGAGAGGTCCAATTTGGGTACCTTTCCCAACAAAGGGAGCATCAAAACCATGCCTCCCACCCTCACTCATGGCCTTGAGCAAAGTGGATCTAATGGGACAGTAGGGGCCATTTCCCTCACCAACTGATGGTGGTCGTTCATATAAATCTGGCGCGGTGATCCCACATTCTGCATAGCCTTCAAACCTCGAGAATGAGTCAACTGGTGAGATATTGGGAAGCGTTGGAGCTGAATTTGGTCCCCGAGGTGGTCTGTAGAAGAATATAAAGAATGCATTTAGGACAAGGAGAAGGGGCACGAGAAAACGGCGGCGCGAGAGCGAATCCATCTTCAATTGTGGTCACGGAAACACAGGGGTGCAATGGTACGGTGGAGGGCAAGGCACTGCCTACTTGTACTATCTATGTACTTGGGCCTATCAAGGTGAATCGCAATCGTATCTGCTACTTCACCAACTGCCTAGAGAAGAGCATTGTCTCATAGCCTCAGCGACTACTCTTCTGGGGGATATTATATTCGGTGTCATTAGTCGGCAGCGCTTACTTGAATAAGTACATATCTCCAGCGGTTGGCAGCCTGCAAAAAAACTGCCTCATATATGCTCCGTACCTACTTAAGGTACATAACTACTGGTACTCTGTCCATAACTGAGATTCTATAGGTATTTGTAACGTTCTCCGTCTACCCTTCTCTCTGCGGAGCGTTGACCGAGGTGCGCGTGGCCAGGAAAGATATAAAATATCTAAATATCTTTTGGATGCCAGGAAGAGTTTAGGTTGACTGTTCTCGTGCCCAGACCGATTTTATGAGCAGCTTGTGCCAACCAAACAACCTAGCACTGTATGTAGTCTGATTACCTAGTCTGGTTGGAACCGCTTGGCACAAGACACATTTCGGTTCTACCTCCAACATCAAGCCGTAAGTTCGGCGATGTGATGACCGCCAAACCCTTGAGCCTTACCTAGCTGATTGGCTCCACGTTAACCTCAAAACAGATGAGGATGCAATTTGGTCCAATTATGGTCCAATGGGCCCAAAGGGAAAAAAAAGAACCGAGATAGTGTGAGAAAAATTTTGTCAAAAAAGCCGTAGCTGAATGAGGGTGTAGACCTAGATCGTTTGCTATCCTCAGCCGGCTCATTGCAAACACATGTATTTTCAATTGTAATAAAAGACTTGGTATAAGCTTAAGCATACATACCCCGCAATTCAGAGATTGCCGAATCACAGCACATCTTTTCTGAGCACACGAAAACGTTACCTATGCATCGTCAGCTGCAAAGCTTCTTTCCTTGGCAGGAATTTACTCATTTTCCACAACCAATAAGTTGGTCTGTCGTGCTCTTATAAATTCCTGCCCGCAAACTTTCCCTAATTCCTCTTTGTTTCCCCTTCAACATTCCCACGCGAATATAGACTTACTAGTAACCCCAAGCTTATATCCATTACATCCATTGCAATTATGCCTCCAGCACAAAACGGCAACGGTGTCTCCAATGGCAATGGCCACTCTATTGGCGCTCCTGCTGGTAAGATACTGAAGCTCTCTTGATGATTTCTCTGTGACTCATGGCTAAAAATGTGAAAAGGTTTCCAGAGGGTAGGCAATGGCTCAGCTCCCATCAACACCAACACCAAGAACCCATACCAGCCAGTCGGTGACTTCCTGTCGAATATCGGAAACTTCAAGATCATTGAGTCTACACTACGAGAGGGAGAGCAATTCGCCAATGCCTTCTTCGATACCGCTAAGAAGATTGAAATTGCTAAAGCTTTGGATGACTTTGGTGTTGACTATGTAGGCTATAGCCTTGCTAATACCGTGAATTATGCTGACACTGGCTCTCAAGATTGAATTGACCAGCCCAGCAGCTTCTGAGCAGTCAAGAGCTGACTGTGAGGCCATCTGCAAGCTTGGTTTGAAGGCTAAGGTCGGTAGTTTAATCTTGTCGGAGAGATTGGTTGCTTACAAAATTGCTCTAGATCTTGACGCACATCCGATGCCACATGGATGATGCCCGGATAGCTGTCCAGACTGGTGTCGATGGTGTTGACGTCGTCATTGGCACCTCTTCTTTCCTCCGTGAGCACTCTCATGGCAAGGACATGGACTACATTGCCAAGACCGCTGTGGAGGTTATTGAGTACGTCAAGTCTCACGGGATTGAGATTCGATTTTCCTCCGAAGACTCTTTCCGATCCGATCTTGTCGACCTTTTGAGCATCTACAGGACTGTCGACAAGGTCGGTGTTAACCGAGTGGGTATTGCTGATACCGTTGGATGCGCTTCTCCACGACAAGTGTACGACCTAGTCCGAACTCTCCGAGGTGTCGTTTCTTGCGACATTGAGACCCACTTCCATAACGACACTGGCTGTGCCATCTCCAACGCTTATTGTGCCCTTGAGGCTGGTGCCACCCACATCGATACCTCCGTGCTCGGCATTGGAGAGCGTAATGGAATCACCCCTCTTGGTGGCCTCATGGCCCGTATGATTGTCGCCGACAGGGACTACGTCCTCTCCAAATACAAGCTTCACAAGCTCCGTGACATCGAGAACCTCGTTGCTGAGGCTGTTGAAGTCAACATCCCCTTCAATAACTATATCACTGGTTTCTGTGCTTTCACCCACAAAGCCGGTATCCATGCAAAAGCCATCTTGGCCAACCCATCCACATACGAGATCATCAACCCTGCAGATTTTGGTATTACCCGATATGTCCACTTCGCAAGCAGGTTAACTGGCTGGAATGCTATTAAGTCCCGAGTGGAGCAGCTCAACTTGGACCTTACGGACGCTCAGTGCAAAGAGTGCACTGCCAGGGTTAAGAAGCTGGCAGATATCCGTCCCTTGAACGTTGATGATGTGTATGTATCCCGTCTGCAAGATTACTATTTACTTAATTCTATGAGCCTAACAAATTCCTCTAGTGACTCCATCATCAGGCAATTCCACGCCAACGTCAAGGAGGGAGCTATCGATAAGCCTTTGAACATTTCAGCTGGCGTCGACTCAATCATGGCTGATGCTTCCGAGGAGGCCAATGGTGGTGAGCCAGCATTCAAGAAGCTAAGGCAGGACGTGAATGAGGATGCGGCTCGATGTTGTTAGAGAGTTTATTTATTTATCTTCTGTAAACCCATACGTCAATATCATATACCATAAAACCTGCCTTATTTCCTTGTGTCATCACAAAATTTTCCTGACGTATTATGTGCCTGTCTGGTTGGAGTTTTGATTGTTTATGCAACGTATTTCCTTTTTGTCTGTGTTATACCGTGTGGGAGTTGTTTCTTTCCTTAGTGGATGGAGAACGATTGATTAGGTTGGGTTGGGGTTTAAAGGATGCTAGAAACATATCATGGGTTTCTTGAGTCATCTTTTCTAGGTGCATGAGAGTAAGGTAGACTTGGGCTATGGAAGATAAAAGCTACCCTTTCAAGAAGAAGTTCTGCAGTGTATCTAATAGAAGTCGGGACGTTCTAAAGGCGGATTAGGTTGTCCGGAACGTGTACCATCTAGTCGCGTAACCATATACTCAGAACTGGTTAGGTCAAGTTATTTTCAAGGTCAGGCTGCATGTTGCCCTTGCATACAAACGTGGAAATAAAAAAAAAAGAACTAGCTTAGGGGTATAGGGGTATAATATTTTGTTTGCAGCACTTTCGGGGTGGTTTGGGTGTGGAATTCATTGGCAATATCCATATTCTATCGACCTCTATTAGCAACAGGGTTCCTATCCCTCTACTCGCCTTCACAGCACTTAGCTAGGGCTCATTGCGCCCACCACACATAAACTAACGATTTGAACAACCATTAGCTCACAGGTGCCCCACTGTCGCATAATATTTGTTGTTTACCCTGAACTTACCACTCTTGCACCCAGCTCTGCACTAGTGTTGCTATCAGCATCGAGACAGAGGGAGAATAGTGCTAAAGGCAAGATTGTATCTAGAGGGTCTTGGCATGAGACTAAGATTGTATTGTCAATGTAAAGCTCGGTAGCATTTCAAAATATCTGTTCTCCCATTCAGTTTTCAATCCCTCATTTAGTCCTCTTCTACATCCTCCAATGGCCCCATGTCAAAGCATTTTCATCTCGGCCTGCTTCATAAGTCATTCACTTTCTATCCTCTAGCATGGATGTGCACTCTTTTGAGAAAATGTGGAGAAGATTGATATGCCCAATATCCTTGACTTGAACTTACGACACTGTCATTATCGATTCGATTGAACACATGAATGGAGAGGTCGATAGCAGCAGTTTATAATGTGAAGACTCATTCGAAGGTATCTCTGACCTTGACCTCGAAGCTTCTTCGACACCATGGTATTCCAGGGATCGCTCTTCGTCTATTTTGCTACAAAAAAGACGGAGCCTTACCAAGATCCTTAACTTCCAAATTGGCAGCAAAAGCAGATCCGTGTGAGGAGGTTGTCTCCACTGGGGTTCGAAATCGGAGACTTGCAAGCCCCAGTCAACACAAGAATACAAGGAGGAGGACTGATCTTGTGCTTGCAGTTACGTTCATATTATAGGCACGCTTCTGTTGAGATAGACTACTGGGTTGGGTCATTTGACCTTAAGACTTGGGATAAAGTCTATCACGGGGCTTTGGAACGTGATTGCAGACAGGCAGGGGCATTTGCTCGAAGCATAGCAGCAAAGGATAGGTTGATAATCTCAGAATCTAGAGATACTGGCGTTCCTCCGTGGCCTACAGCCTAGAGGGACATAGAGCTCTTTAGGGAGCTCTCGAGTGTTTCCATGGATATTACAAGAACACACTTCGGGAGTGGGCTTTAAGTCATAGTCCAGAAAATGAAGTAGATGTTAGAGAGGTTTAAAAAGTCTGAAGAGAAATCAATGCTAGCTGAGTCTTTAGAAGAAGGTACATCACTGTTCCGGCTTCGTTCACTCCGTGAAACCTCTCAGTCAAGAAGAACAAGCTGGACGCTACAGTGAGTGGTGGTGGTTTGGTAGCTTCTGAGCGAAGCTTAGGCATAGCGGAGTTTAGCCTCACCCAAACAAATATTTATGTCGACGTTGTTCGATGAACTGTGCATAGCCGCCATAATCATGGCACACATCACTTATGTTCACGAGTGGATTCCCCGCCACCAGCAATGATGGACTACTCAGAATGAGGCGAGAGCAGCCGCACCCAGGGAGAAACCTGAAGGGGAGAAAGAAGCGTGAAGAGTAGGCAAGACTCTACGCTACAGCTGGTTGAAAGTTCATAGACAAATTCACCGCTGAGCCCGCACATGTATCAAGGACACCAGAGGTAACGCAGAAGACATATGTAAGCCAGCATCTCCAGGTTGAACCAACTCATCTCAAACGCCTAGAAGGCGAGTGTCATGGGAAAACACAGCTCTACTGACCATGATGCTGAGGTGTGTCCACACAAATCATTGATCATCGATGCATCATCTGCTCCTGGTGGTGCTAAGTGCTCAACTTAGAGGTGTTTTGTGTATATATTCAATGATACAAGTGAACCAAGGCATATTTAGCTTAATTGCCTCAGGAAAACCTGTACCTTGGATGCATTAAGCCCTCTGATGTGAGTCAAAAAGATTTGTAAAGATCCCATATACTTCTAGGTTTCATCATGATGGATTCTAGAAAGCAAATAACATCCACCTGAGCTTCACCAAATTTAGCAATATTGTGCCGAGTGTGTCTCTCCGAAATCTCTTTGATCTCATGCATTCATTGAAGCCTTTCTTGCCGCGAAAAACATAGAAAGAGTAAATATTACAGCAATGCATACCAAGCACTGTATCCTCGTACTATGCTCTTCCCATCCATTAACAATCCCCACCCCCTGCACACACACCTCAACTAAATAAACCCCTTCCCCCCCTCCATCACAATCTTCCTACTCCTCCCAACATCAATAAACAACTCCTCCGCCTCCTTCACATCCCCCTCCTCAATCTTCACATTCCCCCCGCCACCGCACCTGACCCTCGCCAGGATCTGCGCCGGCGCCAACAGCTGCAGCGCATACCTCAAACTAATCCTGACCCCCTCCTTCGCCAGCAACTCCACCGCCACATCACTAACCTCGACCCCCTCCGTCCTTGTCCTCATCTGCACAATGCTCCTCACCTCCCCCTCATTATACGGGGTGGTAGGAACAATCAACAACCGATTCAGCAAATCCGGAGGAACCCCATGCGCAGAAACAAGATCGGGGGTGCCTTTAACTTGGCAGATTCCGCGGTTTGACGCAAGGATGACGATGGGGGAGATGGGGGACTCGAGGGCGCGGTTGAGGTAGGTGAAGCATTCAATGTCGAGCATGTGGACCTCGTCGATAAAGAGGACTCCAGGGATGAGCTCCGCATGGCCGCGGTCGATATACCGGGTTACAACTTTGTTAATTTCGGCGCGCAGTTTGTCAGTTATTTCGGTTTTTTTGGGTTTCATGAGTTGGCCCATCATGGACATGATGTCTTGCCCGCCCTGCCGCAGAGTATTAGTATGACATAGTATGTAGAGATGGATTGGTGAACTGAGGGGGAGGGGAATTGCTCGAACCTGAGGTCTTGAATTCGCAACATCAAGATCATGCAGCGTAACATCCTGCACAATCTCCTTCTTCTTGTGCACATCCCCTTTCGGCACCGGCACATACTCTTCCGCCTCTAAATCAAACTCCGTCGCATACGCATCACTCCTTCCCACCCTCTTCACAGCCCCTGTATTCGCCTCGATATAAATCACATCACCAACAGACACCTTCTCCTTCTGAATACTCTCGTAAATCGACGGATCGAGCCTGAGCTTCTTCGTCCCCTTGAAGCTCTTCAACCCCACCACCACATGACTGATACTCTTCCCGTACCCACCCAAGGGGTCCTCGGTTTCTTCCGGAGTAAGCTCTGTTACCTCCCCCTCGTAAACTTCTTTAGTCTCGCGGACTCGGAGCCCAATTGCCCGCCGGAAGTTTTCCATGAGGGCCTCGGTCTTTTTGATTTCGGCGCTGTAGACCTCCGAGCCGACGATGGGGCGGAAGGGGACCTTTGGGCCGAGGTCTTGCGAGATGGCGAGAGCGAGGGCGGTTTTTCCGGTGCCGGGGGGGCCGGCGAGGAGGACAGCACGGCCGGACATTTTGCGGGCTTTGATGAGGTCCACGATGATGCCGCAGGCCTGGGGTGAAGGTTAGATTAGCTGAAGATAGGAGGTGAGGGGGCTTGGGCTAGAGGTAGGACAAACCTCACGAGCACCCTCTTGCCCTACGAAGCCGGCGGCGATTTTTTCGGCGGTACCATCAGGTCGCAGACCGAGGCCGCGGATATGTGAGTGGGCTGCAGTGCGGTTTTCGCGGGAGCTAGATCCGCTTTTGACTTCGGATATTGTAACCATTGCGGATGTGTGTCGTGAGATGGTGATGTAAGTGGGTGCGTGGGGATCGGGTCGAGGTTCGTGATGTCGTGGTGGTGTTGAGCTGTGGGAATTATTTGTGTTTCAATAAACATTCCTTGCACGTAGGCTCTGAATATCTCGGGGAGCCGCACTAAACCCCTTCCAAAAAATTGTCGCGACAGTTCGAACGAAGCACCCAATATCCACTACAAACGCCATACATCGCCGCAAGCTATTCCCGAGCCAGCCGCTGACGATCCACAAGCATCACGGAGGTCCACTCACAAATCATCCCCAGTCCTCAGGACCATTCATCCCCACGAACCTGCACAATGCCTCTCTGCCAGCTCTGCAACGTCACAGAGTCCCGCTACAAATGCCCCACTTGCTTTATACCATAGTACGTCTCCTCCAGCTTTGCTAAAGGTATAGCAAGACTGACAGCTGAATCCCTATGCCCATACAGCTGCTCACTCGCATGCTACAAGCCCCACAAAACAGTTCACGAAGCCAAACCCCCGCCGGCTCCCTCTGAACCTCCCACCAGCACAACCACGGAACTAACCTCAACCGCCGCCCCCCCACCACCGGAGCCACCTATACCCCCCCCCTCAGCTACCACAGCCTCAACCCCAACTCCCTCAAGATACACCTCCCTCCTCGCACACCCCACCCTCCTCTCCCAGCTCCGCTCTACTCCCTCACTGCACTCTCTCCTCTACCAAATCTACCTAACCACCCTCGAGCCCCCCTCACCCACCCCACCAAAACCAACCACCACCCCTTCCAACCCCTACAAAATCACCAAACACATAAGGAACAAACCTATATGGACCCCCGCAGCGGGAGTAGCGAAGGGTGTTAAGCGGCTGACCAAGATTCGGGAGAAGGTGCTGGCGAAGGGAGGGAATGGGGGGCCGTTGGAGGAGTTTGTGGGGATGGTGGTCGAGTGTATAGGGGAGGGGGGGGAAGGGGAGTAGGAGGGGTTGGGGCTATGATGGGAGGGATGGGGTAGGGTTGCCGGAATCCGATATATTATACAAGAGCTGTAGTAATGGGCCTTAAGATTGCAGCTACCTGGACGCAGGATTGTACGATATGGTGGGTTGCTTCTACCTAGAGCGGAAAGTATACAAGACAATATGCCTGAGGTTGTGGCTGTCTGGGGGATGTGGAATTGCACAATACGACAGTAATGATTTTCCCTTTTTTCTCTTTTCTTTTTCTTGGGGGGAACATGGCGTCTTGGTAATATCTGGCTACATAGTTCTGCCATCTTTTTATCCCATACACTGTACCGCACTTTACAAGTTCGAGTCCCACAAACTCTGTATTTCCTATCCTGCGCCTAAGCGTGCAACCATCGTGACGAGCTCGGAAAGAGGAGGAGGCATTACCCTGAACCAATCGGGCCCAGAATCCAATGCGAAACCAAAATCCCGGTGGAATTACGTTTCCTAGACATGAAATAGAACCCCCGCATGGATTGCACCTACCAAACCCACTACCGTAGTTTCCATCCTTTGCGAATCTTCTACATAGTTACAAGAAGGGGCCGGGCTCTTTAATGAACAGTCATATCAATACCGAGAAGAGGGTAACAGATCGAGGGTAGTATATAACTATCGACTGCGAGGACCCAAATATGCAGAGATTGTAATCGAGGATGCAGTTAAGAAAGGCGCTGGCTTTTGTTCAAGGGGGGGATAGTTGGCTGTGGTTTTTTGAGGGAGCAATAAACACCTAAATCTTATCTCAGAATCTTTGCTGCGATCGTGATGCAAGACACTTTATTACAATGGGTACCCATTGCATAAGCCTAGATGCCAAACCAAATATCCACCACTCACTATCCAAAATGAGACGCACACAGCAAAATCATACACCACCAACGCCAGCCAATTTTAAATTCAAAACCCTAACCTCACTCCCCTTTCCCGCCCTCTTCTCCCAACAACACACCTGCCTACTTCATCAGACATCCGCACCTCCATCCCCTGGCCACCTCCCTCGAAATCACCGAATCATTCTGCATCCTCATCACCACCCTTCTCTCAGGTATTCCCTCCATCACCCCCACCGTGACCGCCTCCTTACTCCTTCCCCCACCACCTCTCCTCAACACGCTCTCAGACTTCTTCGCCAACAACTTCAGTCCAGTGCTAACCCTCAGCCCAGCCCCTCTCCCCATGCTCCCACCAACATTCTCATCCGACTCGGACCAATCAGGGCGGTCATACGATCCGCGCTGATGCTGTTCCGGATTCATCGCATGTTGTGGCGATGCAGGTGACAACGAGTGCGACAGCGCGGGGAGATTGATTTTCGTATGGGCCTTGCCTAGAAGCGACCACGGGGAAGGCGAGATGGTGCGGGGCGGCGACGAGCTTCTCATGAGAACATTCATAGACTGGCTTGATCTGAGCTGCAATATCTGTGGAGGATATCCCTGTGCCGCTTGCGCATACGAATCCCTATTCGACCCGTCCTGCCTTCTCAGGCTCTCCTCCCTCCTCCTACTCGACTCCGGCTCCTCGCCCCTCGGCACATGGTTCACCGCCTTAACCACCTTCTCCAAGATCTTCTCCTCCCTCAGCGCCCTCCTCATCTCCGCCTTCCTCTCAATCCTTTCCCTCGCTTCAAGCCTCTCCTTCTCGGCTCTTGCCCTCCGCACAAGCTCCAACAACCGCAAATTCACCTTCTCCAGATCCACGCAGCCTTCTGCACTGGTTGGTTGAGGCGGCGTGGGTGCTTTTGGCGGCGGCTGTAGATATTGCGCGGAGTAGACATTGTTGCTTCTCATTCTTCGCAAGCTGTCCCCTTCATCTGCTATCCCTTCTTTGAATTGACCCACAGTGGTTGTGCATGTGAACGAGGAAGCTGCGTTGGTGGGGTTAAAGGGAGTGAGGAGGTCTAGTTGCACTTTAGTTGGAGGATTGTTATTACAATCCGATGTAGTGGCAGTGGTAGAGCTCGAGGAGAAAGTCAGATTGAGTGAAGGCTGTTCAAATCAGTGTATATCCCAGAGATATTACAAATAATCCATTATGGTTATACGGATAATTATAATAGCAATAGAGTTTCAAAGCAGCAGATCATACTACATCACCAACTAACATCTTGGAATCCGGAGAACGAGACGGGAAAAACTGCATACTCACCATTCTTTATCGTAACGGTCGTGCCCAATCCCAAAAACGGTTTACGAGATATAAATCTGCCGTGATGAGAATAAGCCGTATAGCCCCGCGAACGCTATCGCGAACTTGTCCACGCCGCCAAACCCGACTCTGATACCTTATATAGCGATATCGATCCCACGTTGCGTAGATAATTTCTTTTCGCCAGAGAACCAAACAAAATAGGTATAAAACAAAATGCCGGTAGATCCGATAACGAAGCGTAAACTGCTGTAAACTTTGAAGCCCGCTTTCAGTTTAAAGTCCAACTTCACAGAAAGGATGGTCTTCAAGAAGTTCTTGGGAGGGTCGGTGAATCGAACTTGATTAATTGACAGCTGCTGCATACCCGCCCCCATATTGATCAGCCCTCCAACTTATGAAAGCAGTAAGCCTGGCCGCTGGCCTCTCCTCTTGCTCCTCCCGGCCGCCTCTTCTCCGCTTCACCTCCTGTTTCTCCCAGACAAAGTTGGAAGAGGGCTGAGGTACTTGCCCAGGCACTCCTCCACTCCGCTCCGCCGCGCTGAGTATCATACCCACCGTGACCAGACACCGCTCGGCTAGTCCTACGCTGCAGCCCCTGAAGTTTTTTCCTCGTAGAGCAACCGCACCCCTTCCCCACATCCGCCAATTAACTTAGTTGCGCACCTACCCATGTCCCCGCACTCGCTAAAGCAGAGTACACAAAACATGGGATTTCCCAATATTAAAAACATGCAACATTAAACTTTTGTGCTGCAGGCGCCTGGAAAGCTGGTCAGCAATTCTGCCCATTTTGGGGGCATATCGCATATCCTCTCCGCTATCATTACCAGAGCGTTCCCGAGCGAGCCGACTCATTCTCCTTTTTTTGCATAGAATGGTGAGACAATTCCATTATGCAAGTATAACCCTTCGATTTGGCAAAAATGGCCTGTTTTGTAGCAAAACCAATGTTTTACTTCGTTTGGTGATGCAGGTGATTCTAATGCTCGTCTCGGAGGTAAGCACGTATTTTGGTATCTCTGTCTCCACACATCTACCATTCGCCAGCCTAGGTACTAGTCATGTCTGCTGCCTCTCCCAGCGGCCGGCTCTGTCGATCGAGTCAAAGATTGCCGCCGCAAACCTCTAGCGAGCCCGATCAGCCACCACGAAATTCATCATTCCCGGCGCATGGCGTGCACGGCCAAAGAATGTAGACCGAGCGTGGATGTATATACAGTAGTTATCAACTATGGTGAATCATACTATCAATCGAAAACTCCTCAATCTCCAGTACACCGTTTACATATAATTCGTACAAGCAAGACTGATTGGCTGATACTATTCGTCTGCCGCAGTTGGCCTGAGAGCGGGTATTCGCCATGCACAATAGACGAGAGAGAGAACAAGGACATCATCAAGATTGTGCCAGCGAGATCGGTAACCGAATGATGTGCTCACAATCTTAGAACCTTGAGTGAGAAAACCCACTCATGAGGTTGTACAAAGAAATACGACCGGGCTGACAGGGCAACAGCAAAAGAGTATAGCAGATTCAGAACCATTAGAACCTTGCTTGGCGGCGGCAGTAATTCATTAATCCATGAAGGATTGAGTTGATAATTATGGGTGGATGCCAATACACAGGAATGATTGTCATTGATGATTGGTGAAATCTGAAGGCGTGTTCCATATAGATACAACGCCAATAAGACTAGATACGAGATGTTAATACATTCCAAACAAGTGAAAGGCAAATTGCTCTATCTACTATTGTTTCCTTTGCCTCACTAAAGGTCACCTCCTGAACCACCGGCCCATTTGTGCAATCTGCACCCATATATTGTCTGACGGAGCGAGTTTCCTAGCCTCGAGTCCTCTCGTGAACAACAGAAGGTTCCCAACAGATGATTAGTCGCTTACACCTTCCGCCATCTGTAAGTATCCAACTCATTCCTCGCAGCACGGCAGGCGGCAGGATCCTGTGATGTTCTCTCCGGGCCAACGGTAATCCCCATCATACGCATTCTCAGTATGTTTCATCCCAATTTCCAGGCACACGCATATTGAAAACCACTATACTCTTTCTTTCTTCTTTCTTCTTTCTTTTCCATATTCGTTACCCGAGAGGAGCTGTAGGAATTAAGCTTAATGTATTTTGTTCTTCAACCGTAATTTCGGTTCCTCAATCTTAATCAGTCCATGACTCCGATATTTGGATTGTAACCCAAATATTGATGTCCAGCATTATGAGATCCTGGATGCATGACCGCCCAATCAACGGCTGTCGATCTGTGGGCAAATGATATTCCTTAGACCTCTGATGTTGGTCGCCCAGAAGGTCTTGGCATGAGACAACTCTGATGCGCGGACCACAAGGTATTAGTAAGTTCACGAAATCCCAACATTCGCCAATCTCTGCCCAGCGAGATGTCTGAGCTTGGACCTGGTAGGCACTATATAACCGGCTACTCCCGCGGCTAATCTCCTCCCTCTGCGATATGCGAACCGAGGGGCACAGATTGGAGCATCCTGCACAGGAAATCACCTGCTAATTCAGATATGTTCCTTCACCGAGACCGATGCCAAGTGTAACGCAATCGAAAGGATAGGCAGGTGAAGTGGAGTCGTCACCTCTACCCAACCCCACTGCGTGTCACACTGCCAGCTGCAGGGTAGGAAGATACGAAGCATTTCGTGGGGGAGGAGAAACAACCAATGGTCCCTCGTAGAGAAAAACCCAACCCACACACCATCCAGAAATGCAACGAGATTCATGCCAGCCAAGGAGCAGGCAAGTTGGTTCTATAGATCTTTCATCCACTAATAAGCACTGTTCTCAACACGGTGCTGTCCTTCATTTGTCTTCCAGGGTTATCGGTAGCGGAGTGCGATCATGATCGTTAAGTGTCCACCACGTAAGAGATGTGTTGCAATAATACACAGCGATCGCGCGCACCTGCTAATGTTGCAAAGTCATACTTAGTACACACAAATACTGGATATGTTCCAAGATTTGTTTGGACTTCCCACACCTACCTAGAAGTCAGTGCTCACTAATTAGTTCATTATAGAGAGTGGGTACCTCCCAAGTACCTAGTGCCACAGAACTTGCTCAACGCAGTGAAAGTTGATGCGGGTCTGGTCAGAAGATCACATAGAAGGACCCGTCTTCAGAATTTGAATTTCAACCAATCACCTGTCGTTCCATTAGAGTAGTGGGTATTTATCCAGTCCGGCTGTAATTGGCGGGTAGGCTATGTGTTTCCGCCTAAGCAAAGTCTTAAAACGGTTCTCAAATGAGAATAAAGCAAACAAGACAAACATCGTCATTGTGCATGTGAGACAAAAACTATTGTCCAATTCGAACTTTGGGAGCATTCAGCATTCCAGCAGGTATTTGTTGCCTGGATTCGTTGAGTACCAGGAACAAAAAGATGTGCGTTGTCTTTGCCACCAATCAGCGCTCAATCCAGACCACAGCTAAGAGCAGAAGAGTTGCACAAGATCCCGCCGATTTTGTTGCTCGAAAACCCTGTACATGCAGCAACGAGCAGTCAGTGAGAGTCGTAGCCACGGGAAGATATCTCCAACGAACCGATCACAAGCAGGGGGGTGTTGCTGCAGTATGCCGGAGGCGTTTGGTTTCAAGATCGAGCCTATTTTATCATGAAGACCTCCAAGACAACAAAGCACCGCAGAACCGCGAGGTGTCATGGCTCAGATGCCTAATCATCAAGGTAACCGGCCTGCTTGAACCTCAACTCGCCGTACTTGCCAGCCTTTGAGAGTAATTATACTGAAGCAACCTGCTTCACTGGGTCGCTGCCGACTACCTCTCGGACTGGCCACCAAATATAACGCACGTTTCCTCTCTGGTATCGTCGGGTGTCTTAGAGCTTTGTAGACTGAGGGCGTCCGCCCTGCCTTGTAATGGGCCCAACCACCAAAACCCTGCTTAATTAAGTCCATATATAAGTACAACATTCCTGAAAAGCAATTGGATATAGTTTGCACGGCATTTATTGGAGCAAGCTGTAGGCCCAAGAGCCTTACCGGGCCAAAGGCACATGGCCCCGTTCCGACCTTGCTTTGATTCTGCACGGCGGTGTATGGTTCGTATTCTGACCACTGGTTTGTATCCCTGGAGAGGGTTTTTTTTTTTGGTAAGTGCCCGCATATATGTACTGTATCTATTTGGACTAAGTAGCTTAAGGCGGTGGCGAGGAGGTGGAATGGAGTACTTAGTGCTTTGCGCTCCCTTATCAATCCTGTCTTCTAATTGAGGAGTCTCCCCGATTCTGCACTCGAACATGCTTGCTCACAAGTTGGAAGAATCCATATATCATACACTCTCATGTTATATTCGGACCTGTTGCTAGACACCTGCAGCCCATGATCCTCAGGGATGCATGCAGCCTGAGACTAGAGTGGAGTACATGCAGCGTAACGAAGGCATTGTGCATGTTTGCTACAAGTCAGATAGCAGCCTGGCCTGTCTGGAAAAGGCTTCATGCAGCAGATTAGGCTCTCAGTCCCGACTCGAATCGTCCTGTTTGCATTCTTCATTTCGTGGATGACACCAAAAAAAGCATCCATGCACCAACAAGGAAAATGCTGGGAAAAAAAGAAAATAATCACCCCAATTGGATCTCCTCCAACCAGAAAGCCAGTAAAGTACTCCAAATTGTGAATCAAAAATACCTAGACCGTTCATCCCATGTTTTTGTATCTACGTTTTGGCCTTCCTTATATGTGTATGAGCGTGCTGTGTGCAAGAGAGCCCCAAAACCCCATTCCGGACACCATGCTAATAACAAATAGTACAAAATATCAAAAAGGTATTATAGATAATTAATAGCCGCAGCTTTCATGATGTGATCATGCATGTATTATGCATTCACGCCTTCCTCGTCGATCCTCAAGCCTTGAAAGCCTTCCTCCCCGTCCTCCCAGATGCCAGGGCCAACAACCTTTTCAAGCATTTTCATAACTCCTCTCATTACTCCGTCACCACACCTCCCTTCCCCTTCTACTTCCATGTCCTCTAGCATTGCCTCTACAGTCTCTAGAAATACCCTCAACTGGCTAGGTTTCGGGACGAGTCTGCATTTCTGGACGGTTTCCCTTTGCCACCAGATTAACCACTGCGTGAGCAACATTCGCCGTGTACTTTCCAAGCACTGAGTTTGCGTTGATTGTGCACAGGACTCGTCGTGCTCGTATTCGAATTTCATACCCAGGGATCCATAGGGGGAAAACATCTCTCCAAGGTTGAGAAAGCTCATGTCCCAAACGTATCTATTCCACCTCTCAATGCACTTCTGCTGTACCACTAAAGGCACACTTGCCTTATACTCTTCTCTCACTCTTGAATCTGGGCCATGGCATCTTGGGAAGTCATCGAGTAAAGCAGTTATAGCCATATTGTAAATCGATGCTATTACTGTCGTGGCATGCGCTATGTTTGTAGGACTGGTAAAATTTGAACCTGGAGGTGGAATAAAAGGATGCAGTGTTCTGATGATGAAGAATGGATGTATCGTGGCATTAGTCTTGAGGAGTGAGAGCGAAGCGGATGTGAAGGCGGATATCTGGTATCTTATCCCAAGGGACAGAATATGCGGTAACAAGTCTTTTGTGATGGGTGTTTCTCTGTATTGCCGCTCTTCAGTGAGGTCTTTTTCGATATGAGATAGCAATTGAACATACGGTCTTGAATACAAGAAATACAATAGATAATCCACATTAATCTCTCTATCTTCAATAACCAGCACCTTGGGGGCTCTTGCCATCTTTCCGCTTCCCGAACGGTCCATTGGCTTTCCCATTGCCTGACGTCTTTGGTTCTGACGCAGCCATAGTTGTGCTGATAGCGATAGTCCTGGTTGTTGATTGAGCACTACCTTCACACTATTCTTTGAGTGTGTTCTGCACTTTTCAGCTCCCATGATTGGCGCTCCCATCGAGGGCATATTGGGTGTCGGAGCTGGTCTTCGAAGCGCATCCCGGAATACTCCACTTGCGGATGATAGAATTGTTGAGTGCACGAGGTAGAGTGTAGAGTTGCATCGTAGTAAAAGGTCACCATCAGGAAAAAACCAATGTGGAGACAACCGTGTAGGACCAACGGAGCGGTGTGAATGAAGTGGTGAATTTCGACTTGATTTTGGAGCCATGATATTGATTTGGAATGCGGATAGCTGATGTGAATTGAGGGCGGAAACTCGGGAGTGAATATGGTATTAGAAACCTGGCAGGTGTGACTGGCAACCTCCATGGGTATGACGAGAGGGAGCTGGCCCTTATGTATGGCAAACACCTTTATCTCCCTACCAGCCTAAGGTACCTATATATCCCAGTCCATTACTAGGCAGACAGCTGTAGCGTCAGCAGTAGGTTCTTCTTCTTCTTGTGGACAAAGCGGAGTAATGCAATTCGCTCTTGAAAAAGCAAAAGTGCGCCTGGTGTGAGAAAAGGGGACGGCCATGGCGTTGTTCGAAAGCAAAGAACAGCAAGCCCACCAGCATGCACCCTCGAGAGGAAACGGAGATAGCCCGGGGCCTAGGGATCGGGCGAGCGAGGGAGGGGAAGACGTGGATGTATGGGTGTAACAGCACCGGGATTCGGCCATCCCAACGTGTTCGAAAGACAGCTAGCAAGTCAGATGTTAGCAAACAGCAGGCACAGAGTAGCCTGCCTTTCAGACCTCTCGATCCACTCTCCGGACACGCCCCCATGACAAGCTGGGCGGATGTCATGCCTCTCCCCCCTTAAGAAAGCCTGCTATACCCGAAGGGTGGAGAAACGTGGGGGAAGGGGAAGCGGGGCGGGTTCGAGAATTGCCAATAGCCTGAGGCTGCACATAAGATCCTCCAGTACCAAACGTTCCAGATCACCGGGGCAAAATGACGAGAACGGTGTGTGCACAGGCTCGAGAAGATGGGGGTACTTACCGGGTACGTATACAGGACGAGGGTATTGCGCTCCATGCCGTCCCAAGTTAAGGTGAGCCTCACAAGTTAGCCCCAATGCCGACACACGAGGCGGGCCCGCGAACAGTAAAGTGCCTCTGCTCTCGGCCTCGCCTGTTCGCACTCAGGTAGGTAAAATATGCAGAACGGTACGTTTCCCAAAGCAAGCAAGGTATGACCAGCTAGGAGGCAAGTTGCCGTGTTATTGTTGTCTTATGCCCTTCGAGCCCCTGTGTGCAATAAATGAGCACGATAAACAGCCGCTTTCTCGGCTCCACCAAGCTATTAGAGTACTTATTCAACACAGGCAGGAGACATCATCATCATTAAGTCAGGGGTGTATTTACTCTAAAAGTCATGTTTGCGTGTATTGAACGACGCAAGGGGCTGGCGTCTGGGTAGAGCGGCTCGCGTAGATACCCTTCGCCACTGGCATCATCTGAATTCCAAATACCTGCCCTTCTGTTCCCACACCAGGAGCAGCCCGGCCACAGGTGGATACTTAAGTAACATTGTAATTGCAAATTGAAACTTCATACATGTTTTTCTTGGGTGACGATGATAGTCGTGCCTGAAACTGCTGGCACCTGTTGCGTCAACATGTCTTGGCTTCAAGATGAGCTGTGTTCCAACACTTCCCCAATCCAGAGGTACTTAAGTAAGGCCGAAACAGCAGTGGTCCGCCTGTCAATCGCAACGCACAAATCAATAGTCTTCGTAATATTTAAGTAACCTACTCTTTCCATTCCATTGGCAGTCCGGTGAGCCGGGTGGTTGCTGTAAGGAAGCCGAGTCCCCCATGTCAAGCACGTGTCCGGCAAGTGTACGACAGAATTTGGGGGGTGGAGGGGGAATAAAAAAATAATAAATAAACGCGAGACATCCAGGTGATCAAGTGCTTCGAGAAGTCAAAGCGCGACCCACAATACCAGTCTGGACCCAACGTTTACAGAACTCCATCTGATCACAATACATGTGGTAAAACAAAATTATGACTGGGGTAGAGTAGAGTCTGGGTTTTTGAAGGCCACCCGGATGTATCCGGTATTCACCATTGGGTGTTGACCACCTTCTAGAGTGATCCGGAGACTCGCTCAACCAGGATAATGCATACGGCTCGGCTGTGATTGCAGTCCATTGGACATTGGAGAATAAGAAGCGAACAGGGCTTCGTAATCGTATTGAAACTCATCCTTTCAGTCGACTCATGGAAGTATGGGCAAGAGTGACTTTCGAATATCTATTGCTGAAAGTAGGGGCATGTTGCCCCTCCAGCTATATTGGACGGAAGGCATACTCCGATAGAAACCAGTGTAGCCTGAGCACTGAAGTCACCTACCTGCCACGCCATTGACCAGCAGGGGGTTAGGTCTTCATTCTCCTCTTCCTGGCCTGCGACGTTTCGCATTTCAAGTCGGAGAATTAAGATTTGTGTGCTCAGAGCACGATGCCGAGCCCGGGGGCAAGTGCGTAACGGTCTTCCCTCGGATGTAGGTATCCCTCGGAGTTTTCACCAGTAGTGAGGGTAAAATGGCGACATTCGATATGTATTTCGTTGCTCAGGCGTTACAAATTAGCAGGGGTGCCTAGGTAAGTATGCGCTTTGACACCAATGCTCTATCGTGAGCAAGCCACCTGGGGCCGAGTTTATTAACCTGGCAATGAAGTACTCTAACTAACGAGGCTGGAACAGTCTGAGTAAAAGGCTAGTATTTACACTATTATCGTGAGATGTCTCAGAGAACCGGAAATACATCCGCTCTTCAAGTATGCAGGGGATCTGCGCGATAGGAATGAATGAGACACGCGACAGCCGCGTAGCATCATGGTATCAGCCCCCTAGCGGTTTCCAGTTATTGCGTTCTCCCGGTGGTATGGATGCTGGAGATACCTTTCCACCGTAGTTAGGTATACCCTGCAGGTTTTTCTATTGTGTAAAAAGAAGCCTTCATAAATTGCTTGAATTTGCTTCTTTCGCATAAATTCGTCCAATAAGAGTCCTAGTCTGGTGCCATCACTGCGGGTAAAGCAATAGGCTAGCGCAAACCTATAGCTATCACAGCGTTAAAATAAAATAGGTCAAAGATCCACCACCCCTCGATCTATTCTTAATTTAGAGCTTGGTAAGCCTCCTATGTTGGTCATCCGTACGTAACGGGACAGCTAGCGATGGGCAGAAGAGTATCACGAACTAAATCTCAATACCGCTGCTAACAAATTTACCAATAATCCCGCCACTATTGCCATTCCCCTTCGTT
Organism: Tirmania nivea; assembly: GCA_015179035.1. NCBI lineage: Eukaryota > Fungi > Ascomycota > Pezizomycetes > Pezizales > Pezizaceae > Tirmania > Tirmania nivea. The sequence goes on from WHUY01000036.1 coordinate 92,363, forward strand.
TTGTAAATATACCTTCTTCCCGTAACGCTAAGACTGCAACCGGCCAGAAAAACCCAATAGCTACCCCAAAGAACATATCTTCATATGTCCCTGCTGGAGATCCATCTGCGAGCTCACCGGCTCCGGTACCAGCCGCTTCATCTATCCACCTCTCCTCTAAAATGCGAGACATTTCTGGTGGGGAGTCTGGGCTGATGTTGTGGATCCTATTGAACTGAGCACGCAGTTGGGCAACATCTGCTTCTGTGAAACCGGCAGATAACAGGCGGTCGAAGCCAAGCGGCTGGGGAAGGGTCGAGCGGGCATGCTGTTCATTTGCAGTGGCTGCAGTAGTAGGAACCTAGACTCAAGAGTATTAGACTGTGATCTAGCTTCAATCAAGGAGACTCCTGAGATAAGTTTTAGGTACTCACTGTGCCTTCATGATCTTCAAGACTAAGCTCCTCCTCGGTAGCCTCATCTCCCACGGCACAATGTATATAAGCCTTCCTTATCTCTTCACTTCTTCTCAAATGACTAGGTGTACCTTCGTCCAAATCGGACTCCACTGCCTTTCCCTTACCTTTTCCTGTAGGTGGTGGTGGTGGTGGTGGTGGTGGTGTAGCAAGGGCAATCGGCCTTGTAATTCTCATCTGTTCTGCCAACTTTCTCCCATCTCCTGTATTTAGCACCTTCCCCCCATAAATGAGCTTCAGCTTCCTTTTTGCGGTATCATCACGCCTGCGGGCTCGGATTTGCCTCTTGAGGGACGAAATTGTTGTCGTGGCCGCATCTGGGAGGAAGATTGTTAGATCTGGTAAGGCAGTTGCAAATCGTATTGTCAGTTCAACTGGGATAGGCGGCAAGGCAACTGCCGCTGAAGACCCAACAGTGGCCATGAGAGGTGAGCTGTTTATCTGAAAGTGCTCTTGACTTGGAGATGTCAAAATATGAGATTAACGTGTTATTGCCAAGAGATCATTAGGCTAGTTATACCACGATATGGATTAGACAGGCTAAGAACTAATTCGGCAATACGGACGTGATGCTGGCCAAGTTCTTAGGCCTCCTCAAACTAAGCTATCGAGTAGATTGGGTCGAAGTTTGGTGCAACACTGCGGCGCGGATATAGGGGAAGGGGTCTCTACGAGAGGCTGGTGGCCGCCAGACTAGGAGATGGGAATTTTTTTCGCCAAAAAAATTCGAAAGCTCAACTATGACGCGCAAAATCTGCACCCACAAGCTATGCCTTTTCCATGCGGCAAGCAAGACGATAAACTTGTCCATATTTATAAAACCATCTTTCCAAACTCCATGACGTCTCTCCAGACGACTGTGATACCGCACGAGCCCAATCAACCCAAAATTCGAGGAGCTTATCAACAACCCAGGCCCATGGGGCAAAGTGGGGAGAAGAGGAAAAAATTAATCAAAAACGATGGCTGCCTTTATAGCAGACTTGTTCTTCATGCTTTCTAGGCACTCTTGCCATTGCTCCAACTTAAACGTCTTATTCACTATGCCGTCAACCTTAACCTTGCCCTTATCAAGGTATCCAATCGTAGCGGGGAACATGTAAGTCTCAGAGAAAGACCCGAGGATGGTAATTTCGTCGCCAACTAAATTGAAATGTTAACAATTTGCTCTAGAACCTATCGTGGAGGCTGGAGCATACAAATCTTGCTTGGTGGCCATGTCACACGTGATTCATCAGAATAGACACCATATACTACCAACTTCCCACCCCGACGGACATAGTTGATAGAGTCCTCCAGGATTTTGGCCGATCCAGTAGCTTCAATGACAATGTCGAATCCGTAGGGGTTGTCCTCTTTCAATTTGCTGAACTGTGCTTGAGGGTCTGTCCGCGAAAGCTCAACGTACTCATCAGCAGTGTCTAGTTTCTTTGCCAAATTCAGCTTGAGCCCTCCAGGAGCAGCAATGACGACATGGCTAGCACCATTCTGGCGCAGAAGCTGGGCAAGGCACAATCCTAATACACATGCATTAGCTCTGTTATGAGTGGCATTACGATCGTGCATACCAGTAGGCCCAGCGCCAAACATTAGCACAGAGGAACCAAACTTGGGTGCAATTTTCTCCAATCCATGTGCCGCACAAGCAGCTGGTTCGAGCAACGTGGCATCAACATCTGTGAGGTTGTGGATCTTGAACACCTTCCCAGCGGGGTACGCGCAGTACTCAGCAAACCCTCCATTCACTATTCAGATGTATTCAATATTAGTTGGGCACCATAGTCGTATCGAGGCGGGACGTACTAGTTACACCATGTGCCTCGAATTTCTCGCACAGCAGCAGCTGACCCCGACGGCAGTAGAAACATTCATTGCACAATTCAGAATTATCTGCAGCAACCCGATCTCCGGGTTGGAAGTCTTTCACGTCCTTTCCAACCGCGGCGATAACGCCAACTGTCTCGTGGCCGGGAATTAAGGGAAACTATTGGCGGCGTTAGCGAAACCTTAACAAATGATGATTACAATATATTCTGGGAAAACGTGGACCCTTCCAGAAGTCCAAGTACAATCACTGACCTTTGCAATGAATTCTCCATCATGAATGTGGAGGTCCTATGGTTTGCATTTGTGTTAACAACACTTCCAGCCGATGAAGTCAGGCTGTTCCAGGCAACTAACGGTCCCGCAAACACCACAAGCTTTAACTTTCACCTATCACCGTCCTCAACTATGTCAGCAAAGAACTCAAGTCAACTGACTAGGAAGGCCAACCCACAAGTACATCATTATCACGGAGTGTGGGGAGTGGCTCGTCATTCACAATTGTCCATTTCCTCGGCTCAGAGTACCTAACTTGAATTAGTTCTATAGGCCTTACTGCTATGGGAGTTCCAGAGACCCTTCTTACTTGAGAGCCTTCATCGTTTTAGGAAGTCCAGCAGTCATTTTGAATGGTGTGTTAAGTATAGCTGGCTTATGATAATGGTAGATTGAGTATATAACAAAATATTCGGGATGGTGTTCTAAGGGGATTGGATAGATCTGGAATTAATCGAAGGCCGGTAGATCACCGTGTTTATATACGCATTTCGTTTCAAGCTGGTACTATAGCTTGCTTCTAAAACTTTATCACTACTAAAGCTTATAGATGCAACAAACCTTGAAGCTACTACGGGATTCCTGCTTCGGCGTAGGACTGGCGAGGCTATTATGGGCTAGCTTTTGATACAGCAGCATCCTGCATACTGAATATGCACTAAGCTGCAAGTCCTCAGAACCACTGCCTGCATCTTGTTGCCCCTAATCATTCCGATTGAAGCAAAATCGAACGAGAGATCCCTACACTCCCAAGTATTCTGCTCCAGCACCTCGAGCTTGATGCCGAGATCATAATATGGCCGCATCCCAGACTAGGCTGCATCAACTGTATAATCTTTCTACACTCAAAACGAAGGATTTAGGCTTTCGAAACATCGAAGAGTTTTGAAATGACCTACCGGTACTTATTTTTTCCTTTATATCCTACCCTATCTCTGTCTACGTCATCTTACATTTCATTGACAACTGCAAGAACCTTTTCTCCATCAAACCCCCGTCTATTTGAAGGGAGGCGGGTCAACCATAGGGCATGCCTCATGCAAACAATGCTTTGTTAAAAAGGCGACCAACTGCTAGACGCGGGGGGCTTGGCCGGCTAAAGGAAGCTCAAGTTCCGGAACCAAGGTGCCGAACTACGAGGGGGTTGTGCCAGGTGCCGAAATATTATCTATAAATTACTTACAGTACTCTACATGGATGCATGTTAGTATATCCACTTCATAATTCGGAGACTCATAATGCACAATCATCAGACTATCAGTTCCATTTCAGGTGAGGATAGTCAATTATAAGTCAATCTATGGGTAAACATCTGCAGGTAAGCATATCAACTTTCTCTATAGACGCTCTGAATCCAATCATCTCATTTAACATACAGGACCCTGTTTCCCTACATTTGTTGATCATGTAGATCTTCAATCCAAGTCGCAGAAAAAAACCCTGCCAAGAATACACAATGGGGAGTCCGAACATTGACACATGTCCAGGCAGGTGCCGGGATGTTGGTACGCGGTATTGCGGGATTTTTCCTTTCTGTGTCTGGGTTGGGAAGGACGGCTGCCAATACTTGTTTCATGAAATCCATGATTTGGCACGTGATCTTTGATGTGGGGATTTGAAAATATATTCTTTACACAGAATAAAGGTTTAGCCATATTCGCCTTCACCCGCATTAGCTCTGTGACGTAGACTGAGCATACTGAGAATCGGCATTTAACATTCCATACTGGTACTTTGCGAGAAAAGCTCACTTCAGCAGCATCGCTGTCGTCCTATGCTGCCGGCAAGACTACCAGACTACCAGCTTCCCTAAGTTTGGTTTAAGGTTTCTGGACATTTGTGTATGGTATATAAGTTATAATAAACATAATGCAAGTGGGTTAATTATCAAGTTGATTAACTATTTTTTAGTACTTAGAAGATCTACAGTAAGACAAATGATAGGAATTTACACATTTCTTGAGCTGGTTTTTACTATAAAGTAGTTGTAGGCGAGTGAGTAAATGTTAGCCTCGTCCCTGGTGTTGCTGAATTAGGAACTGCGGTACATACGTCTATAACCCTCAGAAAGTATGCATAAGACTATGTTGAACATTGTACATATATAAACACACACTCTCCATCCCAGCTTCAAGAATCACACCCCTGTCGCTTAGATTACTTTCCTTCCCTGCATCCCTCTCTTCCCCAAATCCCGCCGTCCTTGATTACAGATTAGCCAATGTTCCCTTGACCCTGGGTGGGATTTCGGGAACTGGGTAAGCTTTAGGGTAAGCTTTGGATTACCTTTCGGGGTACGGGGGGGTCATGCAACCAGACTACCTTCGAGGTCAGCTCATACAACTTTAGCAGTTCCATTGAGTTGGTAGCCCATTCTCTTCGGAGGATGTTGTGCCGACCAGACCAGCCCATTCCTAATTTGAGCGTTTCGCTCTGCACATGGCTACATCAACATCAAATACAGGACCATATAGTCGAGCGCTCTTCCCTTCGGCTCAAGTGAAATAAGGATTTCCCTACTTATATTCAATATCAAGACACGGCTAATTTGTTGGCATTAAGGGAATCATGTCTTCTATCCTACTCACCTGCTAAGCTGAAGTGCTCAGTTGCAATGCAGTCTACATCGATGAGGAAGGGTGCTTGGTTGCCACTGCTGATTCAAAAATCTGGCCTTTAATTTGATACAACACCCTAGTCTGGTTGCACAACCCACCCACTCTAGTCCACGGCTCCATAGTGCTGAAGAGAGGCAATTAAAAGGTTTTCGGGAAGGCTATCACTGTGAATATTAATCATATGGATACTTTGGAGGGTGTGGGAGAAATTTATCCTCTTCTTCCTGATTGACCACTTGCTTGACTTCACAGTCGCATACTCTACGGAGGAAACGCAGCTTTATAATTTTTTAATAAATGCAGACCGATTCCCCCAACTTCTTTTACAAAAACTCCACCCATATGCCGATAGTAAACTTAGCAAGAAACCCGAGTGGATAGAGGGTTTCGCAATATGAATTAAATGTCACCACAACTCTCGGCATATGACACGAGCCTCTCGAAGCAGCAGCGATATGAGGGGAAAGCAGGGGTGGACGGGAACTCAGGGAAGAAGGTTACGCAGTATGTGATGGATAGTTTTGGAAAGTTAGGGTACAACGGGGAGGTGTATCGCAATGCAACGACTTAATGGGTCTTTGACTCTAATTATTCGTGGTCAATTGCTCGCTGGCAGAGATCTCTCTGAGTAAGCAAGTTCATCCTACCAACTAGAAGTAGGAGTGAGATTTGTGGAGCGGAGCTGAATTTGAGAAGATTCTGTGATGATAACCAGAATATAGCGTGCAGGTTTGTTAGTCTGGCACAGTTTTATATTAGTGAACGTTTCCTAGGTAGGTAGTACATGCTGCTTTTACATGACAACCCAGAAAGGGCACTAATCAGCGCCAGACTAACCAGTCAGTTGCCGTAAACCAGACTACGTAAACCCTCTACAAAAGGTTGTGCAACCAGACTAGCCGTAAACATAAATCATACATAAACAAGGTGCCGCTTTATGAACGGTAGCGCAGAATACAGTTAGCCAATAAATCACCTGACCGTTGTAACGTTAGTTTTGTATAAGCTACGAATGGCTATGATAGCTACAAGTTTATAAAGGGAAACGTTACAAAGGAAATTACAGAACTTGGCAAGGCAGCTGGGGCCCGAGGCCCGAGTACAAACCACTCGGCCAAGGGTTCACACCAGGGGGAACTCCCAGTAAACCTTTTGAGTCCCCAGCACATCTGCAAGGATTCCCAGAATAAACTTGCTTTGGGGAGGGCTGACCTTGTCGAACGAGCTTGTTGCAACTTGGGTCCACTCCTCGGTCCGCACAGAAGCAGTTCAGAAGAGGCATAGCTATGTGGAGTATTTTTTTTTTTTTTTTTTTTTTTTTTTTATCAATACTCGCATATAGCGTCCGCCATGGCGAGGGGCTATTTATTGCCCTTATACTACTAACTGTACTGAGACCCGAAGTTTCACACCTGTATGGAAGGGAACCTAACTAACTCGACGTTCCCTCGCTCCTGTACTTTTGCCTCTGTCAAAATCATATACCTCTGCTGGAAGCTTTCTCCCCCGTATCTTGATCCAGCTTCCTGCCTGATCGAATGTGACCTTGGCTTTCGGGTCGAGGAAAATGACCAAAGACGATGTCAATTTTCCTACCCTCCTGTTTTCCCCTAGAAGCCACCTGGCTCCTATGACCCCTCTCAATCCAACCTTCTTAACGTCCTGTACTGATTCCGACATGGGTCTTGCTGTTGGAATGCCGTGAATAACAAAAGCCGAAGTGCTCACCTTCCCTCCGGAAGGCAGTGGGCATGATGTAGTTTTGTTTTTGGCCACTCGGGGTTTCTTAGTAGCCTTCTGTCTTGGTGTGACCGGGGAAGCCACTCTTCCTTCCATTAACCTCTCCCCAACTCCCTCGTCCTCATATCCTGACAAGTCCTCATACAAGCTGGGACTGTCCTTCATGATAACGTCCTCAACCACGATATCTGACCGTGTTCCTCCCTTTCTTTCCTCATTCTGTCTCCCTACCTGTACCGTGACCTCTTCCTCCGTCTGAACCGCAACTTCCACCCGAAGACTCCTCTCTTCCTCCAGAAAATGGTCAAACTGGGTACCCACTGACATCGTCTCAACCGACCGTGTTTTACCCTTAGCCTGCCATTTCTTTCTCTCTGCCGCGACCAATTTCCCTGCCCTAACCTGAATCTCTTTTTCCATCTCTTTCTCCGAGTTCTTCCTCGAACTTTCCTCCACCTCTTCTCCTTTCTCCTCTCTCGTCCTCTGTACCTCTCGTTCGGCCCACTGTTTCCACTTTTCTTCCGCTCCGATCCTGCCCATTTGTTCATCCCGCAGCTGTTTCTTCAAATCCGTATACTCTTCGACTGCAGCCTTCATGACGTTCTCATACTCCCTTTTTGTCTTCGAAAGTTCCCTCACCTTCAGGGAATACTCTTCCTCAGATTCGGGTTTGAGAGACAACTTCATCAGTAACTCCTCCACCTTATCCTCCAACTTATCTACCTCGGATTGGAGTGTTTCCCTCTCCCCAGTAATGGTGATGATATTGTCGGACAACTGATCTCTCCCCTCAAACGCTACCGATCCATCCCTCCCTAAAATCGCTTGCACATAAGAAAGGCGAGTAGCTGACGTGACTTCCTCCACGTCCACCCCTTCCACCAGTCTAACTAAATGATCAAGCAAGAAAATAGCCACTGTCTTCCATTGAATCGTTCCCATCTTACGAAACACCTCCGACTCCTCCTTCCTGCCCCACTCGTCAAGCATCTCCTCATCTTCAGAATCCAAATACCCCGCCGGGTTCCCTTTCGCCTCCCACGGCCCAATGCCTACCTCGTCCTCAGTATCTCCTCCTTGTTCCCGATGCTCCCTTGCTCTTTCTCTGATAGCCTCATCCAGTTCCTTCACCTCCCTCCTATGTCGTTCCTGCTCGAGCGGTTCCTCTAATTTCCGCGGACCCTTTCTTGCCGAGGAACCAGCCCCAGGCGTCTGCTTGGGTGTTGGTAGCTGGCCAGGATCCGGAGTCTCGTACCTTGGCCTATTAGCCTTACGGTTGCGTGGCATATCGAAGTAACTCGTAATTCCCAAAAAATTTTTACTCCTTCCCGCTCCCGTGGGTGCCAAGGTCTTGCGCTGCTTAATGGGTTGCAGCGCGCTGCTCTAACCCGTAGCCTGAGCCTCCAAGTATGCTGTTGTGTCCACCAATCGTCGTGAAACACGGTTGCAACGTTAGAAAAATCTCCCAGAAAAAGAACGAGTCGTGGCAAAACTCGAAACTCTGGGGGATTATGTAGCTCTCTGTAAATGAACAAGAAAAGTAGATATTCTTGCTCTGCTCGAACCGCTGTATCTTTTGCTGTTTTCTCCGACGTCGGAAACCCTTTGGTTATTGAGATCCCTATGTGGAGTATGTGGACACAGTATGACCAGCAGTCGGTAAAACAGCTACCAAAGAGCGAAAGTGCAAAACTAGCCACTGATTTTACGGTAGCCATTCACGAAACTTCCTGAGACTGCATTTCTTGTATTATTCCGAATGCATCGCGCATCTTGATTGCTGCGTTAGGTCGGCGTCGATATGAGGTGTTCAATATAGGATGGGGTTGTTTCGATGCCGATATATAGGTTGTCGATTGACGAGAAGCTAACTTACTTGAAGAAAACATTTACTTGAATAGTCTGGTTGGCACTTACTTGAAGTTAGATTTACCATACCTTTTCGCGGAGGGGTCATGCAACCAGACTACCTTTTCGCCTGGAGTTAAGTAACGCCACCATAGTACAGATGTTTAGATCTCGTGATCTCCATTGCTTAGTCAGTGAGGCAGAAGTTGTATCTATTGTTCAGGGTAAAAATTAGATTGAAATGGCTATTTACTTGTTTAAAAAGACTAGACAAAAAAAAACGCCTGTCATTACCAATTGCTTGATGCAGTGATTGAATGCTAAAGAAAGCCATCAATGAATGATAAAACGAAACCAAAGCTTAACAATAACACCATGAACAATCCCGACAATGTTTACCCGCATAACGCAGATATTCATGACTATTCCCTCGCCTCTCCTTCACAGGGCTTCCCTACTTTAGCCCAAACCCCTCACTCTCCTCCACCGCCCTCCACAACATCCTCTCCAGCTTCTCCCTCCTCTTGTACCTATACAAACATAACGCATTAAAGCACGTCCTTGCAACCGGAAATCTCTCACAATCCCCTCCCAAACACACTAACTTGATCACTAGATTCGTTGCCCCCATGGCAGGAATCCTATCACTCCCCGTGATAAATACTAACAAGAGCCTCTGCTCCTTTGGTGTGATCCTCTCAAAGAAGCTCCAGAACCACTTAACCACAGGATCATTCTCCGCCACCGAGTTATCCTTGTTATTACTTAAGGGAGCACTCCACCCTTCGTAAATGGCTACTGCTCTGAGTGCAGAGATATCTAACGCCTCGTCTGATCCACGGACAAGGAGCTCGATTTCCTCTGGCCGGAATAAAGAAAGTGCGTTGCCTCCACAGACAGTATAAAACCCGCGTTTGAATGGCTCAAACTGCTTAGCCACAGAGGTATCCAGTAGGTATGTAATGTATTTATCGACAAAATCCCTTCTGTTGACATTCGTAACCGGGATATTCTCACCTCCAGGAACCAGAGCCACCGTAGAAAGTTGACCAAAGCGATCAATCTCAACGGAAAAGTTTCTGCAAAAGACTTCTTCAACATTTCCTTCGAATTCTAGGAGCTGGCGTAGACCACGAGCCAAGGAAGGGCGGAATACAGCGAGATCATCAAGAGTGTATTTCTGGGGCGGTCGTGGCGTAGCGGCTGAGAAAAGATTAATTGATGTGCCACTGGGCTGTAATAATTTCTTGAAGACAACTGGGGGTAGTGCAACATCCAGAATAGTTGAGTTGTATATAGCCAGGCCGAAAACTACACCAATTAGGAAGAATTCCTCTGAAGATTCAAACGAGTTGGAATTGAAGTAGCAATATCGAGAGTCGTCATCGTAAATAAATAAACCTGATTTCGTAATTAGAGTTAAATCAAGGCATTGAAAAGAAGTGAGAGGATAGTCTATAGAACATACCATAATTGGGGTCAAACACATCTCGTACCAACAAGAGGAACCATTCCTTTCTTAACCCCCCCGCATCTACTCCATCTTCTCCAACGAATTCAATCCTCAGCCCCTTCTTGATATCCCCCATTCCACCAACACCTTCACTAATCCCCTTCAGGCTGTCCTCAACTAGACAATCCCTTCTAACCTTCAACACTAAATACTGGTTTACTGCTCGCCTATTCGTTAAACTCGAGAAGAACGCATCTCTTGCTTTCGCTTCCATCTGTCTCCTCGCATCATATTCTAATATATGAATTTTTGCCCCCATAGAAAATAAAAAAGGGTATTGACAAAAGCAGAACTTCCCCGTCCTATTTTCCCAACTATCAAAATCCGCAATGAGGTCTGCATAATCGAGGAGCATGTTATAGAAATCACTTGTCAGAATTATCTGCCCTCTAGCCTGTGCCTGCCGTCGCGCGATTTCTGCCGGGCTGTTGATTGGGCCTTCTCTTCCGAATTGGGAAACCTTCGAAGACCGTGTGCTGTTATTCGCAGAGAACAACAGCGCCATGAATCTAGCCACAGAACGTATCTGCCAATCGTCGTTGTATACGACCCCTTTCCCTCGCTTACCACCTATGGACCCACCCCCAACTCCTCCAAGTGGCTTCTTCCGCCCACTCTGCCTATTAAGTCTGTAGGTGACGAAGCTACCCCCTAATTCAACAATCCTCCTGAAATGGGGCTCTGGCAATCGAGAAAACCATGATACGAGATAGTGGTGTACAACGTTAGGAAGAATCGAGACGAGTCCGATTATTCTTTTGATGATAGCAGAATGTTGACCAGGTCCTGAATTGTAGGCCGATGTAAGAGACCCTGTACGTGCCTGCCTTCCAGGTGAACTGCTCTTCTCCTGTTTTCGGGATAACTTCATGGAAGGTTTTGGTCTAGAATAAGAGGGGTATAATAAAGGATTCTCTAGTAAAATTAATAGAAATCGGATATCCCCCGGTTCTTTAAGTGGCCTTCCCGGTCGCTTCAAAATGCTTTCCGTGGCTACCAAGAGTACCCTAACAACTTGTAATCTTGCTTCCTCCACCGCCTCGGCCAGATCCCATTCTTCTTCCTCTGAGTCAGGTGGGATATCGACAGCCTCTTCCTTCTCTTTCACTTTCTCAGCTGTTGCCTGGCCATGTTCCTTATTCCGGAAGGCTTCCTTCATATGCTCCTCCTTACTCAACTCTACGATATTCGATCCAGCATCGATAACCAATTCATACCATTCTCTCAACATATCCCAATCAATAGCCGGAGTCTTGAGGGTAACAACTCCCTTATCTTTCTCTTTGTCACGTTTTTCCCGCTCCTTTCTCCTGCCTTTGCTGAGAAAAAGTGATTTCTCATATTCTCCCTCTGCTAGGATCTTTGCCTCTCTCCTTTCCTCTCGGGCGCCTGGTATATCTGCTGATCTCGAGGCCTGTGTAGCCCTTGATTCTTGTATGGCTGCTGGAATGAAGGAACCATTAAGGCATTCAAAAGAAGTAAAGCAAGCTGTGATATAATCCTCAAGAGGTTTAAACATCTTCTCAGCTAGTTCTCCGTGACGTTTCCTTTGCCCAGATGCATCGCCTGGATCTTGACCTTCTGAGGTATCTGCATGCTCTTTGGGAATAGATGGGAGCTCTGCATTTCCTGGTGCAATGGACCTGCTTGAGGTTAGCTGCTGTATCCGGTGAGTCTCACTGTGCTCTCGGCATCCATGTTCATCAGATAGGAAAGGTAGCGGATTATTGAATGGTTGCTTCTCCTCGTCCAATATCCCACTTATGAGACTTTGATGAGAAGGTATTCCCGATGAGGACGAGGTATTCTTGTCAGAAAGGCTACCTGGTGGAGGCTGCCCTATTGAAAGATTTAATGACCCAGTTTTCGAAGGGGTATTCTCTGCTTCGGTAAGGTTGGAATTGTAATCTGCGGGAGGAGATTGTGGATAAGAGAGGGCTTGCGGGTCCAGTAGTTTCAAGTACCTTCGCTGCTCCAGGAAACCGGACACACAGCTATCAATTAATGCTCGGGTTTCCTCAATCGAAATTTGCGATATTACTATGACCAACGTCAATATGGCTCGTCTCCAGGCACGACGGGGCTATCGCACCTGGTGGTTTTCCTCCTTCTGGCGGCTTCAGATCATTGATAGTCCTGCAAATCATGCACCTGAAGACGAAAAGATTCTTAGGCCACCTAACTGTGGAATCACAGCACATGCATTGTCCAGTTGTCTATAACGGTTAGCATCTCAACGAAATAACTTCATCCCTAGCCTCGCAAGCTGGATAGACTAACCAAGCCAACATCAACGGAAGGAGGTTTAGCACCCCTCAATACCCCATTGGATGTTCCTCCTTTCACCCCAAGGTCTCTGTCCTCATTCCCACTCGTTCTGGCTGTATTTACGACACTAGATGTGACCTGATGGGAATATGATCGGGAATGGGGCGCCCTGGATACCTGATCTCCGAGCGATGGGTACGCTGAAGAGGAACCAGCACCCCCTACGCCCGTCCCGGCCACTGAATTCGAATGCGAATGCGGATATGCAAAATTTGAGTGTATGGGCCCGTAGGATGCTGGGACGAGTCGTGACCAGGCCGGCATTAATGAATCTTGGTAACTATTATCACACCCCTGGTCTGCCAGCTATTATGTCCGTAGAAGCTCGGTTTTCGAGAGATGGAAATGATCGGTCGGAGAGCTCAGGAAACACCACTCTCAATAAGAATCTTGCTTCGATAATAGCTATTGGACATACACTGGCAAGGTTGAGAAAGGGCGGCCAAAGTGCGGGCGACGATACTATCTTGCCGGTCAGATCCAGATGCGGAAACAGCCCTAGAGCTTCGAGTAGAAAATCTGTAGGAAAAACAACGGTTGAGAGCTCGAAACAGCCACTTTCCGAAGACTTTGTTCGAGGGACTGACGCTCTAAGACCTTATCAGCTGTTAGTGGGATATGGCTGTAATCTATGCAAAGGGACGCGATGATCAGTACGGAGCGTGATACGACTGGTTATCAAGCTTGCAAGGTCGCTAGTATACCGTGGGGGTAGGATGTAAGAATTTGCGAAGACCGAGTTCGAACTGATACGGTGGCTGTTGATTTCGGAATGAGAACAGATGATTTCTATTATCCTCGAGCTCTTCACATGAGCAATGTGTTCGCCGCTAAACACCTTGAGGGGCACTAGTCTTGTTGCATGACACCTCCGTAGAAAAACAAATGTGGGGAACTGCGGACACGAGCACGAGATTCGATCCCGGCAGCCTAACCCCAGTGCTCTGAGAGGGGGGAAAAGGTCGAAAGACATCCCGTGCATCACCCATGCATTTCATCCCTACCCGGGCTACAGTTTTTGACCTAGTACCGATCCGTGATGGTGAAACGATCCATGTCAACTACCCCTGCCATGACACATATCCCGAGATACTACGCTGGCTAGACATCCTCTACAGACTGGGCAAATTGTTTCCTGACACTCTTGAATATGCTCTACAATATACGCACACTAGGTAGTTGAATAACTCATGTGAAGCCATCATATGCACCAATCCACCTCGAAAAGTATGAAATTGCCCCCCCCCCCTTCAGTGTGACCCCTTTACCCACAGATATAATGAACTAACAAGCCTACATAGTGCCAGCACCTTAACTTAGTATCTATATTTATGTTAGGATACAATATATTGGCATAGTGCTATATAAAAAGTTATTATTGTTTGGCACTTAACATGCATAATTCAGCCATTTCGGGCTTTTGGACCATGTCCGCCGGTTTTTCAGTATTTTGATCCTTCTCGACCTTTCGTATCTTCTGCAGCCTCTTCACCACTCATTCTGTACCACTTCTACACTCACTATACCCTGTACATTCTGTTATCCCGTAGGCCTGGTAACTTAGGTCCATTTACTCTGTAATATTGATTATCTAGATAACTGAGCAACCTGGCTGTAAGAATAGTATGCCTCTGGCAACATGACAATGGCGGGAGTAGATATAAGCTCAATAAAGGTGCACTTCACCTAGAACAGTCCGGAGATATTGAAATAGCTAGAGATATGACATAGAGTATGCAAATGATATCTTGAGCTCTATATCCTATAGCAGAAATGGGATATTGTAGCTATTTAGCGGAACCTAAAGCAGCTATATATAAGGAATGAGCCAGACCAGATAGTTATGCATAAAACAGTCTCGAAAGCCTTTCAGGAGCCATATACGGATGAAAATCCATATACCTAGATAGATATTGTACGCTAGGCTAGCCAGGTAGTCATGAGCCGTGATTAAAATATTGTATGAACTGCTGCATAAGGCAAATGCGGTTGCTATAATAGACAGAGACCTCCAGAGTGCAATAGACAAAGCCTCCAGATTGCAATAAGCAGAGGCCTCTAGACTGCAATAGACAGAGGTTTCCTAAGCGAATCTAAAAGTATAGGCTATGGACTTCCAATACCCCCCCCGAGAGCTGCGGATATAAATGAGTATTGACCTGGTTAAGAAATGTTCAAGAAACCTTATATATATATATAAGGAAAAACATAGCGCAAAATGATTATTGAGTAGCCTAATCAAGTCTGGTGTGTAGGATATAAGGATATAGGGTAGAAGGTGAGGGTGCATAGGGTATATAGGATATAGGAGTTGCGCAAATAGATTGGTAAAGAGGCTACAGAAGATATGAAAGGTCGAGAAGAATCAAAATACTGAAAAACCGGCGGACATGGTTCAAAAGCTCGAAATGGCTGAATTATGCATGTTAGGTGCCGAACAATAATAACTTTTTATATAGCACTATGCCGATATATTGTATCCTAACATAAATATAGATACTAAGTTAAGGTGCTGGCACTATGTAGGCTTGTTAGTTCAATATATCTGTGGGTGAAGGGGTCATACTGAGGGGGGGGGTACAATTTCATCCTTTTTGAGGTGGATTGGTACATATATATGATGGCTTCACATAAGTTATTCAACTACCTAGTGTGCGCATATTGTAGAGCATATTCAAGAGTGTCAGGAAACAATTTGCCCGGTCTGTAGAGGATGTCTAGCCAGCGTAGTATCTCGGGATATGTGTCATGGCAGGGGTAGTTGACATGGATCGTTTCACCATCACGGATCGGTACTAGGTCAAAAACTGTACTTCGTCTCGTGACTAAGCTTGATATGAATCAGAGGTCTACAGAATAATAAACAAATGAAGAATAATTATCATCTTGTCTGGTTATTACCACCCCGCGTCCTCATATCCTGTCGGATAAACCTTGGTAACGAGAGGGAGACTGTAGTCACATGCCGGGGTGGAGCAAGCTGGGCCGGGGCGCGTAATCAACGAGGCCTTAAGCCCAGTATTAATTAGACTACTATCTTTCTGTGCAAAGTAGCGACTTGTATCACTTTGTGATGAAGGTGTATGTAGTATCGAAATTGTTGCCCTTGCAGGCACATTAAATAGACATGCTTTATGTGAATGCTTCCATGAGAAGCCGTTGAAAAGCCAGGGTGGAAAGGGTTGACTAAAGAAGAATGCTGGTCCTGAGGCTCGTAACCGTGATAATCGTGCAATTGACAGAGCCATTGAGCACTAAGAGATTATATACTCAACCGTCCAGATGACTTTGTATGTGTGGCCAAAACCCTTGTTGAAGCTTCGAAACCAGCCTATATATATTTTTATTCATTGATCATCCAAAGACTCCTTACTAGTTAGCCATATACCGTTCTTGCGAGCTGGTGCTATATTGCCCATAACATACCTCCAAACCCTGAGCAAAGGAGGTAAGACTCGGATGGATTTGAACCGCCTGCCTGCTATTTTCCGCCGCAATTAAAACCGAAAATAGAAGCGTAAAAAAAGCGACTTCAATCTTATTAGTTTCCTCCTAGGATGTTCCCTAAGTCCTCCAATGGATCCTTGGATATAGTTAAATAGCCCATCAAGATAGCAAGGTATCCAAAGAGATTGCCGTAGCGGCTATTTTAAACAGGCTCTTCCAAGCTCTTCTAGATTCGTCTCTCATCTCACGTTGAAGGTGGTAGTGTGTCCGAACAGGTTTCCTTGTAATTTGATGGAGGAAATAGTGGTAAATAATTACCCTCAGACATTACCGTGAAGCGTTACCCTGAGCCTCAAACCAGATCGTAGCATTCTTCTTACCAGCGTTGCGGAGAAGACGTTCTTTTTCTCTACTCCTTGGCCTATCGCTTTTTCAATTTGCCGATAGCTTCTTCAAATGAGACTCTGTTTGGTCCAGCTGTAGATGATAAATGTCTCAAATTGTGTTTGTATCCCCATTTGTGCTGATTCCAGTAAGTCGAGCTATCTCCACTATAGCAAACTGCAAATGAGTGCAGTGGGCTTTATTATTTTTGGTGTTCACTATAATTTTCCATGGCAAAAATGCGAGCTTTAACCATTG
Source organism: Tirmania nivea (assembly GCA_015179035.1). Classification (NCBI taxonomy): domain Eukaryota; kingdom Fungi; phylum Ascomycota; class Pezizomycetes; order Pezizales; family Pezizaceae; genus Tirmania; species Tirmania nivea. The sequence goes on from WHUY01000036.1 coordinate 109,054, forward strand.
ATAGGTGTGTGCTTTATTCGCCATGGTGTTGATGGTCATACAACTAAATTCCCTCCAAATGCATAGAGTTTGATCGGATACTCCTACGTCAAGAGGAATCGTTCTGAGCTTGTAAAAGGTGCAAAGGTGCATATGAAATCATATGACTATACTTATAGCTACAGGTATGCAATGTTCCAAAATATCTACTGCGGTGGTGGGAAATTTGGCTGATGAATGGTAGCTTATAAACACAGAGACGGTGAGTAATCACAGAGCCAGTCTCGGTTTGTTAGACGAAGAGATCGTGAGGAGAAATTCATTTCTTCTGAATTCACCCAGTCCACCTCATAAAATCGTATATTCTCCAATAGTTCCCCACAATTCCGTCAAAGACCCAACCGAACAGAAAACAGGACATGAGACAACAAACTAGGCAGTAAAACAGACGACCAGGAAATTGAAGAACCCCAAGTAGAACCCCGATGAAATGAATTTTGATATTTTTTACCGAACAGAATTTTGGACTTAGGCAGTATCCTTCTTGAGAGTGCCCAAGAAAGCGGACTTCTCCTCCTTGGTTTGGTATCCTCCGTGGCCGAACTTTGAGGAAGTGTCGATCCATTTGAGCTCGACCTTCTCCAAGGCTCTTCGGGAGGTGTGGGTATACATGGACTTCCTGAGGGTCATAACTCGCTTCTTGACACCAGGGCAAGATCCCTTAATCATAACGTAGTCGTTGTTGACAATACCATACCGGACCCAGCCGCCCATAGGAGTCTAAAAATACTCAATTAGAATCACACATCAACCATCAAGAGGAATCAAAATGAGACATACAATCTTCTTCTTCGTAACATCAAACTCAGTGGAAGCGTTGGCCTCGTTGTCACCCTTTCCGATCCTGTAGATCTTGTGGTTGCACGAAGTGCGGTGGTGGTAACCATCTTGACCAGCACGTGCAACAGACCATTGCACGTGCGCAGGATGCCAGGCTCCAATACAGGCAACCTTCCTGAGACCCTTATGGGTCTTGCGAGGAAGCTTCTTGGTTCCCCAACGGGAGGTGACTCCGGAGAAACCGTGGCCTTTGGTGACGGCGATGACGTCGATCATCTCGTTCATCTCGAAGATGGTGTCAATGTTGATCTCCTTCTCGAACAAGCCCTTAGCGAAGTCGACCTTCTCGGCAATAGATCCTCCATTGACTTGGATCTCCATGAGGTGTGCCTTCTTTTGCTTAAGAGGAGTCTTGCGGACCTGGGTGTGAGCAAGGATACGGACGACGGCGCAGTATTTCTTGATGCGATCGAGCTCTTGGTTGATTGGCGCAGCGTTGCCTTCGGCGTAATTCTTGGCGTACTTGGTGAAAGCCTTCTTCTTGCTCTTGTACCAGTTCTTGTAGAAGCGGCGCCTGACCTCCTCGCTAAGGTGCTCAGCCCAGACAGTGGTAAGGGATCGGAGTCCACGGGGAGTCTCGACATATCCGACGACACCAATGCAAACCATCTAGAAAATCCGATACTCAGTATCCCGCCCTCCACATTCGAACTTGCAGAAAGCTACTCACTGGTGGAGTGTCAATGACGGTAACCGCCTCAACAATCTCCTTCTTGTGTATCTTGGCACCAGGCCTGTCCAAGTCACGGACGATGGTGGTCATACCAGCCTTGTATCCGAGAGCGGCGGTGAGGTGGACGGACTTTTTTGGGTCATCCTTAGGGAAGGACTTGACCTTTCCCCTGTGCCTGGCGGCACGCTTCCTGGGAAGGAAGGCAAGGGAACCGTGGCGAGGGGCTTCCTGTGCAGGTTGTCAATTTCCCATCATACTGATTCGGAGAAACGAGATTTCGTACGTATTTCCTAAAAATTGACGATGTTAGCAAACCGGGAAAACGCACAGAACAGCCGCTCGACAACGCACCTGTGGGACATGGCGAACGAGTGTCGGATAGTCGCTCACTCTGTGGGTATCGTTGTGGTCGTTGGTTGTTCGGTTCGGTCAATAGTTGCAAATTCCCAAATTGATTGAGTTGTGTGTGCACGCCAAGAACCGCAATTCTTTGGTGGGCCGGTGGGGTTAGCCCTACAGGTACTTTATGGTACTTTATATGTACCTAATGCATACGCCAGACTACATATCTGACGAGATGCAAGCTTCCGCATTTGGCACGTCTGGACATGAGACAAGGACCCTTGACGTTTGGAATTCTCTCCTAAATATATGCGGTTACCTTGCGAGATCTATATATAGAGTATTTTTTTTAAAATCAATACTCGCATATAGCTTAGGTAGCCATGGCGAGAATATAGAGAGTATGTTACATAAGTACATACAAAAATTAGCATGTATAGTTCCATGCTATCAGTCTTCGCTTTTACAACCAAGACATGCCAACTTTGTGAAAATATTAAAAACCATAACACCATTTCAATCGAATCTCTAAAATTTAGTCTTCATGTCTTTCAAATGCACTGTGATACCTCGCCGTGGTAATGCCTTATGTGAGTATTGAATTAAAAAAAAAAAAAATGGCACTGTGAATGGAGGAGGTGAGAATCGCAGAAGTTTGAAGAGTGGCATGCCGCGCTAATCTTCTACGACTTCCAGCTTATGAGTGCCTCAATGGCGGGCAAGAATTCTCTACGAGAGGCAAGAAATGTGGGGTTATCAATTAGTATTTCGCATGGTATTGGCTCCCTATTTTTCAGACTACGCAATTGTTTGAGTTTTGAATTGATAACCCCTAATATACATAACTAACCTATCCACGGAGCAGTATTTCCATGGACACTACTGAAATGCTATTTGTTTTGCCTCCTGTCCTTGCCTCCTGTCCTTGGGGCATTGCTGTTCCCGTGCGAGTCTAGGGCTTTTTGCAAGTTTCCCTAGCTATCGATTAGTCTGGTGGGCATCGCCTCTCGATTCTATTCTGTCCGTCTTAAACAGGCTGCAATTCAAGCCCACGGTGATCAGCTTCCTGCTATATCATTGCCACACAGGCGGCCGTCTAGGGGTCTAAGCTGTTGGCAGAAGCCATGGAGTCGCTATTAGTGATGTTGTATATAGAAAATTATACCCCGTGAATTCTTGCAAAATACCCTTGCTCTCTTCAAATTTTGTCTTGCCAAGTACTAAGTGATGTTTGATCTCGTTTTGAGCTCCCCCAGGGCTTATACTAAGTGTTTGTTGTACCTAACCTTATACCTTCGCTCTAGCCTTGCCTTTGCTTCTGCAACAAAAACACAAACAACAAACATACAAATTGCTCTTGCATACCATCATTCCTTCCCAATTGTTGTTTTCATTCACTTCACCTGGCTTAGAACCCTCCTAAATCGTATACTCATAAAAGATCAGTCAGAAAGAAGAAAAGCTGCAGAGGAACTCCTCTCTGCAGGCCTAGAACAGTCGTCCACCATGTCGAATTCCTTTTTGCACAAAAGTTTGGATGAGCGCATAGCATATACATTCTCTCAAATGCCTACTAGGCCATCAAGCTCTCGAGGTCGAAGGCTTCAAGCTTTCTATCAAGCATCAAACTCGGCCAGATCAGATGATCAACTAGTACTAGGAAGGCCTTTACCTCCCTCCACTGGAAGCAGCGTTAGAAAGCAATCATCACTTTCTCGTGCCATCTCATTCAGCTCAAATGCAAATGTTGCTGGGAATGTGGAGCTAAAGCTAGGGTCGCCGTCACGACATGAATATAACGCAGACTCAGTAACTCGTGCTTCATCAAGAGCATCGTCATATCAAGGAAGCCAGACAGACGGAATGACTACCCGAAACATAGCAGAAAGATATAGGATTACTCCCGATGAGGGAATCTTTCTATATCCTCATCAACACGAGGATGATGATGAGCTTCATCAGCCAGATGAGAAGGAAGCTCGTTCCTGGAACATATTTACCAAGCGTGGGTTGGTACAGGTTGGTAGTTTAATGTTCATTTTGTTTGGACTATTAACCTTGTTCATTGGATATCCGATCATGTAAGTTTCTCATCTTGGATCTCCAGGAATATGTTTTTTATTCCTAATATCTATAAGTAACTTCGCTCAAAATGTCGGTAATGAGCTGGTGAACGATCCATGCCCGTTTGGTCCGGGGATGTGCATCGATATGGACTCAATTCCGCATTTGACGAATTATCGTTCCAGTCTCATCGATCCTGATACTCCCGAGTCAGCATTTATGAAGAAGTCAGTAGATGGAAAAGACTGGAAATTGGTCGTGAGTTTATTTAATTTATCTACTGTTTTGTGATAACCGTTGATAATTTATGCAGTTCTCGGATGAGTTTAACGTCGAAAATCGTACATTCTATCCAAACGACGATCCATACTGGGAGGCAGTAAACATTCACTACGCGGCTACAGCTGATCTAGAATGGTACGAACCAGATGCGATAACCACCAAGGGTGGTGTTCTCGAGCTAGAGTTCGCAAAGTTCCGAAATCACAACTTGGATTTCCGTTCTGGGATGCTTCAGAGTTGGAATAAGCTGTGCATTAAGGGTGGAATTATCGAGGCTAGTATCTCTCTGCCTGGGTCAGGAGATATACCGGGATTCTGGGCTTCATTCTGGACTATGGGAAATCTCGGACGCCCAGGGTATCTTGCCTCAACTGAAGGAATGTGGCCGTATACGTACCATGATGGATGTGACGCAGGAATTACAGCAAACCAGTCAAGTACAGATGGTATCAGTTATCTGCCTGGAATGAGGCTCCCTGGATGTACATGTGTTGGAGAGGATCACCCAACTCCGGGTAAAGCACGAGGCTCACCAGAGATTGATGCCTTGGAAGCCAGTGTGGGCAAGATCACGAATGGCAAAATGGTTGGGACCGCTTCACAATCATCTCAGGTAGCTCCGTTTGATATTTGGGTAAGCATCTCATCCTGACCTCTCGCTGGGCTCTTTTGTAAATAATCTATTGCTAACACCCCATAGTATCAACCTGACTACGACCAAGTTGCAGTATACAACCCTAATATCACTAGTATGAACTCCTACAAAGGGGGACCATACCAGGAAGCTATTTCTGGCTTGACAATACTGAACAATGACTGGTATGACGGAAAAGCTTACCAAACCTACGGCTTTGAATACAAGCCGGGTGACGACGGATATATCAAGTTCTTCGTAGGTGATATGCACACATGGAGGATCAATGGCGCTGCGACTCGTGCGAATGGAAATATTGGGCCCCGACCAATTACTCAGGAACCTATGGCTTTGATTTTGAATTTTGGGATGTCACCATCCTTTACATCCATTGACTTTGATAGGTTGAATGGTAAGCCTACCACACCTTACTCTGTACTCTACTGTTTTGAATATACCTTCTAAATAATTCCATGAGCAGCTTTGTTTCCCGCAAAGATGCGGATTGATTACGTTCGGATTTACCAAGACCCAGACAATGAAATTGTTACTTGCGACCCTCCAGGGTACGAAACGACGCAGTATATTGAAGAACATTTGAAAGCTTATTTGAATCCCAATTTGACGAATTGGGACAGCACTGGCTACTATTGGCCTAAGAATTCTCTTGTTGATGAATGCAAATGAATTCCCCCTGGGCACCATTTCTTTGGTTATGATTTTTTTCTTTTAGTCTTTTAATTGGTACACCTAAAGAGGATTTTGCACTAAAAGTTTCATAATCTTCCAGGTGGACCAGCGGCTGTTAAAAACAGAATAGCTGAATGTTTGGCAGAAGTATGGAGATTCCTACTAGCCTGTTGGAGTCTCTTTTCAAATCTATGCCTCGACGGGTTGCTGCAGTCATTAAAGTTGAGGGATGGTACACTAACTATTGATGAGTTTGGTATTTTGTATATAGTCTGGTGATAATCTGGTTAGTACGTACTGTGATATCACTTGTATTTCATATATCTGCATATTGGTTGCTGGTCGCTGCATAAAAAAGGGGTGCGCCATAACTTTCCCCCACACACTGTATATATGGAGGGGTCAAAGTATTCCATGTGCCCAGGATCACATGAGTACCAATATTTTCCTACCTACTTCTTTTAGCAGGAAGTTCTGTCCTCCCCGGTTCCCAGTAGTGAGGCCACAGTATATGTGAATTCTTCATCAATGGGAAGAGTATGGCGGGTGCCTAGATCTGACTTCATAAATTTACATATCTGGTATTGGTGAAATGTACGAGCACAGGATAGCCATAGTGCTGTTTGGATTCGGGTTTGGAGCTGCATGGGAGTAAAAATTTTATGCATGATCTGTACCATTGGAAGTTCAAAGAGTATGAATATGTACAAGTAGGTAGTTGGATACCTGATTGGGAAGCAGTGGTTGGAAGTGGTTTAGCGTTGTTACTGTGCGATATAACACTATTCTGTCTCTGGGATGGAGAAAATTATACCAGTGCTTAGTCTGGTTGGCACAAGCCTCTCGTAGCCAGTGCTTTAGTCTGGTTGGCACAACCTCCAAAGGACCAGTGCTTCTCTACTAGTCTAATTGGCACAACCCCCTCGAGTGGTAGGAAACGAGACTAGATGAAATAAAATGCAATAAGAAAATGCAAGACGGAGCGTCCATCATCTACAACTCCATCCTCTGTCATGCCTACTAAATATATGATATTCTGTAATACTTTTCTTGGGTATGCGCTGTAAGAAAATACGTTTTGCTTCTTGAAGGTAAGAGAAATGATGGAGAATGGAGAACACAACTGCAACGCATTTTGAATTCAATATCTATGATTCTGTACAGACATTCTTTTTTTTTAATTGCACTTGCGCAGGTATAATGGCCCTACTGTCCAATACTCCCCTTCCTCATCCACCTCTGTGCCCGTCCACCTTGACTCCCTCCGTGCTTCCCATATTCCTTCAAACTCAGCTATACAGGGCTCAGTCCAACTTGTTCTGCTTAATTACCAGCTAGCTTGAGTAGACTACCCGGGGATTGGGCGTTAATGCAATGAAAGACATATGGAGGTACGGGACCTGAGAGTTGCCCTTGCACTCCACACATGGCCGGAGTATCCTAATTCTCGTATCCTGCATCAATTTCCTCCCAAAGCACGCGTTCACCAAGATGGCTCCCAACTACACCACCTACTCCCCCGCCTTATAATGAAGCCTAGGTGCAATTGCACAGATCATGCCGTTCCTTGGCATTCTAGTTATCGCTAGTCCTTGTTATAAAACGCATGTACGCGATAAGATGCGAGCGTGCCAACCAGACTAGCGAGCGTGGAAGTGATAGTTGATTACTCTAAGTAATTAATGGTGTGAGGTATAGAGGGTGAAGATATATAAGTGATGAGGCAAAATATTATCATATCCGGGAGTGCCCAACGAGGATTTGAAGGGGATAACAGTATCTTATACCTCGCAAGGCGGGTATTGGACCTAGGCCGTTGGAATGAAGCAAATTCAGTTACTAGCTGCTCAACTAAGATCAGGATTAGCTTCGAGTGAGGAATGCAACAGCTGTGAGGCATATAAGCAACAAACAGGGTACACAGTGCAAGAGAGTTTGATGCTGGTATGGCCCGGACGGAGGAGCAAAAGTCGGTCTATCAGGAACCACGTTGATAAAGAGAGAAAGTTCACGGCACTGTGCATATGTACATGTATGTACTTAACAATATGTACTTAGATTTTGACCCTAAATAAAACAAATACAATAATCATCTTCACATTTTTTGCGTTGAAAATGTAAGTCTAGCGTAGTTGTCCTCGTAGAAGTTAACTTTATAAATGGAACCAGACTATGAAAATACCAATAATTGTGAGGGTATGACATAGAATCAATATCAGTGCTCTATATATGTAGAGTACTTTACTTGAAGTATTGTAACGTTGATAGTCTGGTTGGCACAACAGCCCCACTAAGGGGGTAACGTTGAGTCTGACTAGGTACCTAATCTAGTTAGTCTAGCAGCCTAGTCTGAGAAAGATGGTACCTGATTAGTCTATACCTACTAGGCTTGGCATGCACAGTCTCTGTTCGGTTGATGGTACCTGGCGCAAATGACAACTAAATAAGGAATTAAGATATTCATCTTTGAGAATGTCACTAAGTTACTGTTTCAAACTGCTCGTACTATCACCTACTAGATAATGATCGACTACATAGTAATGCGATATGGTGACCTTTACCCCGACTATCTAACGTGATCATGGAATAACCATGCCTATAGCTTAATTACAGTTGCTGAATTTGATCAGAGTTTCCCTGAACTTGTTATAGTACTTACAGTCTCAGCAGCATCTACAACCCCCTCTCTACTGTAAATTCTTCCTATCTCAGCCACCTTCCCCTGTATATGGCTGTTAATAGCATGAACAGATGCCTCATGAGTGCTCTTCTTAACCTACATGAGATTGAAGCACAATTTAACCTTCATGCGTGTAGTGCATGCATCGCAAAATATCAAAAATATTAAATCTTCCACAATCAGCTTCTTCGATATAGTATTTACTATATCGTAAGAGCCCTGATCAAGCTATTCTTATGCAATAATGTGCTTGAGGCTTCTTAGTAATCCCTCCCCTCTTCAGCCATAGTATTTATACTCCAAGCTTCCTTATAGTCAATATACACTTGGTTAAGAGCCTGACATATCTTTAGCAGTTCTGCAATTACGGTTTGCTAGTACTCATGAGATATCTATATTTCGGCTACCATTTCTCTGTCAAATCTCCCCTAAGGCCTATCTTATGAGTGGTTAGAGAGGAGTTTCAGTATAGTGAAGCCATGGTGGAGCTACCTTAAAGTATAGTAGCGAGGCCCCTGCACCCTCAGATATACTATAGCTCTCTTAATTTGTTTACTTGAGCCCGATCTACTAGGAGAGTAGCAAGGCATTTAGTAGGATTTTAAGGGAAGACAAGGGGGGCAAAGTAAGGATATCCCATAAATACTAGCAAACTACGATTGCTTAACCTCTTAAAGGTGCTTTAAGCTCTTAATCAATACTACTCTAGCCATAGGAGAGCTTGAATTATAGATGCTGAGGCTACTGGAGGCGGGGGGCTATTTCAGAAGTTTGCCAAAGAGCTGATGGCTGTAGAGCCTAGTAGAGCCTGTTGAAGCATTGGAAAATATGAAAAGAGGTACTAGGAAGCCTCAAGCACGAATTAGCTTGATCAGGGATCTTACAATGTAGTAAATACTATACCAAAGAAGCTGATTGAGGAAGGTTCAATATTTTTGATATTTTGTGGGGGCATGCACTACATTCATGTGGGTTAAATTGTGCTTCAATCTCATGTAGGTTAAGAAGAGCACTCATGAGGCATCTATTCATGCTATTAACAGTCATATACGGGGGAAGGTGGTTGAGATTAGGAGGAATTTACAGTAGAGAGGGGTTGTAGGCGCTGCTGAGACTGTAAGTACTATAGCAAGTTCCGGGCAACTCTAATCGGGCTGTCGATGCAATAATCAAATCCAGCGACTGTAATTAAGCTATAGGATGGTTATTCCATGATCTCGTTGCATAGGGTCAAGATAGTCGGGGTAAAGGTCACCATAACGCTCCTTACTATGTAGTCGATCATTACCTAGTTTGTGATAGTAACTATAGTTTAGTCACCGGCCCAGACTACGTTTGGCCATTGATAAGTGATAAGTCGAATGCGGGGTACTGTACAGCACTTCACGGATCTGAGCGGATTATGCGTAATACAATACCCCGGCGAAAGTACCCGTATTTTCTGGTTCTTTATGACCCGGCGCTACTGCAGCTACAAGGGTTGGAACATGGATGTAAACTCATGTTGATATGTAAGTATATGCGCATGGTCTTCTTAACCCCTTACCTACGGGTACGGGTGTGGTATACGTGTATTCACAGGTTGGTGAGAACAAGTTCGTTCTGCCAGTATTGCTTCACTTCTTCCAGTATTGCCTCACTTCCGCCAGCATTTCCTTCAGCATCCCGTGTTTCTCTGTTTAATACTTCATTATGCTTTCTATACATAGGCCAGGCAGAATATCTACTACTTCCACGCTCTACAGAAGATGAGAAATGTTGACTTTGTCGCCCGTACGTAGCTAGCTGAATATATATAAGTTCTCTATATGGGGAGCTCGCAAATACCCGTATTTTCTGGTTCTTTATGACCCGGCGCTACTGTAGCTACAAGGGTTAGAACAAGGTTGTCATATGTACAGTTACAACTTGCTAAACCGGACTGCATAAATCCCTAGAATCCCGTCCGGTTTAGACTAGCGTCCGGTATAACCAAATTTGCGGGCGGGGCAACAAGAGCACCTCATCACACCGCAACACGAGCAGATCAAAGGAAAGAAGCATATTGGAAGGCACAGACATAATTCTATAGTTAATAAGTAAGATCTATAACGTTCTGACAGTGTAAGGAGGTCGCTAATAATATTATAGGATGGGTGTTAAGCGGGCATTCTCTTTGAGAGAGAAATATGAGATCTGTCTGGAGCGGGAGAAACAAGTAAAGGCAGGGAAGAAGATGCGATTGGATGAATTCGGGCTTCTATTCCCAGATTGAAGTGGCAAAGGAATCCCAAAGTCTACACTAAGTGATATATTAGCTATGTCAGATGAGATTTTGTAGAATCCACCAGTGGATGGAGCACATAAGAAGAAGAAGAGAGCACCGGTCTCTCCAATATTTGAGGCATTGTTGGCAGAGTGGATTGAACGTGCTCATGCAGTTCGAGTTCCAATTAATGATGCTATTATACAAACTCAAGCACGTTAAGGTTCAAGCATCACTTAAGGACTTCTGGGTTCCAACTTCCGCTTCCTCAGATACCCCATCCGGTTCTGCTAATTAATTTTCTATGTATATATTTTTTTTATTCTTGAGATTGCTTGTCCGGTCCAGTTTACTATTTGTCCGGTATAGCCAATAAAATTTTGCGCTGTAGTTCCAAAACCGCCAAAGCCTGTCCGTAATAGCAAGTTTTCCGGTTAAAGGCGTTCCGGTTTAGCAAGTTGTAACTGTATATATTTGCAGGGGGGTCGCAAATACTTTGGCCGGGGTACTGATGTAATTTATGTTACCTAAGGGAGAAGACATTTTGCTGTCAAAAGAGTAGTCTGGCGCATAAAAGAGCAGTTCTGCTAAGCATATCACTTGGATTTTGGAACTTGCATGAAACATCGCGGCGAGAGGTGTCAGCAAGTAACCAGGTAGATCAGACTACACTACCATCTCAATTGCAACTGCGTGCAGCTTTGCGCGCAAATTGGACCCCTGACAAGCTTGTTAGCTCTGTGAGAGGCGCAACATAAGTGAAATAACCCCCGCTCTCTTCTCCACACGCACTAACGACATTGCTAAAGCGTGTAGCTAATCTGCATCCTCCTTACGCTCCCGCAGGATCTCTATGGAATCTGGATCTTGTTAGTCCTGTGCAATTCCTCCTTACCCCGAACTTAACTCGAGCCTTTTCACCGGATAGCGGTTGGGGCCTTTCTAAGTTCTCCTTTCTCCGTCTGTCCAATATAAAAAACCTTGTGGGGGGTTGTTTAGAGTGTATTCCCTGTTGCTTCTGAAATTGAATTGGAGATTTGATAACTGACGGATGCAGAAAGCTCATTCGAAAACTTACCCGGCCCAAACCAGTCTCAAAGAACTTCAAATCTGGTCTCGCACCCCCCTAAACTCTTACCGATAAAGGACCCGCAATAGAAACACGCCCTTCCTTCCCACGGAACCTCTCTCAGAAATGATTTCAGAACCTCAGCGAGTTGTTGTTGAGGCCCAAGGGGTGAAGACATATGCCGTTCCGCAGGCTCTTTTCGAGTAGGTATTTGGTATTTCTCGAAATTATTGATTTGGGCACCTCAATTTCAGACGATGGCTGATGGTACATTGCCTACAGTAAGCACCCTGGGAAGCCCCATATTACATATGAAGAGTACAGAGAGAAATATAAAGAGTCAATTGAGAACCCAACACTATTCTGGGGGGATTTAGCCCGTGAACTCCTTCACTGGGATATCCCCTTCCAGACTGTGAAGAATGGTGGCTTCGAGACTGGTGACGTTACCTGGTTCCTGGAGGGAAGATTAAATGCCTGTTACAATGCCGTCGACCGACATGCCTTCGCAGAGCCAAATAGGCCTGCTGTAATCTATGAGGCAGACGAGCCCTCGGAAGGCCGTATCATCACTTACTCTGAGCTTCTTAGGGAGGTCTGCAAATTGGCATACACCCTGAAAGAGATGGGTGTCAAGAAAGGTGATACCGTTGCAATCTATATGCCCATGATTCCGGAGGCAATTGTTGCTTTCCTTGCAGTCGTAAGAATCGGTGCTATCCACACTGTTGTGTTTGCTGGTTTCTCGTCAGAATCCCTCCGAGATCGTGTCCAGGATGCAAAATCCAGGGTGGTTATTACAACCGATGAAGGAAAGCGAGGAGGAAAGAACATCGCCACTAAGAAGATCGTCGATGCAGCTCTTGAAGAGTGCCCAGATGTCAAGAACGTCATTGTTTACCGCCGCACTGGTAGTGAGGTACCAATGAAAGGGGGTCGTGACGTTTGGTGGCACGAGCAGCTCTCGAAATATCCCGCATTCTGCCCACCAGAGCTTATGTCTTCAGAAGACCCTCTTTTCTTGCTCTACACCTCCGGATCCACTGGAAAACCCAAGGGTGTAATGCATACAACTGGTGGTTACTTGGTTGGAGCCGCTGCTACTGGAAAGTACGTCTTTGATCTTCATCCAGGAGACAAGATGGGTACCGCCGGTGATGTTGGTTGGATTACCGGACACACTTACTGTGTATATGCGCCTCTGTTACTCGGTGTGGCAACTTTAGTGTTCGAAGGCACTCCTGCATACCCTGACTTCTCACGATATTGGGCCATCATTGCGAAGCATAAGCTCACACATTTCTACTGTGCCCCAACAGCTCTCAGATTATTGAAGAGGGCTGGTGATCAACATATTAAGGGTGATTTGAGCAGTTTGCGTGTCTTAGGTTCAGTCGGAGAGCCAATTGCCGAAGAGGTCTGGAAATGGTACCATGAGAAGGTCGGGCGGGAGGAATGTCACGTTGTCGATGTGAGTTTGGCCCTAGTAAAAGTAGTGAGGTCCACGACTAATATTCCTTCAGACCTATTGGCAAACTGAGACTGGATCCCATGTTATTGCACCCATGGGAGGATGTACTCCAACTAAGCCTGGTAGTGCATCGCTTCCTTTCTTTGGAATTGAGCCCGCCATTGTAGATCCCATTACTGGCAGGGAGCTTGTGGGTAACGATGTAGAAGGTGTCCTCGCTCTTAAGCAGCCATGGCCAAGCATGGCTCGTACCGTCTGGGGTTCACACCAGAGGTACATGGACACATACTTTAATGTGTACAAGGGATACTATGTACGTCCTGCACCCAATTGTCTTCTGAGATTTGCGGCTGACAAATTTCGTACAGTTCACCGGAGATGGTGCTGCTCGAGATCACGAAGGTTACTACTGGATTCGAGGCCGTGTGGATGACGTCGTTAATGTCAGTGGCCACAGATTGTCAACCGCGGAGATCGAGGCCGCTCTTATTCAACATCGTAAGTTTTTATCCCCCATTCTTGGTCAATGACGCTAACCAAACTTACAGCTGCCGTTGCGGAAGCTGCTGTGGTAGGAGTCGCTGATGAGCTGACTGGTCAAACTGTCAACGCTTTCGTGGCCCTCAAGGATGGCCACAGCACGCCAGAGATGCGCAAGGAGCTCACCATGCAAGTCCGAAAGTCCATTGGACCATTTGCCGCTCCTAAGGTAAGCTTTTCCTCCTCTGTCCATGACCGATAGTTTTGGTACAGGTATACTAATCTATTACTTGCATTGCAGGCTATCTACATTGTAGACGATCTCCCAAAGACAAGATCCGGCAAAATTATGCGAAGAATCCTCCGCAAGATCCTATCCAGGGAAGAAGGTCAGCTGGGTGACATATCTACACTGTCGAACCCAAGTGTGGTGGAGCATATCATCAAAGTGGTACATGAGACGTGAGTTAAGTATCAGAACTTTTTAAAAAGCAATTATGGAGCTAATGCTTTACATAGAATGCAGATGGAAACCAAGTGAAACACTATTAACTTGATACAATGTTGTGGTTGGATTCTATCTTTCATCGTTTTTGACCGCTCATTTATGACATCCACCTTGCCGTTGTGCTTCATTTTCCATCATTATAAATGAGCATTTCCGTTTATGTATCTTTGGTATTAATTTTTGTTTTGGTGAACTGAGTTAAATTGACGGTCAAGACTTCCCAAGGTTTTGTATAGTCATCTCCAGTGCAAGGGCTTACGTGCATTTATACGTGCATTTATATAGTTTTGAAATTCAAGTTGTTGCTCTGCGAGGATTGGTGGTGGGGCTGTGCATGTAAAATTAGAGTAAGGCTTGCGTAGCGCCCGTGGGTTAGTCAGAAGTCTAGGACCTACAACGAAGTCTCGTGAGCTACCTTGCACATATATCTCTTTTTCAATACCTAGATAATCAATGCTCGGCTGAAGTCTACGAGTTGGTAGGCCTTATGTCTCCAGAGCCGTGGTAATAGACGTAACTACACCTCTGTTGTTGAATCCATCAATATAATTTGCTAGTCTGCTATTAAGTCAGCCGCAGGTTCATTGGACCATCTTGACGTGATCATGAACAGTCTCAGAATCTTCAGAGCCTCACGTGGATGGCGAGTCCTGTTTCATCTCTGTAGGCCACTGGGAGTTACGCTCCAGAAGGTCACCTTCATCTTGTCATCCACTCTCTTTCCTTTCCCATATTTTCATTTCCTTGTAATCAGAAGACTGGTCACACTAGCTTCCCAGAAACAACGGACGAACAACGGACGAACAGCTTCGTACTGGCCATCATCGAACCAATATTTGGGACCTGTTGAAGGCCTCTAAATCTTCTCTGACCCTACAGCTCGATTACCTTTTCCTTCCCTGTGGTGCTGGGCCTGAGCCTCTTTCTCACTCCATCCATTCAGGCGCGCATATCAGAAAGGTCTTGGATCTGCCTAGTGTGTAAAGGAGCTTGCGTATACCTCCCCGCCGCACATTCCCACCATAGGCCGCATACGTATATACCACTACGAAAAAGCATCCTCGCCGTGCAGTAGTCCTACCACCTTTTTAATTCCAAGCCGGCCAATCGGCATTTGTAATTCTGAAGCGAACAGGACAATACTGGCTGCGCCTTGTCTGTGTCTGGTAGGAGGGGTGGGGCCTTATATACTCACACAGGGTCGCTATTTTTTGTCTTTTCCGCAGGACGGTTACTTAGATCTGAGCTTCTAAACGAGAGTAATTGTCCACCGACAAACGAAGAAGCCAGGGTCTTTGGGACTTTGGGATTCACATCATATACCCTTTCTGTTTGGTTCTAAATTTTAAAGAGTCACGATACCCCGGAAATTCTATTACTTATACAGGCTTTAGGAAGACAGAGAAGGGAATAGGGCATTGGAACCTTCAGACATCGGCCTTAAGATGTGGTCAATATACCGACTATCCTCTTTGCTATTAATAGGTACAATATTACAAGTACTACTCTTAGGAAGCAGCGTCGAAGGTCATTCACAACAACGGAGTGTCCCATTATCTTATATATCATTAGTCGAGAACCCTCAGATACGGACACCTTCACAGCGAATACATCACAATTCGGAGTTTGACATCACTTTCACATTACATCGGGGCAAGCAGGACGTACGGTTATCGTTAGAACCAAATCATGATGTTGTCCCAAGTAGTGCGAAGGTCGAGTACCTAGGTGAGGATGGAAAGATAGTTCGTACAGAGAAGATCCAGAGGCATGAGGTGAAAGTGTTCAAGGGAAAGTCATGGGTTAGGGATGGAAGTAGGCAAGGTTGGACACACGCTGGTTGGGCGAGGATTGTAGTTCAGAGGGACGGTGTAGACCCATTATTCACTGGGGCGTTTTTGCTTAACGGCGATGCCCACCATGTGCAGTTGAGATCGTGGTATATGAAGACTAAGCAGGCTATGGATCCGGAGCTAGAAACTAGTGGAGACGACTTTATGGTGGTATGGAAAGACTCAGATGTGAAAAAGTCAAATTTGGGGAAGCAAGCTGTGCTGGAGGCTAGGGGATTAGAAGAGGGAGTTCAGTGTCACGCCAATAATCTCACTTTCAATCAGATGGACAATCCGATTCACCAACAAAGTCTCCTGAGCACACCTCTGAACAAGCGGGATGCGCTTTGGGGGTCATTTGGGATAGACCTTTTCAATGGGGCTCTTCAGAAGAGAAATAGCTTGGATATTGGGACGACTGGAAATACAGGAGGCTTGAATCTGAAAACTACCATTGGACAGACTACTGGCTGCCCCACAACGAAGCAAATGGCATTGGTTGGTGTTGCGGCGGATTGCACATATATCGCCGAGTTTTCCAATGAAATGGCTGTGCGAACTCATATAATCACTCAGTTCAACTCAGCGTAAGTGGTGCCATTCTCAGTTCCTATATATAAACCTGTTGATGCTGAAGTTACTAGATCGGCTGTATTCGAATCTACCTTTAATATCACTCTCGGTATCAAGTCGCTTGTTATGCCTTCTGGAGGGGCAACTTGCCCTGGAACTGCCCCATCTACTGCTGCCTGGAATCTCCCCTGCACAAACTCTGCTATTATTAGCGACCGTCTTAACTTATTTTCAAACTGGCGAGGACAAGCAGACCGAACCAAAGACGGAAATGCATTCTGGACGTTGTTGACAAACTGCAAAACAGGATCCGCGGTTGGTCTGGCTTGGGTAGGAATGATGTGTAAGGATACTGCAGAGCAGGGAACAGACGGACAAATTATTAGCGGTACGAATATTGTCGCAAAAACACCTGAGGAATGGAAAGTCATTGCTCACGAAATCGGGCATACGATGGGTGCGGTGCATGATTGCACATCGGACCAATGCGTGCAAAATATGCAAGACACTTCTCAGTGTTGCCCATTGAGCGCGAATACTTGTGATGCCCGTGCCCAGTTTTTGATGAATCCGTCAACGTCAGATCAGATTGATAAGTTCAGTGCTTGCACGATTGGTAATATCTGCGGTGCATTCTCGACGAGAAGTGTGAGCAAGCTATGCTTGACTGATAATAGGAACGTGGAAGTTATCACGGAGAATAGATGCGGCAACGGGATTGTTGAGACAGGAGAGGATTGTGATTGCGGTGGCACGGAAGGGTGAGGAGAATCCCTTCATATCATTCCAGTGAATTATCGGAATTATCGGAAGAAGTATTAACAATCTCGCCTGCTATTCTAGTTGCGCGGGGAATACTTGCTGTAATGCGACGACTTGCAAGTTTATCAACAATGCTGTTTGTGATGACTCGAATGACGACTGCTGTTCCAAATGCCAATTCGCTTCGAGCAGCCAAGTTTGCCGCCCATCTACCGGTGAATGCGATCCTGAAGAAAAATGTACTGGATCTCAAGCCTCATGCCCTAAGGACGTGATTAATGATGATGGAACTGCATGTTCCAATGGATTGACCTGCATGAGTGGGCAATGCACCTCGCGGGATCTACAATGCAAGACAATCATGGGAGTTCAGCTTGGTAATAACGATACTAGCTCTTGTAATTCGCAGAGTTGTCAGGTGCAATGCTCTAGTCCTGAACTTGGGGCCGGGTTCTGTTATGAAATGCAGCAGAACTTTTTGGACGGCACGCCGTGTGAAGGGGATGGAAGGTGTCAGAGTGGGATCTGTAAGGGGAGTACTACGTTGGGAGCGATCAAGGCGTGGATCAATAATGTAAGTTTCCGAGAAGACACCCATGCGACACTTAGTAGTGTGGAAAGCTGATCTTTGAATAGAATAAACCCTTAGTCATTGGAGTCTCGGTGGGGGTGGGTAGTTTAATTGTGATTTGCCTACTTATATGCATCTGCAGGGCATGCTGGAGGAGGCGTGTTAAGAAGATGCCCCCATCAATGGTGGCACTACCCCCTCCAGCTTATCCACCACCACCCAACTATCACGAGAATTACGGCGGACAGTATGGAGCCTATGATACGCTTGGGAGAAGGGGTCCGGAGCACCAGTTCCCACAACAAAATCAGTATCCACAGAGGCATGCGAGCGTGAGGTACGGGTAGTTGTGCTCACAAGAGGATGTGGCGCGGTGCGATTGAGCAATATGTGAATAGACCTTGTTTAGTAGCACCTTATAAGGGATATCAGGAACAGGAAACAGGTTTTTTCCGAATGTGGAGTAATTTTAATTTTTGTTAAATAGGTCTCTTTTCAAAGCTAGTTATGCATGTTATAGTTTTAGGGGGGCTATATATCTTTTTTTCCCTTTCTTTTCGCTTTGGCCTTAAAGGGTTTATTTCGATTGCTCGTGAAACTGCATTTCATGTTCCTGGTTATCGGTTTGTTCTATTTTGTTTATGGTTTTGTAGCTATCATTGGCTTTGTATTTCAAGGGCGCATCCGACAGATCGCTATTCATATAGGAGGATAGAGATAGAAGTATATCGGTGGGATTTGTGCGGAGCAATGAATTCCTTTCATGTACACTAATAGACAGACAGCACCTGAGAGAGTGCCGTAGGTGAATTTTAACCAAAAACCAACTCCAAACGAAAAGCCCCACAATTCGCAGCTCAAAACGCCACAAGCGGTTCCCGAGGCTTAGATTGGGGTGCCAAGGTGTGGAAGCTAAGCTGTAAAGCATACGTCATCACATGATGCCTGGAAGGTTTCTTGAAGAGGTGTATAATGAGTATGCGGGCTTTGGCAGGACGCCGTTTGGCAGTTTCGTCGGCATTAGCACCAATATCAGCGCCGGTATCGATCCCACGAAGAGTACTCTCTACGAAGCTCACGACACAAAGGCATACGCTCCAGACCAGACCGTCAACCACCGCATTGGCCAGTTTAGCGCCCTTCCACCTCACAGCCAGCACCCCGATCCACATTCCCGTATTCATCCAGCCAACACCGCCATTCCACCCCCTCCGCACAATGTCCACCACCGCTGAAGACGACGCCTACACAAACTTCCTCCTCCGCGCCAACCTCACGCATACGGACCCCGCCCCCCGAGTCGCCACTCCCACCGCAACCGTCAACACATCCCCGGCCGACCCATCCCTCCTCCCCAGCTACATCTCCACCCTCCACACAGCCCGCTTCTACACCAGCGACATCGACGCTCCGTTTGAAGCAGTCGACCTCCCCCTCCCAGCTACCCCGCACACGCAGGCGAGCATCGAGAGCGGCATCTACAGGCATACAGTCGCGAGAGCACTTGATATTGATGAAGAGGCGATCGAGAAGATGAGTACTGGAACGTGGGATCCTAGAGGCGAGTATAGAGACGTTATTGAGGCTGTAGAGAAGTGGGTTCGGGAGGGGAACAAGGAGGCGTTGGAAGAGAGAGTGGTGGGGAGGGAGAAGGAGGTGGAGAGTACGATGGAGGGAGAGGTGGCGGTGTTTGCGGTGCAGGGGGAGGGTGCGAGAGTGGAGTATTTTGTTTTGGGGGTTGTGAAGGGGGCGAGGGGGAAGCCAGATAGCGTTGTGGGGATGAAGGTTTTTGCGGTGGAAAGTTAGAGTGCAGGAGAGGCTGGGTTTGTAAATGGGAATAATGTGAAGGCTTTAAAGGGTAAGAAACTAAAGTTTTTCAAGAAATCACACAACTGCCATAAAGTGGTTACTATGGATGCATGATTGGGATCACCAGGGGATTGTGCAACTGCTATCAAATTTCTTTAACATTCATCTACTTATATATGTCATTACTCCTTCAGTATGTGAAATCTACAAGTTCAGCTATATGTAAACGCAACGCAGGGATATATCCTTCCCTCAACGTACTACTCTACTTCTCCTGCTCCTCTATTTCCATGTCATGGAACCTCGCATGTGCCTCAAGTGCAAACAATAGCATTCGCATTCCACACTTTGCACACACAACATATTGAGCAGACGAAGAACAACTTTCGTCCTCCATCTCGAAATCAGAGCTATCACTCTCAAATCCATTTCCGTCCACGTTCCATAACTCACCAATATCATCTGAGTTAACCCAGAGACCTTCCCCGATTCCGAGCCGCATTTGATTATCAATGGGCTTCACCGCCCCAAGTTTTCTCAAGTGCTGTCCATCAGCAGTGATACGCCCGTTGGAAATTTCACCTGCCGTTTCCTCAACTAGCTTATATTCTCTTTTAATTTCCCTCTCTTCCAACATCTTGTAAACTTTGTCTATCTCCGTAATTTCCTTCTCCCAATCCATATCCTCGTCGTTTCTATTCCTAGAACCCACTGCCATTTCATTTTTTCCTGCAAACATCTTCTCAATGTCCACCTCCGCCATCACCGCCTCACCCCGCTTCAATTCTTCTATATTAACCACCGCTACATTCATCAACTGCAATTCCCCTTCACCCATTTTCCCCATTTTCCTGAGCAACGGCAGCCCCACCTCCCTCACCAATCTCCCAGCCAACGCCTCCGCACATGAATCCCGCGCAAACACATACCGGGGAAATGGTGCGGATTTCGAGACTCTGGCGGAGTAAGGCCCGGCCATGCCTCGAGGGCGAAGGGAGAGGCGAAAAGTTCGGGGCAATGCAAGCCATCTTTGCAGAGAAGTAGTAGGGGTAGGTGTGCTTCTGGTTGGGGTTGGAAGTGGTGAAAGCAAGTCTATGTGCATCCTACGAATCAGTTTTGTTACGAGCTGTATCAGTACCTGCTCGACCTGCTTCGTGCCCTTCAGCGAGCGGAAAGTGTCTTCAATGCTGATTTGCGTTGGGATCAGGCTTGCCTGAGCCACCGGCGCAGTATCCACTCCATGCAGCCAGCCGTAGAGCTTTCTCGCCTGCTCCTTTGAATTGAGTATCTTGGAGAGTCGATCCAAGGTGAGCTTCCGTCGAGCATCGTGAACTGTTATAGGGTGAGTAAGCTTATCATAGAAGGCCACTTCGGCAACACTGCTACCCTCGGGTGCGCCGCCTTGAACCACTCTCAGAAGCTCCTCTCTCAACACTTGTGCAGTTTTGAACCCAATTCCTGGAATCTTCCCAATCTCATGTCCGTCCAGAAAGCCCTGCGTCGCAGACGGAATCAGTAAAGTCTGCTTATCAGGCTTATTAACTGAGCCAGCTAGCTTCGCTGTTAGCTTGGTGGTGGAAATGCCCGCCGATGCGGTGTAGTTGTACGTTTCCCTGACATTATTCCGCAAAAAATCGGCAAAGTGTGCGGCAAGAAAAAGGCGGCGATGGAGCCGATGCTTGGTGTGTTTTGCTTGATGGAGACCATTATGGACTTTACCATCTAGTTTGTCGTCCTCCTGCAGTAATTGGGAGGCGTGGTCAGATTCGGGAGACACATGAAGATCCAGCGCATAATTTAACGGATATGTATGGCCCGGCAGCTTTCCCCAAGAAAAACTGAAGCCACGCTTTGGATCTGTGAGGGAAAGTCGAAAGAACCCTTCCTCTGCAAGTTCATCGTCATTGACGTTAGTGCGGGATGCAAGGCTGGAAGCTGAGGTAGGCAAGACAGATGCAGGGAAGTCGGCGAGGTTGAGGTTAGCGATGTTGAAATCAATCATTTCAGTGACATCCAAGAACACCTGCCAATGGTTCGACAGTCAGGTCAGCACTGTACAGGGATTACCTAACGCACCTCGTCAAATCCAAGCCGCTCAACTTTGTACTCCCAGATGAATTCTCGTACGTAAAGCCATAGCTTTTTCGACGCGTCTCCTGCAGGGACATACAAATTAGTCCGTCTGGTCCAGTTGGAATTTTAGAGCGGGGAAAAGCGTGGGGAATGCAGGGCAGGCACACTGACGGAACCGGGACAGGTCTTCTCCGTTGACTATCACGAGATTGGGACAAGCTTTTTTGGCCTCGGAGACCAGTTGAAGCTTTCTGACTCCCTGCGGTAGCGTAAGTACCAGGGCCCCGATATCTGAAACTTCGAAGAAAAACGGAAAACAACGCACGTGTGCACGGGCTACATAGTTGCAGGTTGCGAGGATGCTCTTTTGCTGGATTCCAAGGGGGAGTGAGTGTAGACCGGGCCGCTCGTTTTCGACAACGGATGCATAGAAACAGTCGTAATCCTAAAGTGCGTGAGCATTTTGCAGGGAAGGTGAGCTTAAGCTTTCCAATACTCACAATGTGAATGATAATGCGTTCATTCCCAGGCCATGCCATATGCCATGTGAGTCTGGTCTGCGTGCGGGATTCGTTGATCTATGACAAAAGCGTGCGGATGGTGGAGATGGGGGGGATCGAGCTGATCGGCCTGAGGCTCCGTTTCACATGCAAATGTGCGTTGTATGTACTACGGTAGTGCCTGCGAATACGATGGCCGCGGGTAATTCTGCCTCGCAGTTGTCGACCAGTCACAACAGCGACAACAGCCCCCGCTTTTAGCAGACTACAGACTAAGACTACCGCAGCTTTTAACCATAAATTACGGTAGTCTGGTTGCATGACCCCTCTGTATTACGGTAGTTGGTTGCACGCACTTCTGAGGCTGCCAAACATCGCCAAGAATAGGGTGTGGCCACCCTTTTGCCCGATGCTATCGATAAGCGTGTCGTCGTCGGGCCCAGTCTATCAGAAACGCGGCAGACGTAATAGCATCCCTGTTGGTGGGGTCATCAGTTGGTGGGGAGAGGAAACAGGTATCGACGATCATCGTAAGCTTGGACAATGACAAAACTGCTGCCATGGGTGTCACGGGACCCAACCCCCCAGCGTTAAAGCCCAGCGTTAAAAGTTTACACTGAGGTTATCACTTGTATGGAACGATTCATGTGGATCTTACCTCGAGAGCAGATGCTACCCTTTAGCGGAGTACCATGAGAGCTGTGTTGTGTGTACTACTTGCTACCCCCCCGCAAACCTTTCCCTGAGACTAATTGAGAAACATTTCCCCCCTCGTCCCGTTCACCCCTTTCTTCCCCCTCATCCTTTTACACCAAATGGTCGTGGATCTATAGAGTGCTCCATATACCCTCAACACCTTCCCATATCTTCGTAATCGTTGGGAATTTACCTTTTTGTGTGTGCTTCTGTACCAGATTTCTAGCCTTTTCGATCTTTAGAGTCTGGTACTCTCTGCGTCGACGCCGACTCTGCTACATACACAGCCGCCTCCGAGCAATCCGAGTGGTCCCCGAAGAGCCGAGCTTCAAGTTTACTCTGGAATTAGATCTGGGCTTGGTCACCCGGTTTCTCGCCAAAAGCAGACAATTGCAGTGACAGATCATTTTTTTTAAAGGATCATTTGCTTCCGCCAGAGTCTCGTGCCTTGTGTTTGGTGCTTCTGCTTGGCCTAGGAGACTTGAATCTATTGAGGTAAGTCCCTCGCCCGGCTATATGGTCGGCTGTACTAAACGGCGTTAGTTTGTGGGACAGCCCCTGTTCCCCAGACTCTCTCCGGCAAGAAACAAATACGGGAGCCCACCCGCACGTGGAAGCTCGGCCACAGAGCTTGAAGTAAGGTGCAGGACAGATGCTGTGACTCAACTCAATTCAAACATCTTGAACCATACGATCCTTTCTTCCATAATATAAACCTCTTTCTACAAATATCCCACCCAATTGTATCATTTTAGAGCACTAGATCTACCTCCGTTTCTAGACATTACCTCGACCGCACTTAACCGAATTCGGCAGGCTTCCTAGAACGATTCGCCCAACATGTGGAGAGCTTCACCAGCTCTGATGGATACGATCACACATTACAGTACCTTTCCGGCTACTGGTGTGAGCTTACGGCAGATGGTACAATTTGGTCAAAACCCTTCTGCTGGTGAGCTCTTTCTTTGGCAGGAACTACTATTGAGTGTCGTGTGACTCAATCTCCGGGTTTCTGTGAAAGTGTTTCTAACGAAATGGTGATTACGAATGAACAGGTACTTTATTTAGAGCGTCACAATTTCTCAGCGAGGAGTTACCGATACGGCTTTCTCATCGTGTGAAGGAATTGAATCAATTACCAGATGGGCTGAACGAGATGCCCTCGATACAAAAAGTTGCGAATTGGTATGCACAGTCGTTCGAGGTTCGTAGGAATCCTGTGTATCAAGCATCACGACGAAGGTTTAATGCTAATTGCAATTGTTATGCATAGGAACTCACAACTTTACCCCGGCCGACCTTATCGAAGGAATTGCGGGAAAAATTAAAAGGATCACGAGAGAATGGGAATTCATCTGTATTCTCGCCGACGACCGATAACCCTGATATCGAGAAGGGGCAGTATCGAAGCTCACCCTGGCAAAATGGGAACGGGAGTGGCAATGGGAATGGCCATGGAACTGGAATTGGAAGGAAGAGTCTACGGTACGATGGTTTGCCCCGGAGTCCAAAACGACGGCCAGCTCACATTAAATTGGGGAATAGTCGCTACTATGCGACAGTAGATGAAGGTGTGCAATGGACACCAGAGATTATAGACTACAACAAACGATTCACAAAATGTCTCCAGAAGATAAAAGCACGTCATGACCCAGTTGTGACAACAATGGGTATGAATAGCTCTTCCCGATGAACAATGCCGGCTCCTGACTAACCATGACTTAGCTATGGGCATAAACGAATATAAACGGAAACGGCAACGAATGCAAATCGACAGCTCTATCCAGAACTTCCTGGACCGATTCTACATGTCTCGTATTGGTATACGTATGCTTATTGGGCAGCACATTGCTCTCAACACGAACCCTGCCGAGGATAACTATGTCGGAATCATTTGCACGAAGACAAACGTCAAGGAGCTCGCCCAGGAAGCCATCGAAAATGCACGATTTGTGTGCGAGGAGTACTATGGCTTGTTTGACGCCCCAAAGGTGCAGTTGGTGTGTAAACCTGACCTGCACTTCATGTACGTTCCAGGGCACTTGAGCCACATGTTGTTTGAGACTCTTAAGAACTCTCTGCGTGCTGTTGTTGAGACACACGGGACGGACGCGGAAGACTACCCACCTATTAAGGTCATTGTGGCTGAAGGGAAAGAGGTAAGTTAAACCCCAATAGCTTCAGCAGCATATATTGACTGAAATTTAGGATATAACTATCAAGATTTCCGATGAAGGAGGTGGAATTCCGAGAAGCGCTATTCCGCTTGTCTGGACTTATATGTATACCACCGTTGAAGCCACTCCCTCCCTGGACCCTGATTTCAACAAATCGGACTTCAAGGCTCCTATGGCAGGTTTTGGATACGGTCTACCGATTTCGAGATTGTACGCTCGGTACTTTGGAGGCGAGTTGAGACTGATAAGCATGGAAGGCTACGGAACCGATGTTTACCTACATCTGAACCGACTCAGCAGCAGCTCTGAGCCGTTACAATAGAAGTATACGGCGTTGAACAAGATATACCTACACCAAGTTCTAGACAAAAGGCCCTGCGGTTTTGCATTGTCATTATTAATACTGTCATGACCTCTGAGAAAGTGCTGTGAGATTTTCAAAGCTCAATGCTAGAGTCTAGTATAATTTTTTCTTATTACCTTTTCTTTTATTGGGAGTGGGGACAAAAGGCATGCGTGATTTTTTGTTCTGATTTTTTACGAACGTTGTGTAACATTATACGGATAGTTTTCCTTTCTTTTTATTCTATCTCATCTTTCGGTTTGTTGCGGTTATCCCTTTTCCTCTTCCTTTTTCCTAGTGTTTCTCTTTCCTTTTTTTATTTTACCTTTTTTGATTGTCTTTTGCTGGACGGAGCTACTTACTGTATTGTATGATTATCATAGCTTGAACGGACGATGTGCATGGTATTGATATTGATGAAGGAATAACGTATTTTGGGGGAGTAGGAAGACAGCGAGAAACAAGCTGATGGGGTGGGTGTTAATACATGAATGTGACTTAACTATGGCCTTATCTATTTCACATCTATTTCGATCTTCAGTTCAAGCAGCGCGAAACTGTGACATGGAGATCTGTAGACAAGACATGACATGAGTTGTAGAACCGCGGTTCTTTACCTTTTGGCCCAGGCTAGGTCAGTACTGACAATACTTTTGTAGTCTCGGTAAGTAAGAGCTTCAGCAGCATAATGAGAGTATGTGTGAATACCTGAGTTGCTCTCATGAGACATATAACTGGTATGAGAACAATAATGTTAGTAGAAAAACACCGGAATACCAGCCAGCATAAGTGAAAACCTAAACATTTAAGCACCACACCAAATAAATCGGTCTGGGCACGAGAACACTAAAAACGAGCACCTGGACCTAAAGACAATGACATGTGATCTTTGAAAACTCCTACACACCGTAACTGATGCATTTTAGTCACTTCGCCCCCCTCTTCCCCCACCCCCACCCCCACCCCCACCCCCACCCCTCCTCCTCGGCCCACCACTCGATCCTGATCCTGAGCCGGAGGGGTAGGAGGAGGATTGATTGTTTTTGCCATGGTCGTCATCGGTAGGGAGTCCAGCAAGGGCTTTTAATAAGCGGAGACGGACGCGGGGGATGCTCTAATATTTGAAGGACCTCATTAACCTGGCTGGGGGTGGTTGAGATCGGGGGGGGGTACTTCATCACAAGCAACGCTCCGCATGGCACCGACTTCCCATGACTCAAGGCCCACAGCGGCGGCGTATCGGCGGTCGAGGACCTCGTAGGGGGTTATCCCGAGAGTGGATTTTGAGGAGCTCGATTGGGTGGAGGATTTTGTGGTGCCCGGGGGGGCAGAGGGGGGGTTGGTGGCGGATTTTGTGGCTGAGGTGGAGGTGGACATTTGGTAGGCGTAGTTGCGGGTTGTGGTGAGTCGTGGTGATGGTGATGGTGATGGTGATGGTGATGGTGATGGTGATGGTGATGGTGATGGTGATGGTGATGGTGATGGTGATGGTGATGGTGATGGGCTTTAGAGTGCGTGTGAGTGTGGGTTATAACTAAATTAGTTCAAATTCAGAGCTGGATATCGCCAGGGAAGGGATGGAGTGGCTAGGTGTATATGGTGAATAGTGTCTTGCGTGGGGAGGGGAGATATCCGAGAAGTTGGAGGGGGTTGATGATGGTGATGTGGTGGATGTAGGGTAAGAGGTGCAACCAGACTAGGGGAAGAGGATTGAGAATGTCGATCCACAGAAGCGAGGAATTGAGTTTGAGTTGTGTGGGTTGTCGGGTTGGTACACAGATAAGAAGCTCTACTAAGTGTAGAATTCAGATAAAGATACGGGCAGGTTTCCAACCGTCTTATCTCATACAAAGTTTATTTGTTCTCGGGAATCAATGTTCTATTAGATCTCGCCATGGGGTGACCTACACGCGAGTAATGAACAAAAAAAAAAGTTCTATTGGGAGAAAGCTATCACAAACAAATAGCTAAGGTTTCGCACCAGATTACCATCGACATTTATTCAGCGACTAGTCTCTCAGGTAAATCAATTACCGTAGTAACTTAAGTAACTTCCTGCTCAACGGAAATACCCTGAGCAATCTGAGCTCTAGATTTAGTTCTCCCCACCTTAATACTTGTATCTTTCCACAGATCCCTCCGCCAGCGCCCCGTTCTTTGCCTTCTCCTCACTAATACTTCACTTCTCCTCTCCCCTCATTCTCCACCCCCTCATTCTCCAGTTCCGTCTCCACCCAGACCCCTCTTCCTATCAATCGCATCCGGTGTCAGCGCATATCCGGTGGAACTATGACATGAATATGTATAACCTGCTCTCTTTGACAAATTCCGATTGCTATTCAAATTACTCTCTACGACATGTACAGGAAATGCAGATGGTACGGAGGTCCACACGGACGAGAAGCCACTGAGATCTGGAAAGTACTATATTATCGCGACCTGTAGGTTTCTTCTATGGCTAAATCGTTACACTTGTACAGGTGACCGACTCGGGGTAGGGCTCCATTACCATCAGTAATGAGCCTTGGTTAGGGCGAATGTTTTCGGGGTGTAGTGGAACGAGTTTTGGAATGTTGTTCGTTATAGAGATTGGAGATGTGTTATAACAAGATGTCCGGCGAAGCATACAGAATACTATATCGAGGGCTACGCATTTTTTCCAATTGGCATACGAAGGACCACCAACTATCGTTGGATACTTTTCCGCCGGCGAATGTATCCACAGGAACCATCAGCTCCGCTCAGAATGGAATGATATTGAAGGAGCCCTGTTATCTCCTACCACTTTTATGACTCTGCTAACGTGGTTGCACCTCAGCAAGCTATTCCACTTGTGATGCCGCCTTCACCGCTTCCTCATTGCTGGCACGCCTGACAAATCTACAACATGACCAGTTGATTAACTCTTGCACTGGCATTTCAGACAAGTAGTATTTGCTAGCGCGAGGGGAGCTGGTGAGTCGGTGTTTAAAGTTGATGTTCCGGTTCGAGTGAATGCCTATGGCTGCGGAGAGGATGGAGTTTAAGCTTATTGGTCTTTTGGCGGTCCATTGATGAATGTTAATCATCTTTCTTGTTTGATTATTTTATACCCATTGTTTGCGAAAGACCAAGTGCTCTTTCTAACCTAAAGTAACTCAAAGAACGACATGTGTTCTTCTCATCCACCAAGTCCCTTTTCATCTCCTCATCCCTCATTCTTCCACTCTCTATCATCATCTCAACTTCCTTCCGATCTCGTTCACCAATTCTTACTATTAGTCACCCCGCTTTTGCTCTCTGTCTTGCCCTCATTCGAACTCCTTCGCTTTCTTCTCTATTCCGAATTTCCTGTTTTCTATTCCTCCCTCTTTCCCTTGACATCTCACCCGCCACCTTACCACCTCCATCACCATCCCAACACCCACTTTTTCTTAATGTACCTGTCACGCCTCCATATCCTTGCCGGAGTGGACGTTGGCTGACTTGCCCATACATTGTAAGTACTCAAAAGAACAGCACGTGATATCACATGAACTAACGTCCTGCTTAGCTAATTTGCCTCGAAAAAAAACTAGCCAGCACCCCACAATGACCATCAAGTTATGAATTGAAAGCCTACTGACAGGCAGTATCAAAATCCCTCGCCCCGAACTGGCCTACAACTTTTCAGCCAGGCCAAAAAACTTCCCTCTTTTACCTAGACCCTGTTATAGCTACATCTCTCAACATTTCTCCCTTCCTGGCAGCCTTTCACCCTGTGAGCATCTCTCTATCAGCACCTTCATCATAATAAGATGCATCTTCCTCCATGCTAGCCTGCAGTTGAGAAGCATTGGGAGGTAATCCCGCCAAGGACTTTAGCAGCCGCAAGCGTGTAAGTGCAAGACTCTGCATGCCACAGCCTGTGTCAGTCTCCAGCTTTTTGGAGCCTTCTACATCCAATCTATAAAGTCACTGTTGTATCAAGTAG
Organism: Tirmania nivea; assembly: GCA_015179035.1. Taxonomy (NCBI): domain Eukaryota; kingdom Fungi; phylum Ascomycota; class Pezizomycetes; order Pezizales; family Pezizaceae; genus Tirmania; species Tirmania nivea. Next base: position 138,359 of record WHUY01000036.1, read on the forward strand.
ATTTTTTTCCTTGGGATATTTGTAGGAGAATACCCAGAAAGGTCTCCAGGGAATCTATCTTCCTATAAAACAGTGAAACCCCTCCGAGGAAAAAAGAAAAAATTTCAAAAAAACTCCTAAAACGCACCTCCCGTCCCCCCCGGCCCAAACCATCATCGCCCCCCTCTCCTACATCTCCATCCCAACTGCACACGCATACCTTCTCGCCACAATCTCAAACGGCGTTCTCTCCACCTCCTCCTTGTCCTCCCCCGCCTTCGCCACTTCCACTCCTACTCCTTTCCCTCCTTTCACTTCCCCATTTCTCTTCCCCTTCTCTCTTCCACTACTACCTCTCTCCCCTACCGCCATCGCCTCTCCGGATCCTTCTCGCTTTACCACCACTCCCTGCTGCAGTCCCCTAACCTGCACAGCCTGCCTCGACGGAACCTCCCCAGCGGGTATCGGCCGCATAGTGGATATAGTCCTAGAAGACGATGGGTATACGGATGCTTCGCCTAAATCGGAGCCTGAGTCTGAGGCTTCAAAGGAGTTGACGGGCCAGGATACTTCGCCACGTGAGAGTGCGTCGAGAAAGGATATGCTGGAGAACCATGAGCTGTGAGGTGGGGTGAGGGGAAGAGGTGGGGTTGGTATTGGTATTAATTTGTATGAATTGCAATTCTTCGGAGAAGGAATGGCTGCAGTTACTACTTAGTACTTGGGTGTGGGGCGACCGATCTCGTACTAGATTACATTGCCCTTTGTAGCCAAAAGAGAGTGCATGTGACAGGGCTGCCTGCTTCATTATCCATAGATAATATTCCTTCCTCCCCCCAAAATAGAACCAATAACACCTTAAAAATAAATCCAAGCATACACAGGACCCCTGGGATATGCCAAAATACGTAATCACTAAACCCATCTCCCCAAATTACCTATAAGTAATGCATTGAAACGATGAAAAAGTAAATAAACCACCTAAGTGCACGTTAGTGCAATATTTCCCAGTGCATCTTCAACACAGAATACCACCAGTAATGAAAGCGTTTCTTGCTTTCTAACCCTTCACACGGTCCCAACATAAAACCTATTCCTCATTCAACATAACGCACTCCATAACCACCTCTCCCATTGCTTCCTCACAAACCTCAATGCATAAAACTCTCCCCCACTTCTTCTTCCCCCGTCATCCGCAACATCACGGTCCCGTCTCCACCCCCCGCTCCCCTCCTCCTCCCCCTCTCCTAGCAGCACAGAATAAACCCACATCAACATCGCTCCCCAAGCCGCTAACCCACACGGCACTAAACTCACCGTTGGCGCGGATAAATGTACAACTACTAGCCTCTTTGCATCCCATTCGTCTGGGCTGGGTGGTGGCCGGGAGGTTTGGTATATTATCCGGAGGTGAAAGAAGAGGGGAGAGGAGAGGTGGTTGCAAATGTGTGTTGAGAAGTAGGAATTCCAGGAGAGTGTATATGGAGTATTTGCAGTAGTGGTTGTGGTGATGTCAGTGATGTCGGGTGTGGCTATCGGGAGTGGAGACTGTGATGGGCGTGGAAGTATGTTTGTGGAGATTTTTTTAAACGGGTATGTGAGTGTTAGAAGAGCCAGAAAGCTGATAGTGAGGAGAGCATTTAAAAAACATATTAGAGGATTGAGAATAGTGAGATAAACCTAGAATATGATATTAGCTCACATCACCTATGATAACCTAGGTACGTACCAGCATTTTCCACTTGTACCCCGGGCCGCTACTATACACATTCCCTCTATACACATGTTCCAACCTGCCCAACTCTACACTCGCCGCTGACCCCACAACCAGCCGCCGTTCCCCCCTACGCACCTCCCCCTCATCAGGGAAGGCGAACGATACCACCTTACACCCATTTCTTCCAGGGTGACTATCCACCTCCAGAACGGTCCTCGGAGCTGGAATGACCGATATCTCATCAGGGCCGCCTTCCACTTGCTGAGGGTATATGGGCGGAAATGCGAGTATCGGCCGGGGTACCTTCTTCCGCTCCACGGCCCCAATAGCATCGAAATTACTACTGTCCCTGCTCCTCGTACTTTCCTCGCTAAACCTTGCCCGAAGGCGGTGAACCTGCTCGGGAACCGTCACAGGCACAATCTCCCTTTCCTTGCCTTTCCTTTTATCGTTTCCCTTCCCTCCTCCGCCCAACCCCAGCGAAGATGCAATACTCGGTGTCACACTACACCGATTGCTTATCGATAACCCTGAATTCGAGAACGTCGGACTCGAGGACCCAAGGCTATCTGTTGATTCTGGAGATGAAGATACCGAAGTCGCGTATGGTTGATTGAAGTTATGGTGGTTCGGGCAGGTGACCACGCAGCCTGAGTCCCCAAATACGACGCATTCATCACACTCCTGATAATCAACGTCGAGATTCCCCTCCAACGTTTCATTAGGCTGTATAACCAACTGGGTTTTGGCCCTGAGCGAATGTATTTTTAGGCCGGAAACCACTGCTGAAGTTCTGAGTTGCAAACTCTCATGATGCTCGATATCAACCTCTGAGATATGCCCACCATCACCAGCAATCAACACCCCACCCACGGCCTCGGTTAGAATAACAAAATCATCCTTCCCCTTTTGTATCATCTGTTGATCTTCCACTAAAACCTGCTCGGCTTCAGCAAAACATATCTTCAACCTCGTGTCATGTTGAAAATTGTCCATTTCCGTCGATTCGGATTAATGTTGCTCATACAGGGTTCGCTTTGTTAATAAATATATTCTCCTCTCCAACTTTCCGCTCCCGGCCCCGCTTAAGAACACCAATATGTACTTCTGTATATTGCAATTTCTCTCTTACACCTTTTTCTGCGAATTATCTCTGATCGCCCCGCTGTGTTGTTCGCTACCTCTCCCGGAAGAGTTTAACTACCGAAACGGTACTATGTTCCGGACGTGACCTTTCTCAGGCAAGAATTCCACAGTTAATAGAGATAATTTCGCAAATTCCTGGGTTTAGATATCTGCCCCGTCAATGATCGACCACTACCTGGCCTGGAACCGCCGTTACCTGTCAAGTACGCCTCACACGTACTTTACAGAAGGAAATAAAAAGAAAATAGACTAAATCGAGAGGTATCAATCTCAGACACGAGGAAAGGTATGGAAAATAGGGAAGTAGATAAGGTTAGATTTGCATACCCCATTATTAACCTCTCCCGCCCCCCCAAAAAAAACCACATTCGCGCATTGACTTGGCTATTCCTTTTTACGAGCGTCTTGCCCAGCTGCCATAGAGCCTTCAACTCATTCCCCTCACCCCCAAGAACTGCCAGCAGTGAGGCCAAGGAGGGTATCAGCATCTTTCAGACTCTTGGTATTCCTTGGTGATGTAAAAGTATTGGATCACGGAGTTCATGCACCCCCGTCACTGCTGCGTTTCGTTTTTTCTAGTCCGGCCGTGGCTGCTACTTTGTGATTGTGCCAACGCTTGAGCAGCGACTATGGGGCGGCGAGACAGGAAGGGTTTAACATTTCGTATTGCCTTGGTTTCACGTAACTGGATGGTTAGGTAATCAGTCCAAGTACAGTAGGTGAATGTAACGTGTCGGCATCCCCACATTGTAAGTGGGGGGACCAGATATACTCTGGGGAGCGTATTCGATGAGACACACGTGCTGTGTAACCAGCCGATGCGAGTTTGTGTCGCGCAAGAATAGGGGGTGTTGTGCCAACCAGTTGGAATAGGTAGTCTGGCGGGGTTTGGCCTTGGGATGAGACACCTCACTCGGCTATCAATATCGCCATCGGCGCCAGCGGGAAACATTGTAGCATAACGCAAATACACTACTCTATCGCCACTACAAAGTGTCACCATGCGACTTCCATTGTGACCACCGTACTATCCTGAATGGTGATCCGTGTGCTCCTGTACCGTTATCTACTCACATGCATACGTACGAGTGGCTTGTGCCAACCAGACTACTACTCATGTACTTAGGTCACACTTTCCTATCTAATGTGCCGCCAGACTACGTAGGTAACCCCCAGCATTTATGCCCCACTCCCAAGACTATTGTCAATCGTACTGTACACTCACATTGTGTATCAAAAGAGTTTCATGGAATAAAAATTCTGTCTTAGTTTTATACATGTCGTGTGGTTCGGGAAATTATGGATTTGGCATCCGCAGTGCAAACCAGCGGGTATACGAAAATGCGGCACAAAAACACGGATCAAACATGTCTTCTAACAAACTATACTAAATCGCCCACGTTCACTCGGCATCCATATTCTTTAATGCTCAACAATGGCCCATCCATCCCACATAAACTTATATACAAATACATAATCAGAAAATACAAGGTCGATCAGGGAAAAAAAAAAGCGTAAACGTAACAAGAAGCTGTTAAGCAACCCGCGTCAGAATAAATGAAAGTAGAAATTCAACATAGATCTCACAGGCTCAACAAAATCAACTTAAAGTCATCATCATCAAAACTCCCCTCCCCGGATTCCTAGTCATACATTGACCACTCGATAATAGGTAGTGTAGCAAACCATCCTCATACTTGACTCTCCTCCGTTATAACCATTTGCAGACTTTGCAGAATGTCACCCAGCCCATTATCCCTCGAAAGCCATCTCCGGGCGCAAAAGAAGCCCAATATCTAATTTTTCCAGTTTTCCATCCCAGCCCCCGACTTTAGAGGAAGCGTGCCACATAGTAAAAGCCCTAGACATTAAATAAAACACCAACCAAAGTCAGGAAGGTAACAAATGAGATGAGCGAATGAGATAGGGATAGATTAGACCCAATGTGAAAAAAATTATTGCTCGTTTGCCTGCCCCACTGGAATACCATTACTGGCATTGCTTCCACCTGGGCTAGTCTTCTTTTCCTGGCTTGCGGAGCCTGAATGTCCGTTCTGTCCAGCCCTCTTTACATCCTCATCGACATCCTCATCATAGTCTTCATCGACTTCAACCTTCCGTGCCGCAGGCTCAATAACCTCTTTTCTCTCACGATCTTCATCGGGGCGGCGTGGTGGTTCGTGCCGCGAGCTATCTGAGATAGGAGCTAGCTGATGATTTGCGGGTATATTACTATTAATGGAGGGGAGTGTCTGGTGTTGTTGATGTTGTGGGGGGGGGGCTTGATGGTAGTCATCGTTTCGAGGTCTTTCGGAGGAGCTTCTTCGATCTGGCGATCCCAGTCTAGCGCCAGGCCTTGGGGGCGAAGGGCGATGGTGACTAATTTCCTCCAACCTTGCTCTGGCATCCTCGGAAGCAGGTTTCTTCACAGATGCACTATCATCCTCCTCCCATTCGCGTACTCTCTTGACTCTAGTATCGACCCCCTTTTCTTCTCTATCCCTTTGTGCAGCCTCAGCAGCTGCTGCTGCAGATGCTGGAACGGGTGCGCCGCTAGCTATGCCTCCTCCTTGTTGATGATGCGAGCGATAAGAATGAGCGGCAGTGGGCGAAGCAAGCCTATCAACTATTGGCTTCACCTCTGGGGGTGGGCTAGGATGAGGGCTAGGATGAGAGTACGGCGGTAGAGTCATTCCGCTCCCGTTTGGTGCAGGTTGGATGTGGTACGGGTTTAGCATGCGGTTTGGGGGAGGTTGTTGTTGTGGCTGTGGTGGTGGTGGGCCGGTTTGTTGCTGGAGGGGAGGAGGATAGCTTGAGCCACTTGGGTGACCAAACTTTGGTGAAGGAGACAGACCACGTCTCGCTGGAGTATGACGAGTCTCATTATGTGGTTGACGAAGATGGTCCGGGCTATGGACTGGATGGCGAGAAATCGGGGGCTGCTCGGATTGACGGTAGGGCGATTGTGAGACTTGCTGAGACTGCTGTTGCTGCGGTGGGATCTGTGATAGTGGAACATGGTTTCTTGGCGGAGGTTGAGATGGCTGTGGCCCTTGAGATGCCCATTGAGGATTCGGTGGGCCATTGACACCTGCAGCTTGGTACGAGTGAGGATGAACATCTTGTGGCGGGGGTGCCGAGTTCTGGTGAGGAATTCCCGTGGCTTGTCCATTGCGAAGCAACTGAAGGCGAGCTTTAATGTGAGGATTAGTCGGGTCAAGCTCTGCGGCTCGTTGATACGCATCAAGAGCATCGTTGATCTGGTTGTTACACGACTCATACTGCGGAACTATTAATACCAATAGAATCCATGGCTAAAAGGATGGTATGTAACTTACCAGTGTACCCAAATCGTACCAAACCTCGGAAATATACGGATTCAAGCGGATAGCCCTACTGTAAGCATCCAATGCATCACGGTATTGATTAATCTGGTAGTATAGAACACCGATAGAGCACCAGAAGGTGGGATTACGCCCATCCCGGTAAACAGCTTGCTGGTACGCCTCATACGCCTTAGGATACTTTTGCTGTGACATGTAACAGCGTCCCAGAAGGTACCAGCTCTGTGCGTCCGAATTGTCTATGAATATATGGTTAGACAGGCATAAAATGTGCCAAGACTACGAAACTACTTACCAGAACTGACCGACTTCTCGAGATACTCAATTGCAAGATCTTGACTTGCAAAACTGTTGCTTTGCTGGTGGTGTAACCAACCAAGCTGTTGCAAGACTTTAGCATGGCCCGGATCATTCTCCAGCACTCTCTGATATGCCTCCTTAGCGGCATTATACTGATGAAATATGTCAGAACAGGTCCAGCATTCCCAACCAAGGTACACTTACGTCTTTCTGTTGCTCATGGACGTGTCCAATCTGAAACCATATATCCTCTTCGGTCAATGGTCTAGGAGGATCCGACACAATATATCGGAAACACTACAAAGCATTAGCCAGGAATTCTGACTCAATTACAGTCATCTTATACCTCTAAGCTCTGCTGATACTTCTGCTGTTGTTTGTATATTATCCCAAGCCTGAAGTAAATTTCATTTGCCTTCTCGAAGTTTGGATCCATTCTCATGACTTGCGAAAACGCTTCCTCGGCATGCTCCAATGACCCATATCTATCATACAGAATTCCAATACCATACCACAATTTCGGTTCCTAACGATAAAGTAAGTGATCGATAGCGAAAGGCATGTAGACTCAATCGGGTGGTACCTTGGGGTCACGCAAATGATACAACGCTTGTTGGTAGGCTGAGTATGCTTTCTGGAGGTCGTCCATCATGAGATAGCAATGACCTATAATATAGTGTTATTAGAGGAATAGACTTTTGACTATGACCACCACGAGGCCCAGCATACCCAATGAGCCCCAAATGTCGCCATTTGAGTTATCAAGGTTCAGGATACTTTGCAGATACTCTACTGCCTTCGAGAACTGCTCCTTTGTTCGCAAAATGCACGAAATCGAGTTCATAGCCGAGATCGAGTATGGGTTGTGACGCAAAGCCGATTCGTACGCACTCATTGCGCGGTCCAAATCTCCCATCAACTCCGTCAAAGATCCTGTAAAACCATCAGAACTCCAAGAATCTGCAGAAGACGCGTCATGAACGCCAGGAGACCACCCTACCTATCTGTAACCACACATTCTCATTGACACTTTGCAACTGCTGGAAGACTGTTGGCTTGCTGTGCTGCTGCATAGCGGGCGGAGGATGTCCATTTGTCTGCACCAGTGCCTGCGACTGCCCTGGGGGCGTCGACTGTGGGACATTGGACATTTTCAGGTGAAGTGGTAGGGACGCTATTTTGACTGATTTTCAAAGCAACCCTCTAACAAAACGATTAACCCCAAGCGCACTTGGGATAAAGAGCTGTTCGCTGGCTGACTATGGGCTGAAGCCGAAGCTGTGGAATGTTGTGACTGCGGCGCAGGTGGTATTAGGTCGTGAAGCGTTATCGGTCAAGAAAATTACATAGACTTCCCGCGCCCTATCGACTTTCTGTTTGGGAAACGTTTGAATAAGGTTGCGAGGCTCGTTTGACTCGGGAGCGGTAAGCCGATGAAAGAAACTATCCCGTGATACGTTGTCTCGGCCCCTTATGAATAGGGTAACGTTTGGGAGGTAATAAATAAGCTTTTCCCTCTCAGGAGGGCTGTGTGGGGTGAAAGTTGATAACTTATTTTCCTTTCGTTGACGTTGACGATGGCAAGCTAGTGACGAGGTTTGATATTTGGGCCACCGGGAGGGGGCTCAAAATCTCGCGATCGTGCAGGCGAGGTTGAGGTGGAAGGAAGACAGACGACAGCCAACGTTTGGGTGTTGGGATGTTTTAAAAAGAGGGGGAGCGTGGATGTTATTAGAGTGCAAGGGTAGTCGGGATTATTGACGGATGCGTGACACACGAAGATTTTCCCTAGTTACTTTGGGGGGGTGTATGTATGGGGGGGGTATGGGGAAGAGGGGGGGGGGTTAGGTGGTTGTCTGCCGGTCGGTTCAGCGACAGATATAGAAGCGTGAGTATGTGCGTGTGCGTGTATATGTAAGTTAAGTGAGAGAAGCAAGGTGATTAAGCAACAAGTCTGTGTGGCAAGACAACAAATGTCAATGGGCCTCTGGTGGACGATATGTGCTTGTAGGGGGATATAGTTTAAGGGAAGGATGCCTACTTCTCACGAGGGGTGCGTAGCAGCGTGTGGAAGAAGCGAAGGAGACGGGAAGGGAGGATGGAGAGGGAAGAGTGCGAGAGAGATGGGGCAGGTCGATGGGAGGGCAGGGGACTGAGGGAAGAAGCCGCCGTCGGGACTAGACTACAACAAGGGCTTGCGTAGATTGTACTCGTATCGTGCGTTGCGCTGCGGTTGTGGGTGCGGTGCAGGTGCAGCGGGTGGCCGGTGAGTAGAGTTCCGTTTGAATTCGAATAGGAGAGGACTGGACTCGCAGCGCCGTGCTCAGCAAGCATGGCGGCGGCGGGAGCAGCGTCTGGCAGCCACTTGGTAACTGGGGCTGGCCGTCCCTTCCAGACCATGATCTAGGTACAGTAGGCTCCCTAACGACGCCACGGGAGTCTTCATTCTCCCCTCTGCGATTTACATGATGCTAGTGCCCCTAGTCAGTGCGTTTGGATGGGGCTCCGGGATGAAGCGAAAGATGAAAGTGTGCCATATTTGCGTCGACTAGGAAGCGTGGAGCCAAGTCGCGGCCACATAGCGAACTCTAAAAACTCTGGCCCTGGGGAAGAATGTTTTGTGTGTGGAGGGCGGCCGCCGTGGGAGGGGCGAAGCCGGGCTTAAGCTCAAACAGTTAAGCGGGAGGGGCCTTCGCTGCAGCCAGGCCACAAGGTTCTGGCTGACTCGAGCACAACTGCAACGTTCTGCTGACAGCACCCGTACCGCGGAAAAAGTCTAAAACGACCCTACATCCAGCATCCCCGCTCTGTCACGAATTATGGGACGGTATGAAAGCTGAAGAGTCATATATGTCGTACACTGCTATTAATCGGCAGCCAGATACCATTTCTGCTCTATTTAAGTACATTGTTTCTTTCTTTTTTTCTTGCGCCCTGTCTGCGGGGAATATCGTCTTCACTCGGAGCATGTCACAGGCTGAGCAAGCCCTCGGGGCTGCGACAGCCACTGGAAGGAGGATGTGCTGATCAGAGAGAGAGAGAGAGAGCTGCAACAGAAGGAGGAAAACCGCTCTTAATTTGCATCCACCACCTTCTCCCCAGCCGACGGGCTCACTGCCTTTGCCTGTCGGACGCCAGATTGGGGTCATAGTGTAGACGCACGCCAAGCTCTGTAGACTGGCGCTGCTGGTTTCATGATTAGTCCCCCCGGCTCTTGTGATCCTCCTCCTCCACGTAAAAAAACCACCCGGCACACTTCGCCTAGAACACGGAGAGAACGAAACACCGGAATTCCGATGCCCGCCCACAAGTGTGCATCTGCGGATTTCTATCGTTAATGAAAGAGGTATGAAACTAGGCACGTAGGTTTGCTCAACTAAGTGCCTCATCAACTGTGTAGCTCATCATGGCGGCGCCTCGACCCCCTCCAATGTCCAATTTCAACGCATTGTGGCTAATTAGAAAGTCACTAAGTAAGGTAAGAGGAAATCACACCTCACTTGTCACCACTCGCCTTCTCCGCCCATGCACTAGGTACCAGGGTCGCACCTCAGATTTGGCGTACTCAGCAGCAGCAGTAGCATCACTGATGCAACTTGCGCATATGAAAGTCCTGCCGGAGAAAAAAGCAAATAAATTACGCCTAGGTACATGCGCAACGAGGGACGGGAATTGTGGGTCGGGTGTGTAGGCACACTAAGGGTTAGGGGATGCAGGGGCGTAAATGCAAGCTCCCATGCATGGTGTGGGTGGATGAAAATCGTCGGTCATGCTGCCTAGCATTGCTTATTGTTCCCAGTTCCGCACGCGTGGTTTTGCCTAGCCGGAAGATTGCGACCGAGCCCATCCCTCGCAATCCCGAGCTGGCATTGGTACAAGTACTTGTAATACAAAGTACCCTGAGTACATGCCAGTGCACACACAGTCCAAATAGCACGCTTGCTCAAGTGGTACTCCAACAGCCGTTCTGACACCTCCGCAGAGCTGCAGCGCAGCAAGTATCCACCTCTTATCCGCATCACTGAGAGTTCGTACATAAGGATCTTTGCGGGGACTGTCATTTGGCAAGTCGCTACTCCCTATGGCCAAGTGGAAATTAATGGCGGTCGACCTCTAGTCCATTAGAGACTTTTTGCACCCTGGCCTGGCGGCTTGTATCCACAGCAACCCGACCATATCATGTGAGCAGCAAGGATATGGGACCAGGGTAAGATGTCCGCCGGGCAAAAAATATGCTATCGATGGCATATTTTTTGCCCGGCGGACATCTCTAGTTTCAGCGCTAAAAACAATAACAAATGGCGGAATGCGGTTAAGTGGAAAATTATTTTGATATACTTGGTACCGTACCGACTGCTTAAGACTGGCAGGGTTGTAAAAACTCTTCTTCGGCGGACATCTAGCGCTACCAGGGTAGGAGGTGGCGTGACTAAAGTTGCATTGTCCGCCAGACCAGGGTGCGAAAAGTCTCTATTCTCGCTGCACTTTGACTCCCGCACTTGCCAGACATTGTGCATAGCCTTCGCAATTTGTAGTTTCTTGTTTTCTTAAATACAAACACATGCGTGCATACCAGCCTTGGTTCAATGGCTGCCCGCCTCATGATCATGGGGAAGATCAGAATTGGAATGCAACCCCGCGATTTTCCAAAATGCAGCAACATTCCTTGAACTTCGGTAAGGTAGGAATTCTCCATGCGCTATTTTCAGCCGGGCGTAAGTCAATGTGTGGTGAACAGGAAAAAGAAACCCCCAAAAAATCATAGTCTCATGAGACTACAAAAATCATTGAAAGGGTTTAAGTACCATGTATGATAACCTAATCAGACTAGTGATAACTATCAGCTTGATTTTGGTCCGACCTTGACGCACTTCTCCTTCCTTATGCCTGTGACTCTTTGGTGTTTTGCTTAGAGAAGCTCTTTGGAGAGGCTAGTGCTAGCCAGACTAAGAGAAGCTTTACCGCTTCTCGCTTCCTTTGACAGCAACGACGTGTGGGTGGGTGGTGCAGATGTAAAAAATTAAGTATAACAGCTTTTTGAAAGAAATGCCGTTGCACGTAGCCCAAGATGCCATATTTAGGAAGGGTATATAGCTGATCGGCTTCGCGCATGAGAATCTCTTTTTGCAACAGGCACCTTGTGCCATATATATCCCAAACGTGCCCGCCTTAGACTCGGAGGCAATCAGCAGTCTCGCAACTGGGGTAACAGCATGATTGCCGGTGGATGCAGGTAAGACTAAGAAGCGAGAGCAAACACTTTAGGTGTGGGGGCTCTGTGTGGCGCTGGCTTGCGCTGCAAACGGGGGCTCTTGACTCGGCCCGGCTTGCCAAATAACGTAATAACGTGTAAAAGGCGTTCTTGATGTTCCATCCAATTAACCGTCCAAGGATGCTTGAGACAACGTCAGCTGCGGATGAGTCCATGGAACTTTCGAAGCTGCCAAGTCATCAAAGCCGTCATTCCATTTAAATGACGTTTTGAGAGAGAGGTCATCTCACCACATGGGCTTTCTCACTGTAGCATATAGCTGAAGATGTGACTGTGACTCAAATTAGATTCTCTACGAGATGTGCCCTAAAATTAGATGGGACTCGGTTAGTCCTAGACTAGGTTAGTCCCGTGCCCCCAGTTTCAACGACTTGCTGACTAATGAATACCTTCGGTTCTAGATGATTTCCCTCGGTCGCCCAGATGAGACTAGATGATTTCTCCCCAGGTAGTTTTCTCTTCCCGGTACTTGCCGCTGGGAAATACTTAATTATAAGGTGAAACAAATGTTCCGAGATTCCCGCACTACGCTATAATACTGGTCCCTGGTTCCCCCAGTCATAGTCTGATTTCTATTGTTCTATAGTGCTATATGACAGAGAAAGTGCTCAGCGTTCTCCGCCCGATTGAAAACATTTTGCTCAATTTATACAGTGGATACCTAATGTACCAGGGCATCTGTTCGCGATCGCTGGAGCTGTTCTCGTACCCAAACCGATTTATTTGATGGGTAACTTAAATCGAACAGGAGCGCTGATCATTTCATATATATAAACAATATATGTACTTACTTATGTATGTACTGTACATGTGTTTGGCAGCCATATGATTGGCCTCGCCACATGATGTAATCTGAGATGCAAGATAAGGGAAGCAAGCATTTCTATCATGACATGATAATCAACGAGAGGCAGGTGCCCGCCAGACTACATGATAATATTCCTTGGTCAGTCTGATTCCAAGTCCTTCTGGCTGCTCTCAACCCAGGTACAAAGAGGTTGACAAACACAGAAATGTGACAACTAATCGATATAGTATCGCACATTTTTTTGATTTTTGTTGACTAGAACTCGAGGAGCCGCTATCATATGGCATTTTTTTTTTCCGCAATCGCTCAACAGATAATCCTGGGACATGTTCAGGGTAACAGTACTCCAAATTTGACGTAGGCTCTACACCTTTTTTAGTGGCAGTCTCTTTGGCACTTAGTGATGTTTCCACCGGGCTTTGGGATTCTGTGTTTTTCCTGACACACACGTCAATTAAGTGTCACGTGACCGTCCGAGTATGGCGCTCGTTCTTCACGACAATTTACGCTGGTTCATCAACAACTAAGAGGTCGAGTGCGCCTTAACATTGTTTATTGCCCATTGCAGAGTAGCTGGCCATAATAGTGAAGTGAATGCGAATGTTTTTTGCGGGAATTTGATATCGGCGCGGTGATGATACCCTGCTGAAAGAGAGTGCGTGACAAGAATAATATTCTACCTGGTATTGATCTAGGCAGTTAGTAACTATCAAGAGAGATGTCTTCAAGGTGGGGCCCACGGCATGAATTAATTGCGGCAGATTTATATTATAAAAGCAAATAGACCTGCATCTCTAGCAAGCTCGGATGGTGTTCCGTCTGACTACAGCAATTTGGGGTTTTAGTTCAAGGAAGGTAGCCGGTACCTAATGTCGGGGGCTTGCTCTCTATGAGCTTTATGACTTCACAAGCCGCCATCCTGTATCTATGCAAAGTTCTTAAGATCTCGCCATGGGATTAGCCTGCACGCGAGTATTGAATTAAAAAAAAAAAAAAAAAAAAAAGAGAGTTCTTAAGATGAATGTGTAGGTTGACAGCGACTTTGCCGTTTACTAGTCTGGTACCTGGTGCCTGGTTAGTCTTGGCGTTGGGATCGTTTCCATACAATACCTGGTTGCCTGATACCCGCACCGCTTAGTCTGGTTGGCACAACACCCTCCAAAGGACAACACCCTCCAAAGGACACCCTCCAAAGGAGGGTGTTGTGCCAACCAGACTACGCACCGCTGATCTTGACGGACGAACGATAGCGGTAAGCGCGGCCGGGGGATTGGCAGACATCAGAGCGGCCACCGATCTGTTCTCGATTCCCGTGCTGCCAAGATTTAGTCCTTCTGGATGTGTGGTGTTGCTTGTACCACTGGAGAAATAACTTTGGTTTTTTTGTATGGCGCCAGCCGCAAGATACTGTCTTGGCGTACCACACCACTCTGGTACATTAAGAGACCTCCCAAGCTCGTACCAACTAGAACTACCCAAGCTCATATAGCCGCGCTGTAAGGGGCGCTCATTTTTTGACATTCGTTTATTCAGCATCCGAGCAAAAGAGCTCATAAGCGAAGAATTGGGTTGTTAGTGCAAGGCAGAACGGTTGAGAGTCGTGCTAGTAGTAGCACGAGTCTCGGATAAAAGGCAGCGATTTTACGGTATGATATAAACGTCATTTTGCTTGTTAGGTTTGCGGACTTTACGTCATTTGCACATATTAATGTAAAGCGAGTTTCGGTGGGATTAAGGGTTTTTGTTTATCAACAATAGTGAAGGATAGCAAGCAAGGAGAGCAGGAGAGTAGTGAGTGCAATTAAGTATAGCGAGAGTAAGTATGGTTTCGAAAGGTTAAGTTCAGCAAGCAACAGCAAGCAGATATTTATACTCTTTAGATAGCACAACAATTGATCACATGTTATCGTATTGTCACTTCCCTTGTGACGGGCTCTTATATACCAGTCACAGGTTACGGACAAAGAGAATTGCCTTCATAGTACCATATTGATGAACTCAGCAGCAATGCTCAATTGATAATATCTCAAGTGTTTGAGAATGTACGCAGCTTCTAAGAATGATGCAACCTTAGATTCAAGACATGGCTTTTATATCTCTGAGGCTGGTAAAAATATTAACTTGTAGAAACCTCAACTTGCGGAAATATTGATAAAGGCTGTTAAAGGGTTTAAAAGCTACTGTAATGTAGATATTTTTCCGAAGTCTTTATTAATGAAGCAACTAAAGTAGCAGACGAAGACACTAAAGTAGCAGACAAAGCAATCAAAGCAACAGATGAAGCAACCGAAGTAACCAGCAACAGATGAAGACACCAAAATAGTAGACGAAGATACCAAAGCAATCACCAAAGCAACAGACCAAGACACCAAAGTAGCAGATGAAGACACTAAAGTAGCAAATAACTATACATTTTACAAATCTCTTCTAACATCTACAGTTGCCAGCTCAAGAGAAACTGTGCTTAATAAATAATCATTCCTGCATTTTATGTACATTTGAATAATAAGGTTATTACTGCACAGAACTAACTAAACTAACTAAATACAGTATTATCATAACGAAATCATCATCTAAATCACTGTCCAAATTACTATGCAAATCACCACTCAAATCGCTATCCAGATCACTGCCCAGATAACCGTCTAGATCACTGTCCAGATCTCCGTGCAAATCACTGCTCAAATCACTGTCCAGATCACTGCCCAGATGACCGACCATATCACTACTCAAATTAGCTGCCAATGTCGCTACCATTATCGCTGCTATAGGAGTATGTCACTGCCATAGGGGTATGTCGCTGTCTATATCACCGCCAATATTGCTGCTGTAGGAGTATATTGCTGCCAAAATCGCTGCCACTCAAGATGTCTGAATTTAGCACATGTATCCACCACTCGAGTTGTCTGAATTAGCATATAAATCTACCGCTCGAGTTGTCTGAATTAGCGCATATATCCACCGCTCGAGATGTCTGAATTAGCACATGTATCCACTGGTCGATGTCTGAATTAGCGCATATATCCTTTGCTGTCAATGTCCGCTGGCATAGGTGTAAGTCGCTGCCATAGGGGTATGTCACTGCCATCATTGACATTGTAGTGACGTCGGAATTAGGAGTATAATGTACCAGGAGCGGTGTGGTACGCCAAGACACCATCATGCGGCTGGCGCCATATAAAAAACTAAAGTATTTTCCCAGACCCTCCTACGAAGGGGTCATGGATCATCTCTTGGATTGTTTACACGCCATACAAAGTGTCAATTTTCGAAGACACACAACACAAAGCCAATGAATTAGCTAAAATATGAGACTAGAGACCTGGGGTCATCTTAGGCAAAAACCTTCTTGTACAACACCCACCACATGACCTAAAATGCACTAATTTGGAGTTTAGTACAATCTAGCACATTTCTGAATTTCTTCCAATCTGACCACCAATTTTTATCTAAAGTATCATCTAAATACTAAGAATTAGGACGGACATCTGGCTACTTGGGATGGAATATCATGGCGTACTTGTGTAAGTAGTGATTTTTATCATATATACAGACTTTTGAATTCTCCTCAGCGTACCCACATTATTATACTGCTGTATCGGGCGCCACACTTCGCCCGCTAGTTAAACACTTATCTGTATTGGGCGGACCACCTGTTCCCGTGCATCATTCAGTGAACTCACGACATGCATTCGGTTAGAAGTCGAATAAGCGAGTAATGAGCATGAGGTGTGAAGCCGGCCTTGGTGGAACAACATTGTCAGCGTATAAATGCGTGGCTTCGTATGCATTCCAAGATTAGAGGTGAACCGGCTGAGCGCTTCACTTTTTTCCAGGAACTGTATATCGTTCTCAGGCTCGCTAAAGCATGGCGAAACTGTGCGGATTGTACAACAGGAAATTGTTATTTATGGTACTCGGGTCTAAAAGGGGGAGGGGGGCCTAGGGCACAAATAATATGGATAACATGAAGCTCGCAGCAATTTGTAACTGAACTTCCTATTAGGGTATTTCAAATATTCTAATATTATATGCAGATATCACTTATACCCTGAATAAGATTGTGAGCAGTTTTGTATTCAACGATTGCAATACAACAGATAGTTGTCTTAAACCAGTGTATATACCTGTGCTCACTGTGAACGTGAATAAGCCAAATGTTGCAAAGGTATATATGGTGGGCTATTTATTATTATTAACTTGGTTGTGAGGGTTCCTTATGCGTCATCACAACGGGAAGAAAGTGTAATAAAAAAAAATCTCCTTTTCGAGAAATGGAGCGAACTTTAAAGGTAGGTAGGTTTTAGCCAGGATGTTCGCAATGATATGACCATGCTTGTTACCTTCTCATTTACCCTATCTGCATTGCAGGTACGTTTCTCTCCTTTCCCCTCCTCCTATTCAACTGGGTGCCGCAAGCTCACGATAACCCCCTTTTCCTCGATTCCTTCCATAAGGGTATTCAAGAGTCGAGCCACATTTTCACATCGTTATATTACTTGCATCTGACAGCGCATCACGATGATCATAATCCTCAACCAGTACCTTCTTACTCGTCCTCTGAAATGGGCTATCAATATCCCCGCAAGACACCAAGGCTGCGCAGGCACGGCCTTTTTCATGTGTGACGGTAAGAATGTTTGTGTGGGTGGGTTAAGCAGATTAGATGGATTGAATATATGGCCAGAATTATCCTTTGGCTGGAGCGAGGAACTTTAGCTTGGCAAATGTAGAGTGGATGTATCCTACTTAGAGGTGCATGCATGGAAGCAAGCATGCGTTATGATTATTCATTCTGCATGGGGGCTGAGACGTGCGAGAAGCGAGCTGTTCATGCATGGGTATGTAGCTGGCAGTTGTGGTCGTAGACACTGATCTGTGATAGGTGATTTGCCATGGCTATTTGTTGCTACAGCTCAAGCGAACTTGTGATAAAGTAGGCTGACTGGTATTGGTGGGGTATAACTTAGATTCCAAATATAAATACGGAGTAAAGAGGAAGAGTGGGAGCGATATAAATATGGCCCATCAATAGCAGCAATCATTACCATTCGTATGTTGTATACCCAATGACCATGTACTGCAATGCACGACGGCGACATAGTTGCGTATGAATCGATATTGCTTCTTCAATGCTTTTGTTAACACATCCTTGTGACCTAACTTATTACCAGGCTCTGCAAGTAGCTGTATGCCAATTGTAAATACCGCGACTGGTTATTAGCGTTCTCAAATATAAATTGACAGGAACAAGTCTGAACTTCCCTTCCATTTCCCTAAGGCCATACTGCAACATAGATTCCCTATTTCATTCATGCTTACTCCAGGTCCATGTCTTGGCGTAAAAGAACTGGTTCATCTTGCTTCCCACGCGAGTGTTGATATCGAAGTCAAAGAAGGCTGGACCATATGTACCGATATCAGGTATTGCACATTTGAATCGTTGATCTATCTACCCATCAGGTTAATACTTCGTTAGATCTGTTCATGTGCCACATTCCAGCCAGCTGGCATGATCAGCTTGGATGGAAATGTTTCACGGAAAACCGTGGCAGCGGAGAAGTTGCGACAAATATCAATGCTTGGAGCCACTTTTTACTGCTGCCTTCCCTCATATTCCATCTGATTCACCATCTCTTCTGGGACATGTAGACGCTAGTTGTTCTAGTTTTCGACCGCCATGCCTGTGTTCCTTTTGTTATCATGACTATATGGCCAGAGAGGGGGAGGAAAGGGTACTATTGGAGAGAGCCAATTTGCTGCATTCCCACAATTCCATGAAAGAAATGCATCCAAGTACTGACAGAAATTTTGGATTTTCCGTTGGAAGTTCTGCGTCAGTCAGACCACGATCGTGTGGATGAGTATGCCATTGCTCTTATCGGATTCGCCCCTAGAGTTCCAGTTGATGTGAAGACACAACCTAGTAATTACCTTATATCTATGATAAATAATTCGTATTCGACCCAGGAAGCGTAGGCTGTTTAACACCCCTCCTTGGTCCAACCCTCGGAGTGGATAAGGCTAGGGCCTAAGTCTTGCCGTTGGCCGTATGTCCCGGCTTTCATAGACTGAGATTATGATATCGAGCTGCAACTTGCCGTCGGGGAGCTACATCCGTCCGTCTGCCTATAGCTATACGTAACTCCATGCAGCTGATTTAGACTTTCTGCAACCGGAGGCGACAGGGCGGGTGGAAGAATGAGGCCCTGTCTCAGATATGTAATGTTGGTTCTGGAGCCTGATAGTTACATTAGTAGCGGCCTTTCTATTGATGTATGGCTCTGAACCTACCTTAAGACTTTGATAGGGGGCAATCGAGTGATTCTGAGACTTATATGATTCACCATATCGCAGTCGAATTCTATTAGTGGATGATTCTTATCTTATGTATGTTCAACCATTATCGTCTTGAGTTTTTTTTGCTTATTAGAGATTTCTCAGGAGCTTTCGTGGGAAGTAGATTCATCTAGCGCATACTGAGGTAGACATCGCTCCGCACGCGTAGACATGCACCTGGGCAGCTCTAAACCTACTTCAATTCGGTAGGCTTATATAAGCATTGAGTCTTGTGACCAGTCATAAGTTACCGTAGAGTACGCAGAAAACAGATCTATATAATCTACCTTTCCTGGAACAGGAGTGCCTCTCACTCGAGAACACCCCTTCACTTTAACCTGAGGAGTAAGATGATTGACTTGACTACTGTACCAGCGGGTTATGAACTCATTACGAGAGTTATTGACCATTTGACATCATGGTCATGTTACCAAAACTCTGCCTCGTGACTGCTACCAAATACAGGGCTGCAAAAAGCTAGTCTGGCTTGCACTAGCCCCTCCGTCAAAAAAGCAACTGACCGAAATATATGACCCCGCCAAGCCGCCACTCCAACAATAGGGCTTAGAACTTCAATGTCAACCTACATCATCTCCATCTCTGGCCCCACCGCCTCCGGCAAAACCACCCTCTCTCGACTCCTCCTCCGCATCTTCGATGGTCTAAAATTCACTCCTCGCATTAGTACTACCGGAATTCTCGTATCCATCTCCACCACCATCCTCCACCAAGACGACTTCTACTTTCCAGAAACCCAAATCCCAATAAAGCGTGTCCCTAAGGAAGATGCTCCTGGTGAATATGAAGAACAGAGGGACTGGGATTGCCCAGAGGCAATCGACTTTGATAAGCTGAAATGCTGTCTGAAGAAGTTTCGGGATGAGGGGTGTACAGGGCCGGAAGACCATGCGAGGATTCTGGAGGAATTTGGGATAAAGGCTATTGAGGCGGCGAATTCTGTTGGGCCAGAAAGAGTTTCACAGGGGAAGGTGGATGAGATTAGGGAGTGGGTATTGGTTGGATTAGAGAATTTAACAAGAGCGGGAAATGGTGCACAAAGGATCCATATTCTTATCCTTGAAGGGTTCCTCCTTTATTGCAACGAAACACCACATAACAAAGAACTGCCTCCACTAATCTCCCTCATTGACACTCGTCTCCTTCTACATACTACCCTCACCCAGGCGGTTTCCCGCAGGAAGATCCGGATGTCGTATGTTACCGTCGAGGGCTTCTTCGAGGATCCACCGGGATACATTGAGAATGTGGTGTGGCCGAACTACGTGAAGTACCATCGCCACCTATTTGTGGATGAAGATGTGGAGAAGGGGGAGCTGTCTGACTGGGCGGGAACAGTGGCTGGGATCAAGAGACAGGAGAGGGAGGGGATGGAGATGAGGGAGGTGGTGGAGTGGGGGGCTAAGGTGATTGTGCAGGCGTTAAGTCAGAGGCAGAGTGAATGATGTGCATATTTTTTGAGTTTTGTTTGGTCATTTTCCTGAAGGTTAGGTTTGTGGTTACCCTGATAAAAGTGGTGCCAACCAGACTAATAATGGGTTGGGGTTACGGATGCCCATATGAGATTGGTGGATGAGCCAAGGTGGTTTCAAGAACAATAACACAATAGAATGCTCCTAGTTTGGCTGAATGCTACTACTGTTCTTTTTTATAACTGGAAGTGTAGGGTTAAGGTAATCATTCTATCAGTAATCAAAGGCGCTTCTCACGGTAGCTGAATCGAAAGTTGATTGCTTAATGAAAGGAGTAAATACAAGAGAGGTATCATAGCCCTATAAAATCCACCTCCTAGGCATCTAAGTTAAGGAAATTATAAATGAAAAAGGTGTCATCCATCCCTCCGCTCCGTTCAAATCAACCCGACATATTCTCTTCCAACATGAAAATCCCTCGGCCTAACATGCATGAACACGCTGCAGGATGAGTACATTCTAACACTTCCCTTCTCCAACATCCTGCTCTTCAAGCGCATTCGCACTCGCCTCTTCTGGGATAAACCTCCTAATCACGCTTTTCACCCACTTTTCTGGCAAATCGGCATCCTTCAATCCATCATTTATCCTCTTAATATATTCCGGTTGGGCATGCCCCTCCCGCTGCCGGAGATCAACATACACCAAACACGGCAGCTCCTTCAACCCATGTACTTTAATATCCCCATACAACTCAATACCCATAGTAACCTTCACATATGAAGGAGGATTTCTATGAACCCCCTCGCTCTTATCCAATCTATCCATATCATTCCTAGACAGGGAGTACACCCATCCATAAGTATTTAGTTCTTCGGTTGTGCCACCTGACGGGACTACGTTCGCAAAGCCACGCTCATTGATTATCCACTTGTACCCCTTTAAAACGCCTATGCCGATGCAGATATGGTCGGGGCATCTCTCGCGCATTTGTTTAAGCTTGAGATTTGAGCCGTAGCCGAAGTAGTACCACCGGTCAGGGACGGTGGCGGTGAAGAAGTTCCAAGGGGGATAAGGTGAGACGAGTGGCATAGTTGGCGGTGAGAGAACGAGTGGCACAGTTGGCGGTGGAAGAACGGGTGGCATAGTTGGCGGTGGTTGGTTGGATATTGATGACTTATTGCAGATAGATAGGCCCGAGACTAGAGGCGAGGGGTTTGCTGGAAGCTCGGGGTAAACACCTGAATATAAATAGATAAAGACCTGCTTATGTACTGTAATTCAAGCAGTACGGGCGCCGCAAAATACTTCAGAATGAAGACTAGATACATAAAGAGCTAATAACTAATCCTGTTGAGCGAATTGTCCGGGCTATCATTCGAGCCTACCGCTCTGCTGAATACGATCATGTGTGGGTAGACAACTACATATCTTTTGACGTCATGATAACTTGTGCCCGCCAGGCTATGATAATTTACCTGATCAATAGAGAGGTTTTGGACCCCGTAATGGCCCCCCTGCACACTAGATATCTCATAACCCATGTAGCGTTCGTTTTGGATATCCCCTCCCCTATCTCTCCTTAGTAATCATGCAACGACATGACGACCCCAGATAACATGCTTATGTTAGCGGCAATCTGACAGCGCACTATGTCGATGCGCTTACAACGGACTTATCCGATGACGATGACGAGGATACGCCTCAATATCAAGCTCTAATCACTTATGAGAAGAAGAACTGGTGATTAATAGACTCAGAATGAGGTGATACAGAGTATATCTGTGTTTCTCATAGGTGGAGATCACAGAACTTATCAGGCATTGGGGCTTGCAGAATTTGAAGAGTTTTTGATACCAAGAGAATACCAAGAGAAGAGTCTAACCCTCTTAAGATATTTGATATTAAAGATAGAGCCAAGAAATCCATAAAAGATGTCTGGATGTTATTGTCATCTGGATATCTTTTAATCTCTACAATCCTTAAGCATGAATGCATTAGCTAGTTACGTTACTGTAGTTACAAGCTATTCTACAGGGGTCAAAAACTTCTCTATTAAAAGATGTCCAGACGATGTCTAGACATCTTTTATGGATTTCTTGGCCCTATCTTTAATAAACATCTTAAGAGGGTTACCATCGCTTACCTAAGTATGACTGACCATGGTAGGTTGACCAGGGCCACAGTACCCTTGTTTTTGCGCTAGTCTACTTGCATCCCGTGATACCACACAAGCAGATAGCAAGCGGCCATCCCGGCTAAATTGAGATCTATGGAAACAACTTCGCTCTACAACATGGCTGCGCTCACATCATACCAAAACAACACAATACCCAAATACACGCCCCCTTAGGATGAGACCCCTCCAATAACCCCCCCCCAAGGCTCACTATCATGCTAACACACTCATGGCTACTAGGAAAGCTCAACTGGCCATTTATTTCCATGTTAAATTAATGTTGCCGATGTAAGCCTTGAAATAGTAAAACGGGATGGCCATTGCCTAGGAGGACTAACCTGCGCAAAATGCTCAATTTCAAAAGCTCTCATAGAATCCACTAAATCTTACTGATCTTCCTCTGGATCCATTTCAAACTCTCTCTCATCATCAATCTCTTCCTTTGCAATACTTCTACAACTACAGAAAGGTTACTAGTCCCTTCCATAGTACTAATTGGCCCTTTAGGCTTAAGCGGTCGCTTCGGTCGAGGGGGGTATGGTAGCTTCTTCACAGAGCGCTTTTGGCCAGGCTGCTTTGTAGCAATTCATGTAGCATCAATCTCTGCACACTCAGCTTGCTACGCTGGTAGGTCAACCTCATTATATCGTTGCAGATCAAAATGCTCCTTCATATATTCAAAACCCAACTCATTATCGATATAGCCACTGTCAGAGACTGCAAATATAGCTTTATGAATTAGCCCTCCTTCTGGATAATATGACTCTCGGTGAGTTTTCCCTTACCAGATGATAAATGGTGGAGTAACCACTCCAGCAGCGCTCACAGTCTCCAAAATACTACAAAATTCACAATAGCCCTCAGTCATTATTTTTGCCATGCTACGACCCTTTCCAGCACGCATAATTGCCAATGTTCTTGTGTTATTTCTTCCTATAGTGATTCCCTTTTCATCACAATTCCAGATATTATATTGTGAGTTCTTCTTCCTACTAACGAGATTGGTAAGCTTTTGGAGGAAATTTGCTTGTAGCTCAATATCATTGTATGCTGCTGCATGAGCTCTTTCTTAGCGAATGTAGACCTTCTTAAAATCTGGGTTATGCATAAGAAAGCGATCAATCCAGTGAGCGCTAATAATATGGAGAGGAGCTAGAGGAGTCGTAGAAGTCATCAAGGGGGTTGTTGAACTTGATTTGGGGGGGGGTAGAACTTGACTTTATGGAGCTTATGGCTCTTTGCCTTAAAGGCGCTTCTCCCGACGCAGTTGAAGGTTGGTAGTAGTTGACTTAGAACCTATACTACCTCCCCCTTGGCCTCACTGTTTCATTTGCCTTTTATTAATCATATGTTGTGCTATTCCTCGTAGGAGTTCAGGATTTAATGAAAATCCTGCATCTACTATCAGTCCTGCATGCTCTGCGATTGTATTTTCTTCACCAATATCAAATAACTGCTTATCTCTAGCGGCTGTGGCATAGTCAGTGGTGGTACCTGCAAGTCGCCGACCTAGTATACGTACATTTACCCCATATAGAGTTGCAAATCATGCAATAGGTACTCCTGACTATTATCGAGCATGCTTCATTGCTTCTTGCAGCTTATTCTCATAATCGATTTTGCCCCTAGTGATTGGAGGAGGTGTTGGTGATAGTGCTGGTTTTGGTGATTCGATTGGTATAACTCAGTAGAGGTATTAGTTATTAGTTGCTAGGGGGGCGGGAGATAGGCGTAAGGAGTGGTTGCCTGACAGGGATGTTTTGGCCCCAGTCAACCTACCATGGTCGGTCATCCTTAGGTAAGCGATGGTAGACCCTTCTCTTGGTATTAAAAACCTCTTCAAATTGTATCATCTCTTATTATAGCTATCATATCAGACTTCCATCAATCTTATTATATCACAATCATCTACATATGTCTCAATCATCCTCCCTAGCTGAATAGCCTACACATGAGCAGCCAATACAAGCAGAGGCTTCTAAGACAAAATGCTTGTGCTATACTCCACAGGTGAGACTACAGCTTATGCGCTAATGTACAGACCCTAGACAAAAGTCTTCGCAATTCAACCAATCAAATCGTTGAATCGGCATTATTTCAGATGCAACAGTGTCCTTTCAACCTCCGCAACAACGCAACATCACAACGATGGCACCCAAAACGTTGAGACGAGAGATGACAAATGCAGAAAAAGGTGCTATACTGGTGCTGCATTATTTATTATATACTTTTGCTACTATTTCTTTCATTGTTGGAAGACCTTATAATACAGTGAAATATTTTATTAAACGTACGTTAGAAAGGGGGTCTATAGACAATGCCTCACGAAGTGGTAGACCCACCAAACTTTCTAAGCGAGAAAGGCGGGCTATTTCTCGATGTATTAAGCGTCATCGGACAGCAACACGTGAGGAAGTTCGGAAATATTGTGTACCTCATGTTAGCCTACGAACTATCGACCGCTATACTAGTACATTCAATATGAGAAGATGGCTAGCACGAGAACGACCCAAGTTAATAACTGAACGAGTGGCTAAACGTCTTGCCTGGGCTAAAGAACATCAACATTGGACAGCTGAGGATTTTAAGAAAGTTCTATGGAGTGATGAATGCAGTATAGAAAAATCAGCTACAGGGGCTCAAATATGGGTATGGAGATTACCCTCAGAAAAGTAGATAAAGACTGTATTGCACCCCCCAAAAAAGGAAATGCGACATCATTAATGGTATGGGGATGTTTCTGGGGGAATAAGTATGGTACTTTTGTCCCTTTAGTGGTTCATTCAGTAGATGCCTACCTCTACCGACGGTTATGCAAGCTTTTGGTCCTTCCAGTCCTTGAACATATGGAAAAAGTTCTTGGAACAAAGCCTTACTATCAGCAAGATAATGCTCCAGTTCATAAAGCTAGGATCCTCTTGAATTTTTTCAAATGGCATAAAATTGAGCTTGCTGAACACCCTCCATACTCTCCTGATCTTAACCCTATTGAGCATGTTTGGGTCATCCTCAAAAAGCGCCTTGCACAGCGCTATCCTGACCTTGCTACCTATCCTGGAGGGCCAGATGCTGTTCGGGCACATATGGCAGAGATTCTGCCAGGTGTTTAGGAGTCGCTTGGGCCTGATGTATTTGAACCGCTCTGGCAAAGTATGCCTGACCGGGTTGCTACTGTTTTTCGTGCCAAGGGCTGATACACTCGTTACTAGCTTTCACGACTCCATCATTTTGTATTTAATTTACATTTCCTTTGTCCAATAACTTCTCCTATATACCTGATAGCTTCATTTTTATTTTCATGTAATTCTGTCGGCTTGTTGTTGAGATATCCCACTTCTAATAAATGGCTGCGCGTTGAAGTTCCTCGGTTTCAGTGCGCTGATTGGTTGGTCTGCGAAGACTTTTGTCTAGGGTCTGTACAAATAATGGAGAGGAGCTCGATATTGAGGCGTATCCCCGTCATCGTCATCGGATAAGTCCGTTGTAAGCACATCGATATAGTGCGCTGTCAGGATTGCCGCCAACATAAGCATGTTACTGAGGTCGTCATTGTATGTCGTTGCATGTTGATGATTACTAGGGGGAGATAGGATGAGGGGTCCAAAACCTCTCTAATAGCAAGAGCGCACCCGCCTACTATGGAGGGGGCGGAACAGTATGTGATAAGCAGACTTGAGGTAGTTCCATTAGAATTAAGTACTGGTATAAGCTCGTTTTGGAGATAAACTGCAAAGAAAATTTCTCATCGTTATATGCAGTTTATTAATCTCAGCAGTAACTCCAGAGTGATATCGGCAGCCCTCTTGATCTTCGATTTTGGTATTCAGTCCATAGAAGATAAGCTTGGGTTTGATGCGAGAGTTTCCATCTGCAAATAAATATAGTATCAAAGTTGCTTAATGTTTGTCCTAACCAACAAAATTAAAGGTGGATAGATGGTATTCAAATGGAATAAGTGGATGTTACTAAGGCAGTATCATCTCATATCTAGAATAATTGGGATCTCTCTCGAGGGGGTTCGGAGGTTGTGAATTCCTGCAATTAAATCGAAGCCATTCCAAAATAAGTTTGTGATATTCTTCTGGAACTCTAGATGCTTTTTAGAGTGTTCTCGTGCCTACACCGATTTATTTGATGGGTAGCTTAAATCGAAACATCTTAGAGGATCTATGAGATAGTATAGCCAAGTGAGAGCGTAGTTGATGAGTGTAAGTCTGAACAAGAGAGCTCAACACTCCTCTCGTGGAATGTGAAAAGCAAAGATCCTAAGTAGGTGCATTTGGATATAGCTGCAAGAATAATAGCTCGTTGAAACCATCCTCGTCTTACTGATCGCCCAGCTGGCGCTCTACTACAAGGCGCTCAAATAAACTTTTTGTTAACCGTAAACTGATTCTTTCATTATTAGGATCCTTCGGAATTAGGTAGTGTGTTAGGAGCATTAACACCTTCATCTTTTTTCCCTTGAGTAGCTTCGTTTTATTCTTCGGGTAGATCTATTAGCTTTGTATTTCTTAGGTTATAGGCTTCGGTCCTGGCCGTTGTTTCGCTTTTGCTTGTGGTATAGCCAGGTAATACCGTGGAATATTAGCATCATGGGAGAGTCCGACTCGTCTGCATTTGTGGAATTCACAGTCGAAATAGTTTAAGTTTACTATCTACATCAAACGTATTGCCTCTAATGGAGTTGATTTGCTGTGTTTGCTGAATATGTCGGTATATGGTACTTTGCCTTCTTAAGTATTATCACACCTGTGCAGCTCTGTCTACTGGGCACGAACAGTGGCTGGGATCAAGAGACAGGAGAGGGAGGGGATGGAGATGAGGGAGGTGGTAGAGTGGGGGGGCTAAGATGATTGTGCAGGCATTAGGTCAGAGGCAAAGTGGATGATGTGCATATTTTTGGTTTTGGAGTTCTGGTTTTGGTGTTTTGTTGGGTCTTTTTGTAATGAGGTTTTTGATTACCCTGATAATAGGCGGATCAGTAGTGGTATGATGGATACCCATTATGAGTTTAGTGGCTGAGCCGCAATTCAGTTTTGATTTTTTTGATGACAATGATCTTTCGTTATTACGTGCCCAGACCCTCGGAGAGGATTACTAGTCTGGGGGGCACCAGCCTCTCGGGGTTGTGCGACCAGACTAAGAATACTTAAAATTATCAACCAAATATCGATTGCAAACTTGGCTCGGCAGTGGGCAGATAAGATAGGTAATCATAAGAACAATAACACGAGAATAGAGTGCTCCTACTACTCTTCTCTATAACTGGAAGTCCGGGGTCAACATAACCACTATCGATATCGTGTTTAGGGCTTGAGCTCACTCAAAACGAATTTCTGCAGAGCTGAAGAGAGTAGTAGTGATAGATCGAATGATGATGAGGAGGAGTGGAGGTAGATGGGTAAGCCTCGGCCGGGGAGCATTAAACTCCCCCTAGTAAAATGTGAACTTTCAGGATGATAACATCTTGGATATTGATCACTCGTCAGATCCCTGCTACAGCACTTCCATCTCCAACCCATGTCCCGCTTTCACCCCCACCGCCCCATTAAAACCCCGTTGGGACCCAATGCTTTACCTTCGTCTTCCTCAACCCAAAGTCCATTTCTTCCACCTCCTTCCCCACACCCTTCCTCTCACCAACATCCTTCTCTTCAACATCACTCTCACTCTCTTCTTCCAACTCTTCCACGACCACCCCCTTGGGGATCCACTTCCTAATCACCTTCTCCACCCACGCCTCCGGCAACCCCGCATCCTTCAACCCGCAATTTATCCTCCCAATATACTCCTCACGAACCTTCCCCAGCTCTATCCGTGGGTCAATATACACCAGACACGGCAGCTCTACCCCTTCACCCTTCTCGTACATCTCAATACCCATAGTAACCTTCAAATACGAAGGAACAGGCTTTTTATCCACCCCCTCATACATATCCAATGTAGTTATATCACTCTTAGTCAGGGTATATACCACCCCATAAGAATCTAGCTCGTCAGGATTTTCTTCCTCAATTTCGTCGCCTGACGGGATTACGTTTGCGTAGCCACGCTTACTGATCACCCATCTATACCCTCGCAAGACACCCCTGCCGCTGTAGGTGTACTCGGGGCATCGATAATGCATTTGTTCTAGCCAGAGGTTAGAGCCGTAGGCGAAGTAGTAATACCGGGTTTGAGGTGGGGTGGGATTAGCGTCTGTAGGGACGGTGGTGGTGGAGGAGTCCCAAGGGGAAGGATAAGGTGGGAGGATGGGCGACATGGTGAGGTGGCGGCAATTGGATTAATTGGTTCGATATTGATGAATATGGATTAATTTGACCAATTAAGCACGACTAGAGGCGAGGGGTGGTTCGTAGTTATTGTTGTTGTTGTCGTTTGCCGAGGGGATGAACGGAAAGCCATCCGAAAGGGTACTATGCTGTTTCCCAGTCGCCACCAGCGGTTTCTGTTTGCTTCACAAGCCCAAGCTCAAAAATATGAACACGCAAAGAAACTTGGTAACGGTGGGGTAAGCTAGTCTCATAGGGTAAACACATTATAAATGGATTAGCATCTGCTTATGTAATTCAAGCAGCACGGGTAATAAACAATACACAAAAAGGATATCTACAACGAAAGAATCCAAAGTTTAGAACCAAAGGTAGAGAAGAGCCAGACACATCTGCCCGGATATCAGGTAAAGAGGGTAGAGGACAACAAAAGGACACCCAATTCAGTATATTAGCTCGTGATTTCGTTTCCTCGTCTCGTTTTTACCGCACCCTGCCAAGCCAACCACGAAGCTCATCAACTGTGGTTATCGAACTTGGTCTCACCCAAGCTATTGCTTCCGCCAGAACTGCTCCCCACATTCACTGCTGTGGGCATAGCTGGCGCAGCCGATGCAGCCTTGCTGCTAGCCGCATGTAGCCTCTGATCTAATGCCTTCAACGCCATTGCTCGCCTCCGCTCCGCTTCTGCCCTTGTACTTCCTCCAATTCCTCTCCCGCCTGGCGGGCCACCTCCACCACTGATGAATATTGAACTCAGTCCCACGTCTCCGCCGGCTCCATTATGGCGAGTACTGCTTACTGAGATGTCCTCTGCCGAGAAGGGGGTACAAATCTTAAGTGTGATCAAGAGATTGTAGACGACATCAGAGGCAATGGCCACGGGGCGATAGATTGGGTCCGGGAAGAAATTAGCAAGAGAAAACGTCTCGGAGGCGTCACCCTTAATCTGAGGGGATTCGGCGGACCCAAGGTCGATATATGACGCCTTGAAGAAGCGAAGGTATGTCCAAGAGCTGAAAAAGCCGAGGAAAGCGAGTATCATAGAAACATCGGTGCGGAAAATTGGCCATGATATGAGGTTAATAAGCAAGAAGAGGGCCGGAAAGTGCTTGATGAGAAATCAGTTGGTATCCTTCGAGCATTATCAAATACATAGATGCATACCTTCACTCGAATCTTTACAACGCCCTTGAATATAGTAACGGTATGCTCAGGGACAAGCTGCTTGAAAGCAACAAGGTATCCTGCCTGGAGGGCTATCCCACCACAGACTGTCACGAATCTAAATCCCGGTTACTTTAGCATGAATCGACAACCATCGTAAAGAGAGGGCATCCCTACGTAAACCGAGTGCTTCCCGTAAGCACGTACCACAGATTGAACAGCGTGAAGGCCACAAAATTGGGTACCACACTGACCACCAGTAGGAACTTCCCAAACTCTTTTGATCCCCATGCCCGCTCTAGATATTTCCCCCCATAGAAGAGAGTAGACAATGTTATTGCCAGCGTGAAGATGTTAGCTTCAACTAGTGTAGCTATAGCAAAGACCCATGGATAGATTATCGATAGTCCTGGAACGATGGTCAGAGATGGAATTGTGAATGCTTGCGGATGTGTGGCATCGTCCGGGGTGCTGTGAATTAGTTGGTTGTATTTGAGTATTCCGTACAGTACAGTAAGTGTTATTGACGATAGAAGGCAAGTTCTGGTTAAGGGGGGTATGTTAAACCGCGGAGGCATGGTCGATCTGAATCGAGGCAGCTTGAGTGATGAGCGTTGGCCGGTAGATTAGGTTGTCAGTACTTCTGGCTCACTTCGGGCACTGTCCTTTAGGGGCTGGGGCAGAAGTCGTAGTGATTAGGCGGCCACCGATAGCTTTCAGCGGTTTGGGGCTGGCGTTTCTGCGAAAATTTCTCGAGCAAGATGTTGAAGCCTGCTGTGGATATAAGGAGTAAACGTAACGCCAGCCCGCGTTTAATATTACTTGGGAGCCAGAAAATATCAGTCTGCCGCTGTTCTCGTGCCCAGACCGATTTACTTCTGGCGCCAAACTAAGAAATAGGAAAACCCTGCTCACCTACCATGACCATGCAAATGCTAGGTATGCAAGGAAAGAGATTTATGTATGTGCCATCAGTACTCTACAACGAGCATAGCGTATATATGTATATATGCAGGTAACAATATATGTATGTAAGTACTAGTATATATGTTATGAATCTTATGTATGTTATATATGTTATGTATATTATGTTATGTATGTATGTATGTATGTATGTATGTATGTATGTATGTATGTATGTATGTATGTATGTATGTATGTATGTATGTATGTATGTATGTATGTATGTATGTATGTATGTATGTATGTATGTATGTATGTATGTATGTATGTATGTATGTATGTATGTATGTATGTATGTATGTACAGTATGTACAGTATGTATGGGTGGATGGACGTATAAGTGAGCGCACAAATTAGAAATGAAGACCCGCGGCTGCGAATGGCAAGGGCCGGTCTTTTTCTGCGTGCTTGGAAATCTAGCGTAGCCAATGGCTTACGTTTGACGTTTCTCTCTCCCTTCTCTAGCTGCTAGTGCCTCTCACACGTGAGCTCGCCGCCTCACTGTCGTGCCTAATCACGATTCATGTTAGCCTGCCAGGGACCCAAATACCCGTTATTGATTTACTAGTCCCGAAACTGATTTCGAGGTTTTGCTTTCTTTTTTCTCTGCTTCGGCCACCTCTCTTATTCTCCGCCCTCGCAGAGAAGTAGCGCACAAACAATTCCTAATTTAGAATCGATCAATCAGTTGCAGGTACTCATCGAACCATACATATCGGCTGGAAATCCGCCGTGAACGTGCTGGTGCCTAAAGCCTACTGCATTGGATGTACCGGTACTGTGCCTCTAGGAGTGGTAATTTCGACTGATTTGAATGCCGCGAATGTGGTGGAGCGCATTATAGCCTTGCATCAAATCCAGTGCCAGCCAGACTATCAGCTCTATAGACTTGTATCTACATTTAGTCTGGTTGGGTCTACATGGGGACCCAGCATGCCCATACTAAGTAGGTTTGTGTTCATGTACATGGTCAGGCGTTTCGCAAGGTGCGGGGAGAACACCATTTCACGCGGCTCGAGACATGGACAGCCAAGTGCTCTCATCGTGAGGTTTCGAGGAATTAGGCGGGCCCCAAGCAAGCCTGTGTTGACCTGTTTTTTAAGGTTTACACATAAGCTGTTGGGTACTAGCTGTGTAACTACAGGGCCAGTGGGCATGTACAGGGATGTGTCTCTCCCCAGGGCCTGCGTCTGTCGGTTCGAGACGACGCAGCAGTAAACACAAGTGATCCGGGCTAGCCGGAAGTGTCCAAGTCCGGGCTGCAAATTCCAAACCAGACTACAAATTCCACATCGTATCGAGTTGACTGAGAAATCTAGAGAGAAGATGCTGCTCCAACGATTCATACCCATCGAGGCGATCTCCGCATGTGTAATCAATCAGCTGCGGGATGAAATGGTTGACCTGGTGCCCAGGCAGCAGCCGGTTGAAATCTCGACTTGCTATCGTTCTTTGTTTCATCCAACCTGTACTTTAATTTTGGTTGGGGAGGATACCGTGGTCGAGGTAGTGGAGAAGGCATAACTTGAAAGGAAAGGAAGAATGCTCAACTTGGGGTCGGGGCGTGGTGGATCTGTACCATCAAGCATAGCAATGAGGGATACTGCCCACGCGCCCAAACAAGTGGGCCTGGGCCTTGAGATATGCCAATTGCAGGTGAATGAAGCCGGGGCAATGGTGACCTGGCCGGTGAGCGTATGCATGCCAGTGATCATGACGACCGCGTCCTGGAGACCTTGAGCTGAATTCTGGAATCACCGCTCCCGTAGAATACAGTCGTGGTAGCGGTTGCGGCTGTAAGACGGGCACCCACACTACCCCCAGGCGTGTGCGACCTCTGAGTCTTGCGGTTTGAGCTGCAAGACGTTGCCTGTTGCCACTGTTCCAGTACTGGGTCCTACGCATCGACATATCTGCGAGAGGCATTGGCATCCTCCCACCCTGTCCTGGTAGAGTCCTGGTCCTGTCTTGCCTTGCCCCTGCTTCGGATTCAACTACCACAAGCTGTCTCTTTGAAGTGTACCCACTGCTGTCTGTCACATTGTCAACGGTCCGTTACTCACAAACCAGTCTCAGTCCCAGTGCTCTCGTCCGCTTTCTTCCAAGGTAGTCGTTCCGTATCCTTCAGGCCAACCGACCTCACGGGTGTTTGCGAGTAGCGGTGCACGTCGGCATCAGGAGCTGCGGTTTATCGAAGGACTGTACTCTCACTCTGCTAAAGATTTGACGTTCAATCGCTTGCCCTCCTTTGAAGCTGCTTTACTGCTTAAGTCCGTTCTCTCAACCCAGGCTTGTGCTGCAACCACGAGAACGCCCGCCACCGGGGGACGTATCCTCTAACCCTATCCCTTCGGCTCCTTCAGCTCTCGGGATCCGCTGCTGCCTCTTGGGCTCCCTGCTCTCTGCTCACAACCCCAGCCCTCCCGCTGTGCTTGTTTGGTGCCTTTCATTGCTTGGTCCCCACAACCATAATTTACAAGATCCCAACTCGTCCATTCGGCACGCTGCAATAAATCTTTAGCAAGCATTCCCAATATCCAATCTCGATAGTCTATTACCCCCCCCCCTTCCCCGTGAGTGGGAAAAGGAGCAGGAATCGAGAGTAGGCTTTCGCTAGCATCGGCACATCGAATCCATTCCCGAACCCCCCCCACACAGGACATTCTTTTTCATCCATACGCTGCTGACACCCGCCTTATCGAAAACAACCCGCCACCGTCACAACAAATCACCGTAGCTCAAAAGTTAGCACTGTCGCCTACGCTAATCGCGCTTGCGGCTCTGGCCACCGTGTGTTTCGCGCGAAAGCTAAACTCCTGCAAACCTCATCGCAGAACCCCCTCAACTCAACAGTGTCTCTTCTTCGAGTACTTGAAATCGGCTAGCCAAGTTACTGTGCAGATCTAATCACTGGACCCATCAGGGACCATAGTGGATGCCCCGATGGCCAACAACCCTCTAACTTCTGACCAGGTAAATTACCTGATATGGAGGTAAGTTCTCCCCTTCTATTCCTTGGAGACCTCATCTACTGGCTCAGCATCCACGGCCACTCCGCATCTGGGTAAGAGTTGCCATTGACACTGTGTCGTGTTGAATTATAGATATCTCCAAGAATGCGGTTCGTGTACAGCTCTCCCTAAATTTCTGGCTCTCTCCGGCATTTGTTCAAAGATAAATATTTCTGACAGGTTATGCATCAAGGCTACACATATTCGATCTATGCCTTTCAACACGAAACCAAAGCAGAAACATATCATGAGCAGTACGGACCGAAAATCAAACCAGGCAGCTTAATTTACTTGATTCAACGTGGTTTATTGTATCGAGACCTTCAATTGCAGATTAACAAGGCGCGTCCCATTCCTCGAAATATCGCATCGCCGCTTTATCAATCGGAGGCCCCAGAACTAATGTGAGGGTTTTGGCTATTATAGGATGGTACAAGAAAAGAGTCAGTGGGTGAAGTGGAGCCTTTCTTTCCCCCGACATTGAAGGACTCAAAACTTGTGGGTTCGGCTGGTGCAGGAAATGGAAATATGAAGGTCGATGACGATGAGGATGATGAGCGAGCATCGGTAGCTACTGCAATACAGCAGCCACCCTCAGTGACCAATTCCCGGAAGCACGGCCGTGGAGAAGAAGGAGCCAATGGAGTATCAAGTGGAGGAGAGAAAACAGGGGTGCCCGACAAGAAAAAACGAAGGAAAACGGGAGCCCCACCAACACCCGTTGCACCAACTGCAGTGGACAAGCCCGATGATGTGAATAGAGACAAAGCTATGGTTGACACGTTGGGTGGACAGTCACCAATTGAAGAGATTCGCCTAACAACAAACGGTTATAGCATTGGAGTGCAAGTCGAAACTGTGACTGAGATAACGGCAGCTGAAACATCTGTTTTAACGAACGAGGAACAAAAGGTTAATGCACTTGCATGGAGCCCAGTTCAGTCTGGGAAGCTAGTATCAGGGGCTCGCAGCTCGATCGCAAGGTTATGGTCAATATCTGAGGGAGCGGACCCCCCATCCTTCAGGTTACTGGACCATAGTTCCACCCTAACACAGAAACAAGAGATTACCGCTGTACAATGGTCGAATGATGGTACATTACTAGCAACCGCGACTTTTGATGGTACCACCAAGTTATGGAATCCGCTAGGAAGACCCATGGAGGTTCTCACTGGGAAACCGTTATCTATACTTCAGTTGCGGTGGAATAAAACGTCCTCTATACTATTAACGTTATACCTTGATGGTAGTATACTAGCATGGGATGTGGATACCGCGGAAATGCTTCCAAGTTTTGAAGGGAAGCAAGAAGTGCAGGAGGTTCAGGATGTCGCCTGGGTAGGGGATGAAGCATTCGCTGCTGCCGGAATAGGCGGGGATATCGTTGTATATGAAGCCAGGACAGGAGGAATTAGAGGAGTGTTTAGAGGGGAAGGAGTCGGAATGTTGTCACTAGCGTGGGATGAGTTTGGAGAGAGGCTCGCATCCGGGGACGCAAGAGGGAGGATTACTGTATGTCTAACCCGGGACATCTATGACGGTGAGGTAACAGCAGTAACTGATACGCATGCAGATTTGGGACAACTCCAATGTCACACCTAAATTCACCGTTCAGGCTCATGGATCTCAAGTCTCTCAACTCTTATGGCAACCACTACGGTCACCCCAATCAGTAGTTTCAATGGCAGGCGAACTATCTTCGCAGACCCGTATCTTGGCATCTAGAAGCGATATGGATACAGTGATTAGGCTATGGTCAGTTAACGCATTAGATACAACACCACCTACACCATTCCTTGCATTACCACACGACTCAAGTGTATGCAACATGTCGTTCAGTCCAGATGGGAAATACATCGCAACTGGCTCAAATAGGAGGCTGTTTATTTGGAGAATCGAAGATGGATTTCTAGCATATGCCTATAAGGCTACCAAGCAGGAAAACGCCACATTCACGAACGGAGATACACATGGAATAACAGTACCAAAAACAAATGGAGATGTAGAGATGGGTGGGATGGACGATAATGAGGTAGATACAGATACAGATAGCAGCAAAAGTGCACTTGATTCCTTTGATATAGCGGATATTTCTTGGGATATTAAGGGGACAGTACTTGCTGTTGCCGTGAATGGCCTCGGGGTAGGTTGTTCGCACTTCTTATGATTCTGAAATACTGATACGGTGGTAGTGTGTGCTGCTTCCTCTCAAGCCCAAGCCGCAAATCCCACAGCACCACTCTCCTCCTCCACTTCCTACTGCAACAAGCGAGAATGGTTCGACAGCGAAGAGAACTACATCACCAGCCACTGTGGAGACTGCAATAACGCCGCCTTCGCTCGTCAATGGCACACATGCTGAACAGCAGAATGGAAGATTGGAGAAGCAAACTGTACGGTAGCACGGCGAGAAGAAAGCGAAATTGTTTACCAGTCCATCACCCTAACCCGTGGCGCGGGACGTCTTCTCGACCCTTATTCCTGACATATGTTTATATTTCTACCACGTTCTTACTGTCATGATGCGCTTTTTGGCACAAAATATCCTATTTCTCTACTGCGCTATCGCATCAATTCAGCATTGTCATCGTCACATCATCGCCATTATCATCGTCACATCATCGCCATTATCATCCTACTATTTACTACTAAAATCCTTCGGTTTCTAATCTTCTTGAATTGTGTTCTAGGGTTTGGGTTATAATCTTTTTTTTTTATACAGGTGTTATCTTTTTTATTCTTTGTGGTTCCCATTACTGCGCCCGATGGAGAGACAGGGGTAGAGAAAGAAAAAGAGAGAGATAGTGTGTGTGTGTTAAAGACGCCTTTTTTTTTTAAAAACTAACCACTCCACCTTCGCTGCCTCTTACGACTTTTTGGAAAGGTGGAGATTCTTTGTAGGAAATATTCGTTTCCTTACTTGTTTGCTGGCCAGTCGAGCTGTTATGATTGGGTTGCATATAGTTCTACTAGTCTGTGCTATCTTTTTTTTTTTTTGGATATAGTTGTGTGCGGAGGCGCGGGGTAGGTTGAAACGATGCGATGCGCTGCGGGATGGGATGGGGCTGGGCGGCAGGGTTTTTCTCACTTCTTGTAGAGCGCATGCTTGGATATGAAAGAAGATAAGAAGGGAATACCATACTAGTGGGAGAAATGGCATCTGGGAAATATATACAGTATATTATGTCAAGGTTGTTGGAAATCATTTGCTGCTCATGGAGATGGAATTGAGATTCCCTTGCACTTCATCCTGTGTAGAATAATTACCACTAGGTAAACTCATGAATGACAACAGATCCCAAGTGCTGAGAAGGCTGTGAAACAAAAAGGAGTATTGGCGTATGGGAAGAGCGCGACTATGAAACTAAATATAAGTTAATAGTATACAATAATGATTTGTAGATAAAGGCCTGGATATAACAATACAGTATTGGCTGGGTGGCAATCTAATACTATGGGTTATTGTGGACGAGGAGGAGGGTGATTGCGGATAGGCATAGTAGTGAGAATAACCCTCTAGTAGCACAGAACACCACTACTCACTCACTTAAATCACTCACTCTCTATCCTGCAGTCCCTCGTCCCCATCTCATTCCACATCCCTCTGCAAGGTCCTACGCCCCTGCCATAACCACATCCCCCCCCTCATCCAACACCTCCACCATCTTCCTATGCCCCAACCTCCCCCCCATTCCCTTCTCAAACACGCTCCCTGCTGGCGTGCCAATCCAGCTCCCAGGAACATAAACCCTCACTCCGTCCTTATTACTAACCCACCTGACCATCTTTGGCTCCGGCTTCTCCTCCTCCTCCCCTCCTCCTGCGGCAGCCTGCCCTTCACCCTCGACAGCGGGGGTTGCGTCTCCGCCTGCTTTGCTGGATATAGGGTTATTGGCTTTTCCACGCATTTTCGGAGCCTGGCGCTTGAGGAGGCGGTTAATGGTGTCCATTTTCTCCTCCTCGAGACGCTGGTCCGTGAGGTTTTTGCGCCGGCGGGCCATTTCGGCGCGTTTGAGGGCGGTTTCTTCAGCGGTTTCGGGGGGGCGTTTGTTTACGGGGACTCCTCGCTCTGTATGATGTATTAGCGCCAGGACACACTCCACTGGGGAGAGGGGCGGGGAGCTCCTTACCAAACCCATCAGGAAGCTCCATCAGGTCGGCATTATACACCTCATCAAGCCTGCTTTTTTGTCGTTTCGTCAGGCGCGACATATCCGGTGTGCTCAATCGCGATCCAAGCGCTGGAGTACTAGCAGCGACAGATGAGGGCGCAGCAATAGAGACTTCCTCATCAGTTTCACCTTCGGCGTCTTCGTCTTCATCTTCATCGTCTTCCTCATCCTCCTCATCCTCCTCCTCTTCGTCGTCTTCTTCATCTCCTTCATCCTCCTCTTCTTCATCGTCAAGCTCAGAGGAAGACTCCTGTGGAGCAGCCTTAGCTGAAGGTTTTGGCACGAATTTCGGAGGAGGTTTCACAAGCGCCTTGGCAGGAGGTGCAGATGGAGCTCTGGCTCTCGCTGGTGCTGGGGGTGGTAATCTCAAAGCTGGTAGTCGTGGAGGGGGAGGAGGTGGTGGTATCGGAACTTCATCGTCACTCTCTCCTTCAGCATCTATATCTGCCATCTCCTCGTCATCTTCACCCTCTGCATCAACATCCTCATCCTCATCCTCTTCTTCCTCCTCTTCACTCAGCACCTCGTCATCATCATCATCTTCTTCATCATCTTCATCATCATCATCATCATCTTCATCATCATCATCATTATCATCATCATCTTCATCATCTTCCTCCTCACTCTCTTCGGTCGAGCTTTGCACGACCTTCCTTGCCCCTGGCCTCGCACTCCTATTTAGATTTGCATTCGGTTTCGGTGCCGGCACCGCCTCCGTTGACGTAGTCCTGCTCCGCTCGGTGGGCCTCTTGACCTGTGACACTTGTGTTCTGGCCGTGCCGTTTTTATTTTTACTGTCCCAAGAAGCAGTTGCTTCTCGTAATTTATCCTTTCCCATCTTCAGAACCAATCGGGGTGCTATTGGTGAGGGAGAGGTTGATGAGGCTGTTGCACCAGCACCAGCACCAACACCAGCACCAACACCAGCACCAGCACCAGCACCAAGGGGGGGCAATCCGGAAGTGTTTATTCTCGATATAGAAGCTGTATTATGCTGCTGTCTAGACGCTGCGCCCGAATTCCGCGTGTCTGCTGTATTCGTGTGGCGAGAATTGTTGGAATGCGAGCTATGGGAATTGGCGTTGGAAATAACACCTCCACTGCTTGTTGCAGGGCCAGGGTTATAGCTTGCCCTGGCTGACCCAATAATTCGAGGCTTAAGCGTGATGGTGTCCCCCACCTCTTCCTCGCTGTCCCCGACTGCCGCCACCGCAGGCGCCGCAGCAGCAGCGGCGGCGGCCGTCTGCAATTCAAAACCTGAACGCCGTCGCGTGGGGCGACTCATAATTTTCTATTACTCGAGGCCTTGGAGCTGATGGGCCGGGGCGAGGTTTGCTATTTATGCTATTTATTCGTGGGTGTGTTTGTTGTGGCAACGCAGGCAGCGCAGCGCAGTGGGGGCTTTGTTGCGGTGCCGGTGAGGAAAGGAGCGGCCAGGGCAGGCAACAAAGAGCTACTCTGATGCGACGGCGATAAAATTGGGGCCTAAAGTGCGTGCAGCTATTTGCGATGGGCGATGACGATGATTCGATGGTGTGGCTACTTCACTATGGATAATGTATAGCAGCAGAAGGCTATGAGTTAATCCTCCCGAGGGTACTCCGTGTATACATGGGCTCCAGCAGCACAGCAATTGCAGCAAACTGGTTGCCCTCGCTTGCACGGCCGGCCGAATGGCATCGATTGGGGACTAAGTGGTCGGCTGCACTGGGGGGGTAAAGGGGAAGCCGTGGGCTGTGGGTGGGCTGGGATGGAGTGATATCGGCGGCGAGTGCCGTAACCAGCAGGCCTGGAATAGTTATATGACCCGGGCTTATATTTGGGCACCGGGCCTCGAGTCCCTCCGCCGCTGTACTGTAGTGGCGAACTGTCTTTGTGCAGGAAGCTACAGCTTCGTTATATTATCCCCTTCTCCTCCACAGCTCCTACTGAACCACCAAACATGTCGGGCACCCAGGACTAGGCGAAGGTGCACGCCCCCAAACAAGGTGCATGCTCCAGCAGTGCCCACAGCTTGCACAGCTTCTTGGGCGTGGACTGACTTCAGATATGTCTGGTATCCGGGGTCGTACATGTCTCTGGTTGCGAGGTTATCTGTTTCAGTCTTTGCCCAATCACGCGGGTGAGCTGAAGGTATTCAGTTCTCAGACGGGGCAAGAGCTCGGATGACTTGGGGAGCTTGTCAATTGCAAGTCCGCCAGAGAAAGAGCAGGAGAAGCCGAGAACAGCATCGGTGTGTGTACCAGGCAACCCGACTGCACCCATTGTATGTAATACATATAAGGCGAAGCCTCTCAGCCCGAGTGCACTGATACTTCCAGCACTGCGGTGCCGAGAAGGCAGAGTTAGGGGCAATGGGGCATTACAACTTATCCAGGCGAGGGGGGCGGGGAAGTAGTTTCATACACCTGCGCCGCGGAGAGTGCCGGATATTGCTTGACACGCTGCAAGCCTGCTCTGGAGTGATATAAAAATCGATTATCTCGGGCATATAATACAATATACAACCGTGTTATTCCGTTGCAAGTATACTGGTATTAATGTCGTCGTAACTACCGGTGCGCCGCACTTACCGGCTAAGAAGTACGTACTGGAGGAAGCAAATCGTGTTGGCTCTCGTGCCGGCTACCCGCTCCAATATGTGACAGCACCTACTGTACAGCCTGACAGCGGCAAAATATAGGCGGGGCTCCCGCCGGAGGGCCAGAGAGACGGCATGCCATGTGTGTGCTATCCTTCAGTGCCAGAGCCAAGCTCACTGAGAGCCACCCACTGGCCCCCGGCGCTCAGCAAAGAGCCCCCAACGCTAATGCAGAATATCTTGCCCTGGAAATCCGCGGCATCGCTGTAATCAAGCCGCCCAAGAGGTTGCTCTTAACGCTGCGATAGCTACGCGTGTCTTTATTCATTTTCAGCCCTGCGTGGTTCGGTTGGTCGCCGGCATTGCCCTCGAGGGCCCCCGTGGCGTGGACGGAGGGGAAGTAGTACTAGATATGATGTGACTTCCCTTCTAACTCGCCAAGGCTAGATAGTCTCGGCATCCTCCCGCAAACCAACCAAACCAACCCCCAGCCACGTGGCACAGCGAAACAAAATCCGAAACGCTGGCTAGTTGAGCCACACCCAGCTCCTCGGCTTCTCAATGGCCGCTTGGAGCTGAGAAACAGGTGAACACGAGTATCACCAACCGATCTTCAGTCACAACAACGAACCGTCCCAACTTCAACTCGGCATCAACATATATTTCAAAGGCTTTCATAGCTTCCCCAATCCGCCCATCATGGTGCTAAAAGAAGACTCTGTGAGGCCAGCAATCCAGCATCAACCACTCTCGCGCGACGCCCTACACGCAATCTCTGCCGAGTTCCTTGCCTCCGAGAAGCTTGTGCATGCCCCTTTGGCTGAGAAGAAGGAGTTTTTAAGGACCAAGGGACTCTCTGAAGATGAAATAGAAACATTACTTCAGAAAGCCGTCGCGCAAGGGAAGGGGAAGCCGGTTTTTGTAGACTCGGAGGCATCATCGGAGGCTTTATCTCCTAGCGTATCGACGCCGGCATCGAGTGATGTAGGAACAACAACAGAGGAGAAGGTGGAGACGAATGAAGAGAAAGGCCTCGTCCCCAAGGAGCTCAAAGAGGTACCCCAAAATCGTTTCCCTATCTCCTCATTCCCTCAGGCCACCACCACTAATTCGGATCACAGATTCGCCCCTCCCCCCCACCCTCACCTAGACTGCAACCCACCACTATCGAACCCACACACCTCCAACAGCCGCTCATCGTAACCTACCCCGAATTCCTCGCCCCTCCACCGCAACCCCCAGCCCCCATCACCGCCAAATCCCTCCTCAGCACCCTTTACTACTCTGCTGCCGCTGCCTCAACAATCTACGCTGGCTCAAAATACATTCTTCAACCCATGTACGACCAGCTAACTGAGGCCCGTTCCGAACTTGCTAAAACCGCTCTCACGAATCTTACTCAATTCAACGATAAACTCTCCGCTCTCGTTCCCAGCCACGTGCGCCCTGCTATTCCAAACACGCATGTCACCAGCACTGGCACTGGAGGAACTGACAAAGAAGAGGCCCTCGTCGCGGACGAATCCGATGACGAAGGCGATGATGCTAGCTCGGCAAGCTCACTCCGAACACATCTCTTCCACGTCGACGCTTCGACCCAGACTATGCCAGACCCATTGTCAAACCCGCCTCCATCGCCAACAAGCGAGGAGAAAATGAGTACTATTACAAGTCACCTCACTACCCTTATCGACTCGAACTCGGACGGCGCAGATGGAGAGTTGCAGTATGAACTAGAGGCGTTGACGACTTATCTAGAGACGCTGAGGGCTGATCCTAAGGATTTATTCCCGTGGGGTGGGATTAATAATGGTGCTGTTGGGGCAGGTGGAAAGGAGGATTTGACGGCGACCATTAAGAGGGAGATTAGGAGTGTTAAGGCGGTTTTTTTGACTTCGAAGAACTTCCCGGCGCCGAGGTAAGATGGCTGGGATGCGGCATTTGCGTATGTTTGTTGGTTGTTTGCATATTACTATGACGGTAATGTCTGTTTTTTATTGGAATCTGGATGCGAGTATGAGAGATATTTTTTTGGTTGTATATCACTGCGTCGTTTCTTACATAGATAATGGAATATACACGGGAAGTAAGAAGGGATTCGTGGTCATCAGGTTACTCTAGGGTTCGTTTATATGTAAAAGAGCGCTCTATGCGTGTTGGCCTATTCCCACTGTGTTTTAGAAGGTGACAAGTTCAAGGTAACGGTTAGCCTGGTAGAGGGGTGTTGATAATTCCTTAGTAATGAAGAATTCGTCTTAGCCATCGAGATAGAAGCGGAGTCCCCTGGGGATCGTGTGTTCTCGTCCCGGTATCGCAAGAATTAGATCCAGACCGGAACACCCTCCTATCATAGTCTGGTTGGCACAAGCCGCTCGTATGGCCAACCAGACTACTCCTATCACGCCAGGTTTTACCAACCAGACTACAGGTTTTAGTGCTAATCTAGTACTGATATAAGAAGAAGTATATGTAGATTGATTGTATCCTTGTGTGTTATCGTTTGTATATACCACAACATGCAATCCTAATATATGCGCATCCTCTGGGCGGAGGGGTGTATGAAAAAAGGAAGTATGGACATTGGGATAGCAAGTATCAGTTAGTTTTTGTATAGAGCAGCTCGGCAGGTTCAAGCTCAGGGTAACGGCATCTAGTTTTATGAGCTCTGAGGACACACAGCTGTGATCTCTCACCCAGGCGATTTATATATACCAATAATTGATCTCTACTACCTACCCTAGATCTTCTGGCATGAATTGTACACTCCGACCAGCGGCAGTTGTTGAGAATGAATCCTTGCAATCGAGCCATACGTCACGTGGATATCTCACAGGAGGCTTAATAATGCTGGAGTTGCCAACGTGACTTCTCGTAATATTCCTGTCCCTGCCACTTACGGCCCCTGTTGCTTCAGCTAAGCTTTTTGTCCTACCTAAGCTTTTCTAAGCATATACATACTTTCGTTCCTGCTGTTCTTTGGTTGCTGGTGGGTTTTCAACAGTCATATTACGGAGTCTTCAGCTTCAGATTGCGCGTTGGCGGAACGCCCACCGGGAAACGTAACACAAATAGACTGTCGTTATCCCGAGATTTTCGCCGCCAGTCGCTTCTGCAAGTTCACGGTTAACTTTTACGATTGGAATTTCCGGCGAGACCCTCAAGTACCTCCTTTCTGGTCCTGCTACTTTACAAGTCGCCTTGCAACGCAAACATATACCCCCGGTCTGTGATCGACAAAAAAGGCGAGAGGCAAGGCCGATGCAATTCGCAGTTCCAACCCGCAATCACCGGTCGTCGCCGTTCATGTTCTCGTCCGTGTCAAGGCAGCTTAGTCGGCGGAGACGCCCACTCTATTTAGTCCTTGGGCTACTGGCCACACTTTTCGTGCTAGTGAAGCTATGGGGTAGTGGCCACGGCTTGATGCGTCCG
Organism: Tirmania nivea; assembly: GCA_015179035.1. Classification (NCBI taxonomy): domain Eukaryota; kingdom Fungi; phylum Ascomycota; class Pezizomycetes; order Pezizales; family Pezizaceae; genus Tirmania; species Tirmania nivea. The sequence continues at coordinate 182,471 of WHUY01000036.1, forward strand.
CGGGATGCGCCGGAGGTGGTCTTGGTGACGGTGTTGGATAGGGAAAAGTATTCGGAGGAATATTTGGGGAAGGTGATAGAGAACCGGAAGGAGTATGCTGCAGCTCATGGTATGTGACACTGCGCGTAAGGATGTTAGGTTGAGGAGAGGCAGCGAAATTGATTTTTGAGGGAGCCTTGGGGATTATAGGATATGGACTTTTCATACGGGACTTGACCGAGTACGATATTCGCAATGTGCCTACTGTATGTAGACTCAATTCGGGGCCCAAGCTCCACCTCCCAGTCCAGTTATGCTAACATTTCTCATCTAGGGATGGGCTCGCATCCCAGCTACTCGCCACGCCATGTCCGTTTATTCCAATAGCGAATGGTTCTGGTTCCTAGACCAGAACAGTATCATTATGAACCCTTCTACCAAAGTGGAAACTACCATCATTGAACCCAAGGTCCTTGGCCCCATGATGCGTCGAGATGTCCCAATAGTGCCGCCAGATAGCGTGATCAAGACATACCGACACACCCCACCAGAAAAGGTCAATTTCATCCTGACCCAAGACCACGACGGATTGAACCCGGGTAGCTTTTTCATTAGGCAGGGGCCATGGGCAAGGTTCTTCTTGGATGTATGGATGGATCCATTATTCAAGACCTACAACTTTCAGAGGGCTGAACAGATGACTTTGGTATGTAGATATTCCTATTATAATACCCACCTCTATCTATAGTTACTCATATACGTCGCAGGAACATATCGTCCAATGGCACCCTACTATTCTCGTCAAACTAGCCCTCATTCCACAAAAGGCTATCAATTCCTACCCCACCTTGCCTGGGCAAGAAGGCAGCTACACGGAAGGCGATTTGGTTGTGCACTTCCAGGGTTGTGAAGTCCCAGAGCGGAGCTGCGAGAGGGAGTTTGAACGGTTCTGGGAGAGCAGAGGAAGGGCATTGAAGCGATAGTCTCGCGTTACAATCAACTCGCAAAAAAAAAAATAGTTTGTTCGATATATAATATACAGCTTCAGCTTTTGTTCACTGGTTTTGGGATCTCTAGAAGCCCCAGGTGGTAAGGGCCAGAGGAGAGATGCAAGGGGTATCACGTATTACGAAGATGATGACAAAATTGGAAATATGGAACTCTGATTAGTTTTCTAGGTTTTCATTGGACCTTTTTTGTGTTGCTGTCACGGGGGATCGAGGGGGGAGGCGGCGGGGTTAGATTGTGATTTATCTACCTACCTTAGTACCTGATAGAATTTGTTGAGATATGCTGTTTCTTTTTGAATTTTTTATAATTATATAAAAATTTTTCTCTTGTGTTTAGTCCGTTGTTGGCCTGCTGCATTTCTGCCGTCTACACATCGACTGCGTTCGTGAGTTTAACTCAATTAGTGTGGAATAATTTGGGGTATCTTCTCCATCTCTTAATCCGCTTTTTTTTTTTTTTTTTTGTTCTTATATATATACTGTATATTACTGTACCTATGCCGTACGTTCTTCACTGAGATTAAAACTTCTTAGGCCGCCTATTTCTTGTCGGATTCCCTCGCTTCTTCGTCGCTTATACCAGCATCTCTCGGGCGAAGTTGCCAAAAGACGCGGGACAAGATTATGTGGGAGGACAAGTATATTCCTGGTCGTGTCGTTGTCGATACCAGTTACCCTGATCCACGGAGAAAACTCTCGGGGATGGCCCTGCCAAGCTTCACCCAATCTTTCTTTTCCCAGCCCGAAATCTTGGCGAGGCCGGGCAAGAAAAAAAAGTTTCATTGTGTGTACCAGAATCCAATTCGACTTCCACATCCAAAAAAAAATTCCCCCCCACCAACTCGGTTGTTCAGTAGCCTTCATTCCTTTGGCTCTTTGAGCTCGGCTAGGTAGTTCGACGACTGCTTGTGATCATTGGCTTTAGCTTCCCTCTGGGCTCGAGGTCTTCACCGAGAGATAGCTTTCGGATACAAACATAGGGCCATAAATAACGAGCTGGAATGATGCCCTCGTGCCCAGCATGCACGACCCGCCTGCTCCGGATATTCGTTCATGACACAGCCACGACGTCTTTCCTCGCCTCTGTCTCCACAGCTTGCCGTAGGCCATTCCCAATACAGCCCTACACCCGGCGACTCGCCACAGCAAAATCGTACAGTACGGCAACAAGCACTACAAGTAGTTCCTCAAGCGCACCGACAATAACTAGATGTTACCAGCAGACTAGGGTTCTTAGCCAGCACTATCCTAGGAAGAATAATGGGGTTGCGTATGGTGCACAGAAGAGATTGTCGGATGATGATTATATGCCGTTTATTACAGAACTGCCGCCACCACCTCCACCACCGTTGAGGGGGTTGCCGATGATGAGTGGGATGCTGCCGGGAGTGCCAAGGGTAGTGGAGGGTGACGAGATGGGGGAGTGGGGGGAGGGGGACAAGATGGGGGAGTGGGGGGAGGGGATGGGATTTGGGGTACAGGAGGGGGGGGGAGCGGAGTGGAAATGGGAGCAGGAGAGGAATCTGGTGCAGGAGAGAATGAAGAGGGTGGAAGATATCGTGGGGAGGGCGAGTGGGGGAGGGAGGATTAGACTTGGGAGGATTAGGCCCGGGAAAGGGGGGGGGTTGAGGGCGGCGAGGGAGATTGAGGAAATTGAGGATGAAGTGTATGTTAGGGAGAATGTGGAGGATGAGGTGTATGTTGGAGAAAATATGGAGGAGGTTCTGGAGAAAGAGCAGAAGGAGGAGGAGGAGGAGGAGGAAGAGGAGGTTGCTAAGGGTGAGGAGAGATTGAGTAAGGTTGAGCAGAAGAAAGAGGAATTTGTCTATGCTGCACCTGAATCTACATCTACGGCTGTCACTGAGGAGAAAGTGCAATCGGAGGAGCACCCTGTAAGGTCGAGAAAGGAGAATAGGTTAGCCAGGAAAGAAAGGCGGCAGAAGAAGAAGCTGGAAGAGCTGCAGGCATTGGAAGGAAGTGAGGGGATGGAGAGTTTCATGACGAAAGGGGCCCTGCACTTTTCACAACGCTATAAAAAAGCATTGTTTGGGAAAAAAGATATAGAGGCACAGGTCAAGGCCCAGGTTTTTAAAAAGATGGAAGAGCTTGCATCTGATCCAGCTACACCTCCTCCACTGTTACCAGTTCGCGGTACTCTCCCGGCCTCTTCCGAGAAAATCAAACCCAACGTTGCACAGCCCCAAACAGAAGCTCGGACAGGCCGTATGAAGGCCCAGGTTGTCAAGAAGATGGAAGAACCTTCGCTTGATCCCGTTACATCTCCACAACTGCTGGCAGTTCGCGGCATCCCCATTCCACGTCCAAAAGTCAAATCAGGCCACACCACCAACGTTGCACAGCCCCAACCAGAAGCCCGGGCAAGCCGTATGAAGGCCCAGGTTGTCAAGAAGATGGAAGAACCTTCGCTTGATCCCGTTACACCTCCACAACTGCTGTCAGTTCGCAGCACTCTCCCAACTCCACGTCTAAAAGTCAAACCAGGCCAAACTGCAGCCTCTACTCACAAGAGATTCATGGATAGAGCTGAAAGAAGAGCTCTGCAAAAGGGACTAACAGGGCCTGATCTCGAGCGCCCAAAATATAAAGGCTTCTGGACCCTGCCCACTATCGACATTCCACCCCCTCCTGGTTCCAAACCCAAGAAAAAAGCAGCAATACCTCCGGCTCTCAAGTCTCTCGTCGGCACGAAACCCACCCCCGAATCCATCCTTCGTAACTCCAAAAGTCATCCTTCCTGGGTCGTACAGAAAGCGGCTCTACAGAAAAAATTCAACGGCACTCCTTGGCAGGCGCGCAAAAAGATCTCTCCCGGCACGGTCAGCCTTATCAAGGCCATCAATGCCGAAGCTCCGCATGTGCTCAAAGCGCAGGACATTGCTGCGAAGTTCAAGATTAGTCTTGAGGCAGCGAGGAGGATATTGCGCAGTAAGAGGGTGATGTTGGATGAGGAGAAGGAGAGGAAACCGAGGAAGTGGATTGAGAGAGGCGAGCGGATTAGGATGGCGAAGGTTGAAAGTGGGGAGATTTGGACGAAGGAGAGGAGGAGGGATGTTTGGGAGGTGAAAGAGAAGTGGAGGAAGATTAGGGAGATGAATGAGAAGTTTGGGATTGAGCAGGGAAAGAAGGAGGGGGAGGGTGCGCAGGTGGAGAGGAGTTTGGGGAGGATTAATTGGGAGGGGAAGTTTGTTTGAATGCAGTTATGGGGTGTTGTATAGATTGGAAAATTGGTGTATGTTTTTTTTTTTGTTTGGTGATTATGTTGCTGTTGGCGGGGGACGGGTTATTTGGGTTCGATCTTCTTTCAGGCGTTATGTTTTGGGGCTTTGCATGATAATTTAAAAGTAGTGGGTTTTGCATAGAGGTATGTATAGATGTCGTAGTTTGTGCTGCTGACAAAGTCGAATGACAGAAGCGGATTGGATGAACTTTATCACCATACAAACTGAGAACTCGAGAGCCGTACTCTTCAACAGGTGTTCGTCGTTTTTTTTTTTCATGAAACATACCAACGACATGGGGTGGCTAGGACCATGAGCTTCTTTCCACATTTCATAAACGTAATGCCCCGATTACAAAACGCTCCCAATCCTTATCGATAGCTGCTGGCAGCCAGATCCTCATTGGCGCAAAGCTACATAACACGTCTAGACACTTTTCCTGTTTCACACCGCATACACGTTGCTCGCTTCCTTCTTTGCCAGCAGGAAGCTATACCCCCCCAAACACCCATGTCAACAGTAGTCATATGTAATGCTGTTCGAGCAATAGGCAAGGCACAGACAAACTGGTGTGAACAACAACTCATCAAGTGCCAAAAGAAAAAGAAAAGAAAAAAAAAAGGAAAAAAAAATATAAGAGGTTGATGAAATCCCCCGTTACTTGCTTTCTCTTAAGCGAGCGGTGTACGGTGGTCACATGTGGGTATAAGAATTGGAATCACAAGCCAAAGACAGTGGGACAGATAGCTGTTATTTTATTTACGCGAGGACGGAGAGAGGTATTTACCTTATCACTCATACACACGTGCAGTACACTTGTACTATTCAACAGACTCAGGGAAATAGGAAAGATACACCAAGACTCAAAGCTGCTGCCCTCCGCAGCAGCAACAATCCCAACTCTCCTCCCGGCACCACTTAGAGACGAGAGCGAAAATACAGAAACCGCGACGACACCCTCATCCCTCCTCCGCCATCCTTGCGATGCTTCTCCTCACCCTCCTCCTTCCCCCCCTAATAATTTCTCTTCCCCAATCCCTCTCTAAACTCTCCCACCTTCCCTCACACATAAGATCTGTGGTCGAGCATCTCCGCCCTACAAACCCGCCCATCCCACCCATCGACTCCACCGCGCCATTCGAAGGAATCCCAGAACTCATACCTGAGCCAATCGACGATCCGATACTCCCGGAGCCACTGAAGCCAGCCTATACACCGCTTATATTCGCGGGTAGGGACGCATGGAGGGCGTTTAGCGAAGACCCGGCGGGGGCGTGGGAGAAGGGCGATAAAGAGCATGTTTGGTTTTTCTGGTTTTCGGAGGTGGAGGTTGATGAGGAGAGTTCTGTGGGGGCCCCGTTGATTGAGGGAACTCAGTGGCCGGGCCTGGTAGAGGGAGAGAATGTCGATAGGGGGTTTGAGGTGAGGAGGAGGAAGTTGGAGGTTGGGATGTTTTTGGGTAATAAAAACGATGAGGTATACCGGGTATGTACGACGACAGATCCCCGGAAGGAAGCACAGGGTTGACAAGTCCTTCTATAGGACACCGCAATCGCAATCAGCAAGCACCAGCAACAGGAGCAGTTTGAACAGCAGCAGGCTGCGTATTTATCATCAGTTTCGTCGACTTCAACAGGCACAAAGATTTCTAGCATCGACCCGATTTTCTCGAGTGAATCTCCAGTCGCACCACCATCCTCCTACGCCCATTTCGCATTTGTGAATTGCAACGATAAGGAAGAGCTGCCTCTGTGCTACAGGTTCCTCGCGATCAAAGAACACAAGCAAATGCTATATGTTGTAACAAGAAACACGACCACCATCGAGCCAACGCCAGAACCAGTTAAGGATGCAGAACCAAAAGTATCCCCAGTGGTAACGAAGTTCGCTCATAAGGAGGAACATGATTCTGGGATGATGCAGCATTTTGGAGACGATACGATGATTCATATTGGAGCTGGGGAGAAAGCTATAAATGAAGATCCAGTGGAAGAAGCACCACAGCCAACAATTATCCATAAGCTTATTCTCCGGGAAGTTCCTTTGAAGCTTAACCTCACAACCACGGATTTGCACAACTTCTACGAGTTTCAGCGCTGGGAAAAGTTGTCTGCATGGGATGACATGTTGAATCCGGCGGATGGGTTGGTAGGGACGGCAATGGGGGGGAAGGTCGGAGAGATCATTGGAATGGGATATGAGTATTGGTATAAGATGTCAAATTTGGTTTTCTGGATAGTTTTTTCGCTGTTATTGAGATGGATTACGTCTGTATTCCCAGAACCACTTTTGTAATGATAAGTCCCAATTGCTAACTGATTATAGTATATTAATTTTTGAAAAGAGCAGTGAGAGGAGGGAGAAGAAGGGGGCGAAGAGGGAGCCCAAATTGACTGAATTGGCTGCAGCAGCTGCTGCGGAGGCAGCACAGATCCCGTTGAAGGCACAAGTGATATTACCGGAGGTGCCAGAGAAGCCGGAAATACCGATGGAGATTCAGGTGCCAGAGGAAATTGAAGTTGTAGAGCATGCGGAGTTGGCAAAGGCTGAGGAAGTCGCGAGTATTGCGGAGGTCCTGGATAAGGCTGAAGTGGAGCAGGTTAAGTCCGAGGATAAGCCTGAGGAAAAGCCTGAGGTGAAGGCGGGGGAAAAGGTTGAGGCGAACGGTGAGGCCAATGGTGAGGCAAACGGCAATGCGAAGGATCCAGTGAGGGGTGAGAATCAAGTACCGAGATTGGAGGATAAGACAAGCATGGAGGACTTGTGAATAGGATAGGTGGATGGTTTGGTACTGCTGGGTTAGATATATGGATGGAATAACTTGGATTGCATGAGTTGCTAGAGGAATTTTGGGTATATATAGGGCCTAAGTCCTGGATATCTTATCTCTTCTCTCCTGTTTCCTTCTACCCTCCTGGCTGGAGTTATTTTTTTTCTGATATTCTGTCTTCATGACTTTACATCGTTAATGAAATGATGATAATGCCTGGTGTAGAGAAGCTGCATGTTGCTCAAGGACGCTGCTCAATGTCCTTCTTTGGCCGTCTCTGGCTCTCCTTAGGAGCTCACTCTTCACCGCCATCCAATGTCCCCTCGCATGTCTCCTCCAAATTCTCCAGCTGCTCAATTACTTTGCCCTCGATCCCTGGTGTCGAGAACTTGCCATAGATCAAGTCACTCAACCCGCCCACCCACTCCTGCATCTCCTTCATCATCTTATTACACTCCTCCTCCAGCCTCCTCTCTTCCTCCGCTAACTCCACCACTGCATCCTCCATCTGCACCAGTAACTCCGCCAACGGCATCACGGGTTCAGAGATACTTGTCCCAAACAGCTCAACTCCTACCATTGCATCTCCAGTCAATCCTTGGGTGTTTGACTTGGAAGCTGAATTAGACTGCCGTAAACGTTGGAGCTGCCGTTTGGACTGGCAGATTTCGAGATCGATATTTTTCTTGACGCGGGAGATGGTTTGGGTGCGGGAGAGCTGGAGTTGCCGATACAGGAGGCGAATTTGTGGGTTTGAGCGGAGGGGAAGTGGGAAGAGGTTTGTGAAGACGGGAAGGGGGAGGAATTCGGGGAGTGGGGCACGAGAGAGGAGGTATGAAGTTAGGAGGGAGTATTCCGTTTTGGTGGGGTCGGGGGTCGAGGCGGGCGTATGGGACATGCTGTCGGGGGGAAGCTGCTGCGGTAGTCTGGCTCCAGGCTACTGCTGTCAATGGGGATATCTGTGGATTGGCGGGCCGTAGGGATCTAGTCTGGTACGATAGGGGATGCGAGGGGGTGGGGTGCGTCGTTTGAATCAACTCGCACAATGGGCCGCCTTATACAGAGCCTGCTCCTACGCGTTGGATTGTGCCAAGCGACGAGACCCGAGTTAAGTTGAATATGCTGGACTTATCACACTCCACCATATAATCCCATTACTGGTATTGAGTCTCAGACCTAATCTGCTACTGGTTCACGCGTTTTACGCACGTGTGGAGATCCCTGTCCCAAGCAGCCCACGAACGAGCGAACGCCAGAGCTCGGATTTCGCGAACAATTACTAAGTATATGAGTTCCACCATCGGCAGGCATACATTGCCTACGAAACCAAGTAGGAAGCCCTTCTTCAACACAGCATAGATAGTCAAGTCAATCTCCCAGAGCGTCGAAGCCCACACCACCACTCTTCCACCACCAACTCGCTTGCAGCTAGCAGCAGCAGTAGGGCAGCATCTTGCTTTCACACCACACCCAATATACCCCATACAAAGCAAGCAGATATGCCACCTGCCCCCGCAGCCCCCGCCGTGCCGACGTACAAGGTCGACGAAAAGGTCCTATGTTTCCATGGGCCGATGTTGTATGAAGCCAAGGTTATTGATGTTAAGCCTGGTGCAGACAAGAAGGATCCCCCAGAATATAAAGTGCATTACAAAGGGTGGAAGAACACGTATGTGCAGAATTTGCTCCCTTCATATCACACAAGATCTTTGCTGTATTGTTGAAGCCGTCTACAAGCCTCCATCTATCTACATGTCCAGCTTGAAGAATGGAAAGGTGCAGTTCACACTTGCTAACAATGCGTCAAAATACTAGTTGGGATGAATTCGTCCCACAAGACCGTCTCCGCAAGATGACCCCCGAGAATCTCGAAGTGCAGAAAAACCTTAAAGAGGCCGCTCGCCCAACGCAGAAGGGTGGAGTGAAAAACACCCCCGATGGAAAGAAAACTAGTGGGAATGTGGCTGGTAAAGCTGGTAGCGAGGACTTTTCCACTGCACCGCCTACTGCACGTGGGCAGAAGAGGACCAGGGAGATGGAGATGGAGAAGGAAGACGACTTTTTACGCAAGAATGAGATTAAGCTGTTTATTCCAGACGTACTCAAAGCAATGCTTGTCGACGATTGGGAATATGTCACGAAAAACCAGCAACTTGTACCGCTCCCGAAGAATCCAACTGTGGCACAGATTCTGGAAAACTACAAGGCCGCGTCTGCCAAGAGACGGGAGGGGAGTGCAGAAAGTGATATATTTGAGGAGGTTGTGTCTGGATTAAAGTTGTATTTCGATAGGTGTCTGGGGAATATCCTACTCTACAGGTTTGAGCGGCAACAGTATTTGGATATGAGGAAGGAGTACCCGGATAAAGAGCCAAGTGAGGTTTATGGAGCGGAACATCTGTTGAGATTGTTTGGTAAGTTGCTTCTCGCAGTGTGGAAGTAAAAGTGAGAGTGTATGAATGGGCTAATTGTAAGCTGGTAGTCTCGATGCCGGAACTCCTAGCACATACAAATATGGATCAACAGAGCGTTAACAAACTCCGGGAGCATCTTGACGAGTTCATTCGATATCTGGCGAAACATCACGAGCAATACTTTCAGTCGTCGTCGTACGAAAATGGTGAATCTCTTACTCTCTGCCCCCCCCCCCCCGCCTTAGCCCTTCTCATGCACTAATTCTGACATCCATCGCCGCGTAGCGTCCACCAAATACATTGAGCAATCGAAGGGCGTTTAGGTAGAGCCTGTCGCTGGGTGGATTCCCGACCATCCTATCAGGACTTATGCGGAGACATTTGCGTTGCAGCGCCTATGAGTCCTTTTCCTGCTCTGATTCGTTTGGATTTGGTTATTGAAGTTAAAATTTTATGAATGGTAACGGCGTTCGATTTGGTTTTTCTTTCGTTGAGAGCATCCTGAGAGCTGGCCGTGGAGGAAGATTGGCTTCGAGCGCTCCGGCTTGTTTCCAGTTATCTATATCTGTTTGTCGATTTTTTATCTTTTCCTGAATTCCTTGATACGAGAAATGGAGGTGGGTAATTATGCATCTATCAGTTATGAATTTCGTTATAAGGTCTTGTATCACGGCAAATTGGTGGCGGGCATCATGGCGCCAAGCCAGCGTCCGTAAAGGCAACGAGTCCGATAGTCGCGCGAGCTGTCAAGTCGTCTGTGCGTTATCAAATCAAGTATTGACTTGGAAACGAGAACCTGGATTCTGGAACTCGCTTGTTTCTCTTGGATGAACTTTGCACCCTTAGCAACTGTTGCAGGAACTATCAGCACAGTGCAGTCAATCATTGTACGACGGTATACACAAGAACGAGTCACTAGTGGATGCTTCTGTGAGGTTAGCAATAATGGTCCAATGTCCCGTCTGCGAAAAGGAAATCCCTATAAACTCCATTAACAAGCACCTTGATCGTGGTTGTGAAGACGACCCGGCAGATGCACACCCCAGTACTGCATCCGCTGGTGTGGGTGCCTCTACCCCAGTCAAGCCCATGGCGAAGATATTCCAAACCCCGACGAAGAGGACTGCAGCACAATCGCAGCTTGACGTGCGTGCATCATCAACTACCAATGGGAGGAATACAAATTCATTACCGGTTTTGAAACGGGCAGGGAGAGGAGGAGGAGAGAGTGGAGAGAGGATGGATATACCCAGTATTAGTAGTGGCAATAACCTCGACAGCTCATTAGTTGTCAAAGACGAGCTCGAAGCCCCTATACCAAAACGTCAGAAAAAGAGTTCAGAAAAACTCCAAGACGCAATGCCCCTCGCTGAGAAGGTGCGGCCAAAGATCCTCGAGGACATCTGCGGGCAAGACCTTGTTGGACCCAACGGCGTTCTCCGTGGGCTGATCGAGAAGGAAAAGGTCCCCTCGATGATTCTCTGGGGATCTGCCGGGTGTGGGAAGACTACGATAGCGAGGGTGATTGCACAAAGGACAAAGTGTAGATTTGTGGAGATCAGCGCGACGGATTCAGGAGTGGGAGAGTGTAAGAGGATTTTTGGAGAGGCGAAGAGCGAGTTGTTGTTGTCAGGGAGGAAGACAATATTGTTCTGTGATGAGATTCACCGGTTTTCCAAGAGTCAGCAGGATGTATTTTTGGCGCCAGTGGAGAGTGGGCAGATTACGTTGTGAGTAGGGCTTATTGGGATAACGGTTTGACTTACATTTACTGATATTTCGGTTGGAATGCAGGATTGGAGCTACGACGGAGTATGTATTGCTTATGGGAAAGCTGGGACGAGATGGAAGGCTGACTTATGAGATATTTAGGAATCCGAGTTTTAAAGTTCAGTCGGCGTTGTTATCCAGATGTCGAGTGTTTACCCTTAAGAAGCTCACGGAGCAAGATATCGAGTATATACTACGCCGAGCTTTGGAGGCGGAATCCCCTCAGGATGAATCTGGACAACCTCTAATCCCACAACAGCTAGATGATGAGATGTTATCGTATCTCTCTATCTTTGCTGACGGAGATGCTCGGACAGCACTAAACCTTTTAGAGCTAGCAATGAGCTTGTCAAATAAGAATAAGGATATTACGAAAGACGATATTAAGAAGGCATTGACTAGGACGCTGGTTTATGATCGCTCGGGAGATATGCATTTTGATACGATTTCGGCGTTTCATAAGAGTGTAAGGGGGAGTAATGCGGATGGGGCACTGTTTTGGCTTGGGAGGATGCTGAAGGGTGGAGAGGTTGATAACATTCTTGTTAGATGAATGGATCAATGTGCTGATATGGGATATGTAGGACCCATTATATATCGCTCGCAGAATGGTAGTCATTGCAAGTGAAGAGTATGTATACGGCTAGCCCGTTCACTATTCTCTTCTTACCTGCTAACACTTCCCCAGTGTAGGACTAGCAGACAATACCCTCCTCCCCCTTGCGACCGCCACTCTTATCGCAGTCCAACAAATCGGTCTCCCAGAAGCACGCATCAACCTCGCTCACTGCGCCGTGGCGCTAGCTGAAGCGAAGAAATCTATCCGAGCATATAGAGGGTTGAACGAGGTTATGGGATTACTTGATAGCGATCCCCTAGCAAGTAGTGCGCCGGTGCCAATGCATTTGAGAAATGCACCGACGAGGTTGATGAAAGATGGTGGGTGGGGGGCAGGCTATAAATATAATCCGGATTATCTGGATGGAGAAGTGTTGCAGGAGGTATGTATGGCCTGGGGTTGACAGAGGAGAGGTATAGAGCTCATTTGTGGTTGTTTGTTAGTATCTACCGGAGAAGCTCGTGGGGAAGAAGTTTTTGGAAGAGAGGCATTTGGGGACAAAGAAAGACCTGGAGTTGATGAAGATGGGGGCGATGGCTGTCAGAGAGAAGGCGGAGAGGTATTGGGGCGGTAAGTAGGAGGTAGCACCGGCTATGTGGAGGGAATGTATGAATATTGCTGCCGTACTCTTGGGAAGTTGTTCATGGTGATTCTACCTCTGATCGCATTTTATCAATTGGGATTGGTTTGCGCCTATATATATCATATATCTAGTGAGCATTGCTATATGGAGTTTGGGTTTCTTTGTCTAATTTTTTGAAGCGGAAGATGAGGTCTACATGTACACAATATAAAGTTAGCATTTACTGGACAGCGAAACATATACCTAAAACAAAGTAATGTGCAATTGTCACACGACCCACAGAGATGCAAGGGGCTCTGGATATCGCATTTCCGTTATTCCCAGCTCCCAACGGCGCCCGCCCAAAAGCAGTATAGAACCAACCACCATTTCCTACCAACCGAACAGCTGATAAGCTACCTCTTTCCTCGCGTTTGAGTGAATGCAGGTGGCAATTAGGTCTTCTTCGACAGCTCGTATTCTTTCATCCTTCACTTGCATTTCGGCTTTGGCATCTAGTGCCCCGCTGGGCAGACAAAGGCAAATCCAGTTCTTCAGGAATATGGCCTCATCGACATTGGCAGTGTTGGTCAGGCCGGCACGGAGGGTTGCGAGTCAGTCGAAGGATGTTTGGTATGTGTGATTGTGGTTTTTTAATTCTAGAAGTTTGCAATTGAGATATGGTGAAGATGGGAATAATGGTGGTCTAGTTGACACGAATAATAGGACTTTGCTAATCGGAGCAATGGAGGAAGCAGGAGTACAGTCAATGAAGCAGCAGCATCATGCTCTGCTCCAGTGATCAACTTAGGGCAAGGAGCCTTGTACGTATTCCCCCCAAAACTCCACACAATTCGGGGAAAAGGGAAGGAAATACTGATATTCTAACATGCAGCGGCTACAACCCCCCTTCTTTCGTCATCCAAGCGGCAAAAGATGCCCTCGACCGCATCGAATGCAACCAATACTCCCCCACGCGAGGGCGTCTCCGCCTCCGCAAGGCCCTCTCCGATGCATACTCACCGTACTTCGGCCGGAATTTGAATCCTGAGACTGAGATTGTTATTACGACGGGTGCAAATGAAGGGATACTTTCTGCGTTCATGGGGTTTGTGGAGCCGGGGGATGAAGTCATTGTGATGGAGCCATTTTTTGATCAATATATCTCGAATATACAAATGGCGGGGGGGAAGGTGGTTTACGTCCCACTGCATCCCCCGGAGAAGGGGGCGAGTGAGGTGTGTCCGGCGAGTGAGTGGAGGTTGGATTTAGGCGAGTTGAGGGCAAAGATGTCAGATAAAACGAGGATGATTGTATGGATTTCTACTTCTTGTGTGATTGCTAAAGTCTAAGGGATTATGAATGCTGACTGTGGGAATAGGTTCTCAATACACCGTAAAGGCCCTTTTTTGATCTTCAGCGGTGGCGGTGAGTGATTGTAGTGGGCTAACCTGGAAATTTCTTGCTGGAATAGACATAACCCGATTGGTAAGTCCTCCAAAACCTCACATATCTGCTTAACTACTAATATATGTAAGGCAAAATCTTCACCCGAGAAGAACTCGAGGCCATTGGTAAGATCTGTGTAGAAAAGAACATCATCATCATCAGTGACGAAGTCTATGACCGCCTCTACTACAAGCCATTCACCAGAATAGCTACTCTATCCCCAGAAATCAGTAGGCTTACTATTACCGTTGGTTCTGCTGGGAAGAACTTCTACGCTACTGGGTGGTGCGTAAGCTGGTTAGAGAGTCTGAGACGAAACTAGTGCTAATTGTGGTGAGTATTCTACAGGAGAGTAGGTTGGTTAATTGGTGAACCGCATTTGATCAAATACTGCGGTGCTGCACATACTAGGGTAATCACACCCTCCTTCTCCATACATGGGATAAACCTACTGATCAAATTTCCCACATCACCCAGATCTGCTACTCCTCCGTCTCCCCTCTCCAAGAAGCCGCCGCAATCGGCTTCGAGCAAGCCGACCAAGTCGGATTCTGGGAAGAAGCAAAGAAGGATATGCAGCGCAAAATGACTCTCTTCAACGAAATCTGGGATGAGCTCGGAATCCCCGTACGTCCCGGCCCAACACACTACACCCAAAGATATATAACCTCGCTAACCTCACCACCACCACAGTACACCGAGCCCGATGGAGGCTACTTCGTCCTCGCCAACCTCTCCAAAGTCCACTTCCCAGAAGACTATCCCTTCCCCGAACACCTCTCCACCAGAGCAAGAGACTTCAAGATGTGCTGGTGGCTGATTAAGGAGATTGGTGTGGCGGCGATTCCGCCAACGGAGTTTTATACTAAGGAGACAGAGAAAGAGGCAGAGGATTATATGCGGTTTGCGGTTTGTAAGGAAGATACGGTGCTTGAGGCGGCGAAGGAGAGGTTGAGGAAGTTGAAGGATTACATAAGATAAATGGTCGGTGGGAATCTAGTTACCCTCATATCTCTTTTTATTGATGACTGGTAGGTATATTGCATATGCATACCTAGATAGAGCATGATAGTTCACAGAGAGGAATTACGCATACGATTTACATCTTATTTACATCTTATTTACTTCTGTCAATGTTTTCGTGCTACCTTTCACCAATGATGCCGGGTTACTCTCTTATCAATTTGACATGCAATGAAATTCAGTTATACAATTAACCCTAACCATGACCAAAAAACAAGAAAGGAAAAATGACCCTCTCCCTCCCCCTTTCAGCAATTAAATATCTGCATACCTCCTCCTCCCTCACGTCCACAACCCAACTTCCCCTCCCTTAACTCAACAACACTAGAATGACGCCATCCCCCCTCAAAAACATCTTGCTGACAAACCTATCCCTATTGACCGGCCTTCCCTTGGTCCCATCCGCCTTCCTCGGCGTCTCTGTCCACATCTCCTTGACATTCTCCAGCACCATGTTGCAGTGGCGGTCAAAGGCCTTGACGCGCGCGAGCAGCTTGCGGTTGTTGCGCAGGGAAATGAGGACCTGTGCGTGCGTACTGACGGCGGTTTTGAGGATGGAGAGAGGCCCGGCAGAGAATTCGTATTTCTATTTTGGGGAGCGTTAGGTGGGCGTGAGAGTGTGAGGGGCGCGGAGAGAGAGGGAAGGGGGGGGGTGCTCTACCTCAAGTTCGGCAATTTCGTATTCGGTCAGCTGTTTTGGGAGAAGGAGGGGAGGTTAGCTTGGGTGATTGGGTTCGCAGGTTGGGGTCCGGAGGATAAATGGGAGTGATGGGCTCGAGGGGGATTGAGCGAGGAGATGTGTGATTGCGGGGGTGCTTTTTTCGCGTGTGCGCACCTCAGACCTCGGTCGGTTCACAAGATCACTACCATCCACCCCATCACAACCACCACGTTAGCATAAAGGTATACACTGGAAACACGGGGAACGAAGAAATTGACATACGCCATTGTGGAGCTTGGGTAACTCAAAGGCCCAGTAGTCGTAGAAATCACCCGTAGAGTTAGGATCGTGGACGGTTCGCAGAAGAACGGTATATTGTTTGGTGGAGAGCTAAACGTGAGAGGCTTGCTGTGGGCGAAATAAGTTGGCTAGGCTTGGCTGGGTAAAGTACCTTTCCTTAGGTAAGTAAAGTAGCTAGCCTTCTTGTAGCAATGCCACATGACTAGTTTTACAAGTCACAGTTGAAAAGAGCAGACATCAAGCCCAACAACAAAAATTTTAAAAGATGCTATTACTATTACGCGCAGCTTAGTGGGCTCCTAAGATCAGCAGTACATTGAAGATTCTCCTCCCACCATTTCTTCCACAGTATCTTGCCTTCCAGTTCCACAAATTCCACCGCTTTATCATAAAGTTCGTTAAATGCATATGTTTTGTGACCAGCCAAACCAAATGAGATATTCCATGTAAAGTGATTGTAAGCCATCAACAAAAGAAAAAAAGGAAAGCTATACATTGTATATAAACCCGTTCAGCTCCCGTTCCACTCAGCTACGGGTTTATATGCGAAAATTAGGTATGATATAATCAAAAATAGCCAGAAACTCCGGGATGCAAATGATAGTCGTACAGCAAAAGATGACAGCAATATAAAGATAATCGCCCAAATTTGAAGGAAAATGGTTGTGTAGATGAGTCGGAGATCCTTAGTGGTTATCAACCGTGATGTGTCCCTGCTTCTTCTCATCAATCCAGCCTCCGGTGGCGATTGGCGGAGGTGTGATCCTCCTCGAACTTATTCTTCCAAGGCGGAAAGTCTCAGGACCATTGTGGCGCTTATATGTCCGACTCGGGTAGTACATTCCATAATCATCGCTTTCTGGGTCAGACTCAGACCCAGAGCTTGGCTGGCGACTAAAAACATAGCTTGGAGGAGAAGCATTCACAGCAGGAGCTGCCACCGGAGGTTGACCACCACTGAAGTTTGTTCCTTGTCCACCGCCATCACCTCTGACATTATCAAGTCCCCACCAAAGAGAACCAGTTCGGATGAGAGCGATGAGTAAAACAAGCACCCAGATCAATAGGACGCCGCCTGAGATAGCTGCTTCAGTGGAAAGTCCCTCCTGCCATCTTTTGGACATTTTGAACAGAGTGTCAGTAATCATATCGCTTGAGGCGGCCTCTGGATCAGCGAGGAAGCTATCAGATTTGTCGTCGTTGAGAGAGAGCAAGGCGCCAACGGAGAAGGTATCGGCGGGAATCTTAGGGAAGGATATGCGTGCGTTTTCATGTACCCAGGCTTGTCCTTTCTCTAATGCCTCGATTTTGAGTCCAACCAGACAGTTGATGATCTCCACAGCCGGCTTCTCCAGAATAGTGCCTCTTACATATTGATCAATCCCCTTTTGCATTGTATTGGAGAAGGCGGTCAAAGTATCGTTCAATGATTGCGTACCATCAGTAAGCCAACCAAAGACTTCCTTGTTGAGTTCATCCGATACGTCTTGCATCACATTATTGGTGGAGGCGGCAAACTTGGCAGAGGAATTGTTCAAAAAATCGACGACTTCTCCAGCGAAACCTCCGACTTGGTTTGCAAGCTCTGGAACAGCTTTCTCGACTTGCTTGAGAACAATGTATTGAGAAAGAGCGCTGATCAAACCGGCAACACCAAGAGACAGGAGGAAGAACGCAGGCGGAGAGGTAACATAAGCAACAGCCCATCTCGTCAAGACCTGACGTCTCTCAGACTTCAAGCTACTTGCAAAACGCAAGCCCCAGGTACCTGCAGAAGGCCTTGAGGCAAGGTATGTGATATCAACAGGATCGTAGTTGGGATTCTCACTGAACATGTTCGCCCGCTGCCTCATGATTCGCCATCTGCGAATCTCTAGCCAGGCCATCGGTATGATAGCAAGAACTGCCAGGACGATGAGGACCACAACAACGGTAGTCTTGGTCTTGCTGACCGTTTCCTTGAGATTTTCAAAGAAAGAGCTGACGTTATTGTTGTTAGAGCAGAAGGTAAGCTTCTCCTTTGGCGGAACTGGGAACACGGATCGATCAAACTGGTAGACACCAAGGGTGTTGTTCACTTGTTGCTATTTACAAACACAAATTAGCAATGAATGAGTTTATGGAAGTAAATATGCATACCTGGATAGAATTGAATGGGGCCCTGATAACCCCCTCAGCAGCGTCTCTGACATCTTTGAAATCAGGCAAGTTGTCTTTCATCTCCTGGATTTTATCAAGAAACTTGGTCGGAATTGTGATTTTGTTAAGCTTATCCAGCGATGGCAACTTGAGGTCCGGGAGATTAATATTCATTCCGAAAGTGCTTCCCAGGCTCTCAACTTGGCTTTTGACGTTGTCCAAGTCTTTTGTGTAACTTCCCACTTCATTAGTTATGCTCCCAGTAATCGTCTTGAGAGTATCATTGAGAAATATTCCAATTTCCTCAGTAGCATCAAGGGCAAGCCCAATACCGCCGGAGATTGCAAAAGTAATCAAGCAAACATAGGTGCCGACGATCATGTTGATGTAAAAGATGACAATCTCTCGAATTACTGCGATTACAAGCATCAATGTTTGCTGAAGCGCTCTGACAGATGCCTCGATTGCCTTTGCACTGAGTTCGTTCGCACCAGGGGCCATGTAGTGTGGCATAGACGCCAGGGCACTGCCGGCCCTCTCCACTGAGGTGCAAGCAGAAAGAGCCTCTCTCTCAGCCGAGTTGATGTCATTGTCAAGTGCTTGGGTGGACAGGAAGATCCTGACAACGATGAGGGCCAGGAGAAGGGTCCATCTATTGAACCAGACTTGCGAGAGCCTAGATCGAGTACCGAGATATGGCGTGAGATGTGGAATAGTAGACGGCTTTAATTGTTGAACCTCACGGAGGTTTGGGTACCGGTAGGTTGAGTGCATATCATGAGAACTGAAAAACTGGGACACCGAGCCAACCAGTGGGGGAGCCATCCAGAATACGTTGACGTCGTTTCAGGAAAAATGGAAGAGGAAACACTCAATTTAAAACAAAGAAAGGCGAGCCTAGCTTATGTACCGTAAACAAATATCCTGGTGGTTAGTGGTCGACACCTTCTGTTTGTATTCCGACCGGAAATTTGCAAAACGAGAAAGATAATGAAAATAAGAAAGAGAATGAAATGAAACTGTTTCGGGTGTAGTGCCCTTCAATATTGGCCTCGTGATTGAAGGGAGAATGTAACTTCAAGAAACATGAATGGCAAGAAACTGTAGGTATATATGACCATGCCTTGGATCTGCATTGTGCCTGAGTCGGCACATTGTGAGACTGAATGAAGCAAGCTTCCAGCTCGATATCGCATACAGCACTCCGGGAGATAGCCTGCGTTTCGTCTGAGGACAACAGGGGGGTTGGCCTGTCGATCAATGAACAAAAAAACGCTCCAACCTCGCAGTCCAATGGCGTGCCGAGTCTGCCCCTGCAATATTGTTTTGGCCATTTGAAGGTTTGAAGATTATCGAGGGGTGCTCATCTTTGGTACGTTCACTTGTCGACAAATGAGACGTTAGAGGAAGATCGCCGCCTATGTCATTGACATGCATATGTTTATTTGTGGCGAGGTTACACGACCCTGCAGCGTGATCGACACTGCGTGTGGCGCTGGTGATTGGGCTGCACGAGCCCCGCACAATTTTCCGTATCTAATTGATTATCGCCGCCCAAAATAACCAGATTGGAATCTTTATTTGGAGTGTTATGGGTATTTCGATCCGCCGGCACCAGAACCGTGCTAGCGCAATGCTCATTCACATTAAGACGCCCAGCTCCGATGCTGCGCCCGCGGAGCCCATGGGCGTCCAGAAGGCATTGCGATCACTCGGGGGGCCATCTCAGGTCTGTTACCTGCCGCGATCATAATGCAACGACGTCAACATGCAGCTTGAATCAAACTCGCTATGGCCTTACACTCGTAAAAAAAAAAAAAGATATTGTGCCAAGGAACCAATGTTGTGGCGACTGCCTGTTTCCCAGAGAATAGCTAAAAAGGCATAGTGGTAGTATGTACATACAGACAAAAGTTCAAAAAAAGACTTCGTGCTACGGATATATTATATATGTACATGTCTTGTGGCAAGGTTCTAGAGTAGGTCTACCCAAGTACTTAAGTACTTAGAGTACACTAGCAACGCCAGAGCTTCCGGTTACCCAAGGTTGATATTGCTTGGTGTTAACGAAGGTTATGTCCTGCTCACCACTGTGAACATTAATAAGCTATAAATTAGAAACCCGATTTCGTTTCTAAAACTTCATCTACCTCATCAATATCTATTTGTAAAGTCGCTTTATGACTCAATCCCAATTATCTCGAATATAATTCTTTTGCATTCTTGCCAGTAGTTTCCCACCATCCCCTTCCATAAGCTTTGCGACGCTTATCGCAAGTTCGCCGAACTTCTTGAAGTTGGTGGCATCCGTTACCCTGGGTTCGTATTAGTGATGGGTGTCTATGTAAAGTCGAGTGAAACTCGAACCCTTTGAACTCAACAGCTTTGTTCCAAGCCTAACGAACTAGGGTTAGCTGTGCGTTGAATCGATATTAGAGCTGATATGTGTACCGTTGTCGCGAGCCAGCGCAGTTCCTCTTCAGGATACTTTTCCTCGCCCTACACAAGCTGGTAAGTATTTCGCAACACGCTGGAGCTTGGGCGTATAACTTTGGATCCACGAGCCCAGTCCAGCACCTCACCAATCAGTTGCGCTGTGACCTTAGGGTCCCTTATAAGAGAGAGCTGAACCTAGAGCCTCGGCCTCAATATCAAAGTCGGATCCAATCAGAAGGGCAATGGAAATACCTGACATCGGACACATCTTGCCAATTTTACCACATCCATGTTTTCGTTGGGGCTGAGGATGAGTGCTTCCAGGATTTTCTATCATTTAGTTCAGCATGAATGCAGCTCTTAGGCGAGTTATTGAACGTCAGCTCTGAAGGAAGATTTCAGACATACCTTCATAATAGGCATTATCGCTGCGCCGAAACCGTAAGCTTCAAAGAATGCATACTGTGAGGGAGAGAAGCAATACTTCTATCTGGTGCCTGTGATTGCATGATCATATCTCCAAAGTACTGCACTACTCTCGGATTTTCACAATGCTGGGCCTCGCCTACTATGGTGCTAAGGTAATCCCAATCCTTAAGGTGAACACATGCTTCGAATTCGTATAAGAGTAAAGTAGCATGTCTAATAAATGTAAGTACCTTTCGAGAGGTTATAAGAGTGCAGACCACACCCACGTACTTGTCTTTCAGATCCCACAACACTTCTTGCACTAGGTCATCCTTCAGCGCTTGCCTCTTCATCCTGAAGGCTTGTATTTGTTGCTTAACCTCAAAATAGCTTTGAACCTGTTCTCACTCTGACTTCAGCTCTCTCAGCCCGGGCATCAACATGCACAAACTTACACGTATATTGGTGTTATCCTCTTCTCGAGCGATCTGTATTCCCAAGCTAGCATTTAGAAAGTGACAATAAATTGCTTTTAGGGAGATAGCTCCACGGGTGGATGCATCAATATCGTCTGGGTATAGTTCCAAGAACTGGTAAAACCACAGTCAGTAGTGATGCTTTCCTACAGGTAAAAAAAAAGCAGCACCTGTAAACAAATAGACACTATCCGGATGCTCGTGGTTAAGGGCCACTCTTCAATACTCCGTAGACCAAGGTTATAAGATGTCCTGCTAAACCACTCCAACTCCTTAACTGTAAATGATATATCTTGCTTGTTCACAGTCGACTTCTTCCCTCTTGTCTTCTTCGCCTCCGCCGAAGCTTCTCAATATGTTAGCATCTGCATAAATGATGACGCTCCTATGGATAATTATTTACCCAGCTCAAGTAGCTGGCATAATGACTCTGCATTAGATATTTCAGCTCCTTTGGCACGGTCAATAATGCCGATCGTCAACCGTATGGTACATCTGTGGCCGCTTAACATGTACGTTGCATTACTTTAGTAAGAGTTCACTATTGTGTGGATGTACTGACCTTAGGACAGCTGGCTTGTGAATCGATTCTGTGGGTAAGTCGTCCATATGTCTTAGGACATGTTTAAGTACCCCCAATGTTTCGCCTTCATTCCCCAATGTGTGTGCATCTAAAGCACAGGCATAAAGCGCTCGATGGTCACGAAGTGGTGTTTCGCAGATGCCTCGAATGGTTGATTCCGCTAATTTAGTTGATTAATTTGCAGTGGGCCTATATACAATGGAACCCTTACCAAGCTGATGATTGGATGTCCTGAGAGCGACTTTAAACATGAGAAATAGAGTACTAGGGCTTTGCTTGCTCGATTCTGACATATCCGCGTAAACCTCTGTTGCCTTGCCATAGTCTGCTATTTGAATTGCGCAATGGATGATGCGCCTATTCCACCTACTGGTCAGTAATTGAGAAACATGAAGGAAATCGGAGATATACCTCCTAAGTTTTGCATAATTTAGATCTCCAGATTTATCAAAAATCCTATGCAGTGCCACTTCACACCACTCACTGGCTTCTAGCCACTTTTCTTGGGCCAGGAATGCCTCTGATACCTTCCATAGGAGCTGGTTTCAGTTAGCAGTTTGGAAATATCAATAGCTAGAGATAAAAAGGGTCCTACAATTTGAGCAGCGTGTGTGCTTTTTGGCGATAACGGCTTCGAAAGCTGCCTAGACATCGCTTAACATCAAAAGTGAGCTCAAAGAAATCCATGTCACCTGAATGATCACTCACAATCGACTAATTTTTTCAAGACTGCAAGAGTGGTACCCTCAAGTGACGTATTGTTTTTCACGCTCATCCACAAGCGAGTAACAAAAGCACGCTCTACCCATTCATCTTGCTCCAGAACTAGCAGTCTTTTTGATATCATCTCATCTAGGCAATTGCAAGCCAATGTTACGCTAAAATGTTATCCAATCAGCACAATTCAAAATTCCATGAGAGATTGTTATACCTTTTGTCGGATAACTTTTGTATTCTCCCAAGAACCCTATATGTGCCTCTTAGTAATTATTCAGGCTCTCAAGTCCAAAGTTGCACATACGTTCTGAAGACATCCTCACTGAATTGTGCAATTTCAATCATTTTCAGGAGGACTTCGAGGTCAGTACAAATAACGGTCTTTACAGGAATTCGAAATTACCCTTATGATACTCGTCAACCGCGTTTGAATTTTCCATGGTGATCAGGTCCAATTTCAATCTGAGTATTGATATTCTTGTCGGCCAATTCTAATTGTCATAAGGTTATGAGCTTGGCTCTTAGAAATTGGCAGTAACATTTTACCTCGGACATCGTTTCCAAAGCATTCCTAGCATATTCCAGCTCTGCTTCCGTCTTGGTTTGGAGACAACCAGTCACTAGACTATGCAGCACACTATAATGAAGCTCTGCGCAGGTTTTAGTGAGACATATGGGGTTGATCCCATCCAAGACCTCCAGTGCTCGTCGTAGCCATTTCACAGCAGCAACAAAGGCATTTTGTGCGAGAAGGCCGTTGCCTATTTTTAGAATCACTTTGGCCAGAGCCTCTGATGTGCCTGTGTTACCTTGAACGCCGTGAGCCACTAATGCTTTGCCATACATGAATTCCACCATCGATAAATTTGATTGCTTCCAAGCCTAAGAAGTGTGCACGACATCAACATTATACACATTCCTAAGAGGAGGACTTTTGCGTACAATAGTCATTCGGAGTAAGTAGTATTCACCTTCCAGACGGTGGAATACGACTTTCCCTTCAGTTGACTGACTTTCATCTAGTTTACCAAGGTCTTCGTGGTATCTAGCAGCCTTCTCCATGATCTTTAAGGCCCATGAGAGCTGTTTCTGATCTAGATCCCTTAGTAATAGTCAAATCTTATAGATAATTGTGGAATGTACACACCAATGCACTCTCTTCCGGTCTTAAGAGCTACCTTTAGTAACCGAATTAGACCTATCCTGTTAGTGTACCTGTCCATTTCCTGATGACTCAAGTAACCTCACTCTGCCTGGTTCTTCCCGAAGGCCGCTCGGCACAGTCGAGTAAAAAAAAAGCTAGGATTCGCACTAGAAAAGATTAGCAATTCATTTATTACGAGGTCAATTTAAAGAAGTTCTCACCATTAAGAATCACCGTTTGGCTACTAGTATCTTCCACGCCATCCGAGGTGTCATCCTCTTTTGAGAGCTGCGTAGCCAAATTCCATAATTTCACACCTAGCCAGGATTCTTAGTCTAATATTTTAATATATATAGAAGTCTTCTTAGTCTTGTGACTTGCATACCCAGATGGTCCAGGTCATCATACTCGGTATCAACCTGAAGATTATCTCTTGCTGTGCAGCATTTCTCCAATGTCTTGATGAGACTTTCAATCCGTACATTTAGAGCCGGGTCTCGGGAGTCTCGATGTAATTCTTGGTGGATTGATGAGGTAGTCTCTAAAAGTGAAGGTTTATCAGACGTGCCCAGCCTACTCGAGAAAAACTGACATACCAATAGTATTCTTGATTCGCTGATCGAGTGCGGTAATGGCGTTAATCATTGCTACCTAAATTAACGGTATACTGGTAAGCAAAGTACATTACTTGATGAATGCTGAATGCTTACGAGTACGTACGTAGGTTCATCGAATAGAAAACATTCTACAGGGATACTTTAGCAATTGTGGAACATGACCTGGTGTTACCGAAGTACTTAATTGGCCACCCCGCCACGGTCTAGATCTCTGGACTCCTTAGTTGGGAAGTAGTAGTTTGGTTGCACAACCTCTCGCGGAATAGCTTATGTCATTCAAAAAGCCCTCTCTTACTAGATCCTCTGTCTCTTACAGTTTAGTCTGGCGGGCACGGCCTCTGCCAGACTATTTACAGTTGCATTCACGGCCAACCTTAAATTCTCTTCCCATCTTTGTCTCTGGGGTTCCAATGATCTTGTTACGCATAATAGTAACAGAGATGATCATGGAATAGTCTGGCCAAGGAATAACCACTTAAGAGTGCAGAAGTTGTTGGGAATAGTCGACAAATATAGACGGGAGAGAAGTTCAGGGTAACAATCTAACACATTCAGCCGATTTGTAAACACCATTGTGTCCCCCCAAACCCACATCAATCAAAGCTTCTACAACTAAATTAGCTAAACAACTCGGCCAACTACGGGCAGGAGTGTCTCAGCTGAATACACCCGTAAAACTGGATGGGTACGCGGTGGGGATTGCGGGTATGGGGTTTCTCGTGCTACAGGCTCGAGATTAGTATTTGTACAGTGCGTAAGGTAAAGTCAGAGACAAGGTATTGGACTAAAATTTGGTATCTAGCTTGTTGCGTAGAGTGGGTTAGAATATTAGAGAGGTCTTAAATTCGCTCATCGAGCTGAACCAAGCTCGTTTCCAAATCAAGTCCCACGAGGAATATCATGTCATAGATATCTATCCCGACCCTAATAGTCCAGAGAGACAAAAAGGGAAAAAACTCAAACAACTCAAATGAAAAAGAGTTCGCTCGCGGCTGTTCCGAGTCCCAACGAGCTACTCTCCCTACCAGGCTATCAGATCGAGGACCGATTGAGCTCTAACCGAGACTCGAATCCTGGCAGCACTCCTCAACCCTCTCGCGGGGTGTCCCTTTCCCTTACGCTACTGAGGCTAGGCATATGTATTGCTGAGCATGCTTATGAAGAGATAGGGAATCCCAAAAAGTCTGGACACGATACTTGAGTCTGGAAGCCATAAGAGACCCGAGCTACTTAGCCTCGTCCCCACCAGAGATGAGAGACACAATTTGGGGACGTTGGATATTGAGAGTGTCTAGGTTTCATGGTTAATGGGCATGGGCCCGCGTCCATAAACAACAGCAGGAGACACGTGGTCTGTAAATCACAGGGTAAGTCAATTATCGTCTACTGTGATATCCATGGGAATGCTTCTGAGTACCTCAAACTGGTTGTGCATCCGATCAGCGAATATTCAGACTACTACTGAATATTCAAGTAGTCTCGTGATAGACCCTCGTAGAGGGAATATTCATATACCACAGGCCAAAATAGAAGAAAACAAATAAGTATATCAGCATAAGGAAACTAAAATTTTTTGGAGAAGGTGAAGCTAAGGCTAGAAATGACACCTTAAAAATGGCACTACCTTGCATTATTGCATTTGAGAAGTTACATAGGTATAAGGTAGATCTTTGAGGTTTACACTTCTGTTGGAAACATGTGTTTGATGCAGTGAGAGGAATATAGAAGGTGCAATTATAGAGGCCAATAATCTGCAAAACATCAAAAAGGTTGAACATTAAAGTCCCTAGTCACCTCGAATGCCCTTAGTCATCCCTTAGTCATCCACATCAACTTTCAAAACAGAAGCTCAATACCGTCTACTAAATAGTTGCAACAGCCTTCGAGCTATATAGTCATCTCTGGCCCCCTTTTCTCGAGCTGTGGTTCCCGTTTTCTATCTGAAAGACTATACTTTCCGAGATCAACTCTAAAGGAGCTTGATTGAGAGGTGAAGGGTAGACTACTGTAATAGTGGTTAAGGACTGACTTCAAGCTGGTGGCAGCTCCAAGAGTCACCGACGCTCTGACGGAAAGCTTTAGACTGATCAAAGCTCCTTCGAGGCGATCTCACAAAATAATACCCCTTGCCATGCTCAAGCACACTGAAAAACTCTCTTGATTCCTTCAAGTCTGTCATGGCAGTACTTTTACCCCCAACATGCACAATAGCTATGGTTCGAGTTAGTCTGGTTGCACAACCTCTTGTAGAGAGGTTCGAGTGTTATTCCGCCCCATGGTTATACTCTTCTCATCACGGTTCCAAATATTTCCTAGAGTTATCTGCTTCCGCTACACAACATTTGCAAGCTTTCAAAGGAAAGCTGCCTGAAGTTCAATATTATTGGTTGCTGCTGCTCAAGCTCTCTTCTAGTAGTAGATATAGATTTTTTTTGAAAACAATCTACCTAGTGTTGGCCAATATATGGAGGGTTGGGTTAGAGCTTGAAGAAGATTAAGGCTCCTTGTTGAACCAGTTGCTTCTCCTGATGATTTCAGGGATTGGCCGTGGATGCTCTGGAACCTGTAATACCCTCTCCTTGGCCATGTTGTGAGGTTTGCCTCTCATTAATCATATCTTATGCACTATGTCACAAAAGTGCATGATTAAGTGGAAATTCGTAGTTAGCCATGATACTAATATATGCCTTCTCTTCACCGACAATAAACAATTGTTTTTCCCTAGCGACTATAGTATAATCTTGTGTAGTTCTAGTTATTCTTCGCTGTAAAGTCCATACATTTACCCTGTATAGAGCTGCAAATCTAGCAATAAATACCCCTAGTGTTTGGCGAGCATGCTATATTACCTTCTGAAGGTTTTTTCATAATCGGACTTGCCTATGATTGAACAAACAGGTGCTTGAAAATCTCGTGATCTTAGTAATTCAACTGATATAGGTAGGTAGGTATGTTGATGACTTGGAGGCATATAGCCCCCGTTGGAATTGAGGAGGGAGGCTGTGAGACAGGGATGTTTTGCAGACGTGCATCCCTTAGGTAGCCAATGGTACCTTTCCCCTTAGCCTTCATCATCATAACGACCACCACTTTTAAATCTGTCTTGTAAAGTCTTCTTGTAAGGTGACTTTGAATACACCTCCATGGCAGCAATTTGACTGCTTAATTAGCTTTAATGGCCTGCAAGTCGAATTGGAGCTTGATGCGTCCTTGTAACCCAACTAGAGAGAGTATGATGGGGACAGTGTGGTTGAGAAAATGTTTGTAGTTATATATATTGAGATGCGTGCAATTGCATGCTGCCTTATTGAAAGCTGCCACGTACTGTATGACCGCAGAGACGTGGCTCATGGAAATAACCGGTATATCAAATGATTCGTCTTGTCACACATTAGCTAGTCGCTAACTAGTTCTTTCCCCATAACTAAGAGAAACAGAGATGGTGTAAAAAGAATAAAAGAAAAAGAAAAAGAGATAAAGAAAGGGCGAAATGAAACGAAGCCCACAACCACAAGCCCACAAACTCATAGAACTCTCCGGCCATATTCACGCCCCTACCACAAACGGAAACCGTCTCCTTCTCCCGACGGCCTCCTTTAGGGGTGGGGTCGTCTTTCCTTCCATTCTCGTGCCACCCTGTCAGTTAAGGCGCAAGGTAGCATTACCCCGATGGAGGTGGTGCCACCATCCAGTAATTATAACGACGCCCGAGAGAGTAAATTCTCCAGTATAGTCTAGTATCACTTACGGCCTTGAGCACTGATTTTCAAGACAGAACCTAGCCATCAATTGGTACCCTAGAGGAATACCAACCTGGTTGCGTTGGCAATCATCGATATCAGTGTTCATCAGCCTCCATTCGATTGCGAGCACTGCGGCGTAAACTGTATCTCGTCCTGCGCTCTGACTCTGGGTATGTCGGGTCTCTGAAAAACTTTATTTCCTTCGCATCGAAGTAGTACATTTCATTGGTTGGCGACACAGTCTCTCTCAACTCAGGTGCCATGTTGATCTTTGTCTCCGCTTCCACAGGGTCGCCTTTCCAAGCTTGGACTGAGATATTAAGACACCCTACTAGTCGTTTCAGCATAACCCTGTGACTGTGATCCAGCTCTGGGAGAAGTCCTTTGGCTATGTCTTCTGGCAGTACGTAAATACGGGCTCTCGCGGTGTTGGCTGACGTCATGATGTATGTAGCTCGGACATGACCTCTGTCAATAAGAGCCTCAAGCCAGGCCTCCACGCACTGTCCCTTCAACTTCTTTGCAGGAGTCTCTAACCAGAGCCAACCGTCTGGTGCATCAATCCCTGTCATTCCTCTGCGTGGCATCGTAAAGTCGACAGTTCCAACCGCACATAACTCTTCAAGGGCATTGAGCAAGTTGATCAAGCGAAGGAAAGTGGCTTCCAGGGGCGGCGCAGAGTGGGCAGGATGCGACAATCTCCTGCGCTTTCGTTGTTGTGGTGATGTAGACCCACGAGGAGTTGGACTATCAGAGAGCTACCCCGCTATCAGTCTGAGATTGAAAGCATTCGTCCAGTAAGCGACACTCACAGTTGTTGTAGTAAGATCCATTGCAACGTTTCTCGCTCGGCTTTTTCTAGGCTCGGTGCTATACCGTTTGGTTGGTTTAAGCAACTAGGTACGGGAGAGCTATATTGTACCCTATCCCTGTCTGAACATCACAAGGGTCCATGAATTCAATCCAGATTAAGATTTCACATACTCCATATGATCTCCTCTATCGACCCTTCACTGATTAATTGCTTTGGAATTCGTTCCCTGGAATAGATAGGACAAGTGACGGGCGCTTTCGCCCCAACCCAGGACCAACCAGTGGGGCTATCACAAGCTCCAGCAGAATTAGTCTTGTCGACAGAACAATACTCTGTTCTACGCGCCTATGGACTCCACGTTCCTTTTGCGAATTGATCTCCTCTAGGTGCTCTCGCAGCACATCACCAAGGATGCAGCGAAAGATGTAAAAAGCATTCTCGATATCTAAAACTTTTGTTACGATGACGCTCGCATGCACCCTTTAAACTTCATTTTTCTTTAGAAACACGCCATACTGCATTTGTACTGCAGGAACCATGGAGCTCTTATCCAGAGGCACAAGGCAGCAATACTCATACCATGTATCGTCCTCAGCCTTGAGAGCCTGACTTGTGAAACTCGATGCCTAGAGTGAGGGACGTTCAATTTCCTGCGTCTGTGATTCTATTTATTTGGCTCTCGTTCCTCGACAATCCAATCTATTAGATGATACCAGCAGCGCACACCATGTTCCCATTTCAGAAGCACAATACGGTGAGATAGGGATCCACATATCTACCGAATTTGCTTTCTAATACATGAGATAGTCTAGGCCCAATGTGGAGCGGTGGGGTGAGGGGTTACAGCTTTATTCAGGATGTACTATATCCAGGAGATCAAGTCTGAAGAAACAAGTCAAACGATTGTCCAGGGCCATTACTGGAGTAACTTATCCTGCACAAGATTTCACTTACCTTGAAGCTAACATCTGTTTTGTGATACTATAGTCTACGAGCTCTCAGCCCTCTTCCTCCTGCTCTAGTAATGAAGACTCGAAGAATTACTCTGCCGTTCATATGATTGTTACAACAGGCATAGGTACGGCAGCAGGGTCCCCGGCCGCGGTCTCGTCAGCTGGCATATCTCCAACAGCAAATAATCCATCACACTCTCCTACTTGGAACAATGAGTGTGGGTACTCCTTGGTTGCTGCTACATTGGCAGCTGGTTCTCCAACTGCCGTCCAGTCAGTTGGGAGCTCATTAAACCGCTGCTCTGTGTCGTCAACGATAAGAAATTTTTTTGAATCCAGGTCCTCACTTGCGTCCAGCAGCCGGTGGTCGACCAGCGCTATAATGTCTGGCCTTCAAGAAGAGAATGACCAACTGCCTGACCTTCAGGAAGAGAATAACGAACTGCTCAACGAAGCAATTATCATGGAGTCTGAAGTTGTTGACATGATGGAACCGACCATAAGCTATGGGCCCGAAGTTGGGGACGACGTGGACATGGCCACACAAGCTTCAAGTTCAAATCACCTCCGCGTACCAGAGAGACGTCCTCAGGGGCTGGGATTGCGTATCCAACCCAGTTTGCAATCCATTTCGACTATCGGAACGGAGGTCAGTTGGGCCGGTAGTTGGGACGAGGCATCCGAGGTCTACTCTCAAAATACAGATATTGCATGTGAAGATGATGGGGGTGGTAGTCGAGGGTTGGGCAAAATGAGCTTACACTCGGAAAGCAACGCGATAGTATGGAAGCACACAGGTATTAAGTCACAAATCCAGGATGCACAAGCAGGATCCGGAGCATGTGATCCGCTATACATTTTGTCTAAGGCTGCGGAGTTACTGGAACATGTCTTGGGGTATCTTACCCCTTCGGACATTATCAACTTACAGCTGGTATGACCTTGAAGCCTCCCAAGCATAAATTACTCTGACAAGCGTAACAGGTCTGCAAGTCCTGGGATTATCTCCTACATCACTCCAGTGTGTACCACACCTTGATCCGCCAGAGGTACCACCATATACGACCAGTCCCAGGTGATACTCAAACCACCCGGACCTTTGAAGACCTCAAACGAACAGTGAAACAAGATAAAGCAATCAAAGAGGGCCGCTTGTCTCTTGTTACCCAGCTGGATGTACCAGTTCACGTACCCCGTGTACGGTATCACTCAGGCTATCTCTGTTTCAACCAAGAATTAAGTGGAACGTCGCAAAGTAAGGGTAAGAGTAAGTACAGGGACAGCCACGAGATTTGGGTGTATAACTTTCGCCAAGGGAAAGAGGATCCCGCAGTTTTCCCTTGTAGCACAGAGTCGAAATTACTTTCTGTGACGTTGGGTGGTGGAGCAGGAAATGGGGTTCATTTGGTATACTGTGAGGTTGATGAGAACCTCCATGCAAGGTTTGCGCCAATGTTGTGCGCCTCTGTGAGCGCTACTAATGCATGGTATAGCATTTCATGTTACTTCCTTCCTAGTTGCAAGAAAAAATGGCAAACTACCTTCCCTCCACACTTGGTTCTTTCTGGAATCGACCGGCTCATCATCCAAACCAATGGTCTTCTTACCGTGGTAGCTGTGAAGGATAGGATTATTGCTTGGGATGAAAAAGGCAGACACATTAGAGATATTGTTCTGCTTCCCGAACAAGTTCGTTCCCTAATCATAACTGCAGTTCAGTCAGTTTTTAACGAAACCTCCCTAGGCAAATTTTCAGGCTAAAAAGGGAGGACGCCTATACCTTTCCAACAACCATATTTATCTAGCAACCTGGGGCGCTGGTGAAGCCACCACAATCACAGCTTATTGCAATCGTACCTTCAAGCTTGTGATGAACCATCACTTGGGCATCAGTGGCTCAGTGGTGCAGGTCTCTGGCCTTTTCTTGAGTGGGAAACTATACCTGGCTGTAGCTTGTGCGCTCTCTGGGCTTTGCAGTACATGGAGTTCATTTAGTGTGGATGACAAATGTCCAAGCACGATTAAGCCAGTTGAGAACTTCCCAAAACTTAACGAACGGTCAAATGCCAATATAGTGTGGTATCCTCACCATGAGCGGGTATACATCATTTCCCACTCAAACTTCCAGCACCGTAATCCGACTAGCAACCTTAGCATTGTGAACATCTCCATTGGAGTAGAGAAGCGATTGACGGAAGAGCAGGGTTATCTTTCTGATCTAGTGATTGATGGGTACGTTCAGCTGTATTTGAGTTTGCTGTATGGATTGTACTAACGGATGGGCGTAGGGACTGTTCTACCTCTCCGCCTTTGCAAGGAGACAATGAATTTATGATTTTGTGTACCAAAGGGAAAATGAAGGTGTACAGGTTTGATTACGATCACTATGACCGGGTTTGGGCGTAAAATATTTTCCAGCTCTTATCTTCTCTTGCCTAGGAGGCGTTTTGGTATTACTGATCTTGGTTCCTGACTTCCCACAATAAAGTGCGTGTGGAGGACCGTGGATTGGAAATACAGCAATTGCCTCTATCTTGGTTTGTTTCCCTTTCAGCGTTTAATCGGTTTGGTTAATTGTTTTTAGTCCCAGCACTTTGAGCGTCATTATACCCTAGGGGAAAGTTAATACATAGATTTCGTAGCTAAATAAAATGTTAGTCAACAGAGAAAGATAACATGACGCACTCTCGCACCAATCGTTTGTTTTTGTTTTGACGGGCCATCGCAAACCAACTGCGGTGCAGTTGTGGCTGAGTGGGTACAATCTCTGCATTTAAACTCGACTTTAGTGGGGAAACGTGTGGCGCGAGACTGGATTTTGACGTGAGAAGATATCAATCCGCAATAAAACACATTTCATACTCGTCAGCTACTAGAACTATGCCAAATCAGGAAGCTATCTATTCCCTGTCCCTTTTGATCATGTCCTTGATTATAAGCAACTCCTTATCACCTATCGCCCCAAGAGACTCGGTTGTACCGCTCCAAAGCCTCCATCGTCATCATCATAAACATTCGACCTTCTTACCTCCCCAGTGTTAGCACTCGCCCCGGCTCCGTTTTCGAGTAATCGATCATTTTCTCTCTCAGATGCATCTAAATATCTCCCTCTTCCATTCCCATGGCCGTCTCCTCGCACCCTCGCATCCCTATCGTAGACAAATGCTTCATCATCCTCATCTACATCCTCAATCCTGTTATCTTCAGTAATAGCATGCTCCTCTTGCTTCCCAAGCCAAGAATTGTACATGATCCTCTGTACCCACGGGTGGCTATTATACCGAATCAACAAAAATCCAATGATTTTTATAGTCATACTCCCCGCTACTGCTGCAATGATTATGCCAGCAGAGAGCTGGGTTTGCTGGAGCCAGGGCTGGTAGCAGGCGTGGCCTTCGCGGTCGGGGTAGAAGTTGGTGCAAGTGTGGTTTCTGTTACCTTTGTTGGGGAAGGGGTAGAACTTGTCGTTGGGGGAGTGTAGTCCGCAGCAGGAGAGGCTGTCTTGGATGGTTTTGATGGCGGGGTGGGAGGAGGCCCGCTCGGAGGGGGAGGACCAAAGATGCGTCCACTTGTCGTTGAGGGAGCAGAGGAGGGGCTTGGAGGGGAGGAAGGTGGAGGTTAGGCTTATTATAACGGTGTCTAACAGAAGGAGGCCGAAGATGCCCTAGGATGAGATGTTAATGATGTGGGGAATAAAGAATGCAAAGTTGGGGGGGGGGCTTACGAAGAACACCGTGTCGGCGATTTGAGGTGGGGATTTGGAACCCTTGCGCCGGCGGGATTTTGTGGCGGTACGTAGGTACTGGATAGAGCCAAGGGAGAGGATAGGGAGGAGGGTGCTGAGGAAGGCGAGCATCTTTGAGATTGGGAGCCGCAGATGGGAGATGTTCCACCAGGAGTAAGCGGAGGTGAACATGAGGGATATGCCCAGCTGGGAGAGAGTTAGTATAAGCACAAGGAGGCACCGAGGAGGGTGGTTTACAAGGGGCGTGAAGAGTATGAGGAAGGTGGAGGTTGTGAAGAGCATGATTGGAGTTCTGCTGGGCAGAAAGGCAGCTTCTCTATTTGAACCACCCGGCCAAAGGCTTGTTCAAGTTGCGACTGCGGGCTCAATCTTCAAGAGTGGCAGAATTGTCCCAGAAATGAAGGCAATGGCGGTGGTGCGACGCTGGGGATATTTATTGGGAGAGGTGGCTGGTCTCAATGACCAATCAGGCCTTATTAATATAATAGCACCTGCTGTCGATTGTCACCCAATGCGCAGATCCGGTCGTCCCCATCGCCCGCAATGGTTTGACCTCGCACCATGGTTCACTATCGGCTTAGAGCCAGGTGACAAGTCATTGGAGGCCTCGATGTTAGTCTGGTTGGCACAACCCCCCGCCCCATAGAGGTGTCAAGTAGAAAAGTGCATAAGTAATATATAGAAGTACATAGAAAGCTAGTCTTGGTTCAGATATCGCGAGCGAGGTACGGAGCACGCCGGACTATACGGAGTTGTGCCCTCCCCCTTCCCCCCAAATTTCGAAGAGCCTGACGGCCCCATCCACTCACTGCCTAGGAGCATGCCCATGGCTCTCGCCATGGTCCACCAGGCTGACTACCGATATTCTGTGAACACTATCCTGTGAAGCCCCCCGGAGGCGTCTGATCTCCCAAGCGGTCTACTGATTTTGGAAAGTACCTGTATCTAGTCTAGCCTGCCTGCAGCTGGAGCCAACTACTTACCTAGTCTATGCAGCTAGTACCTAGGTACTGTTGGTTCTCCCCCAGACTAGGTTCTCCCCGGCACGGTTACCGGAGAAACAACTGGGCCGCACACGATATCGATATTTATCCAGATGGAGCAAGCACGAGTCTTCACTCCATAGTTTGGCGGGCACCGCCTCTCGTAGAGACTCACTCCAGCCTTTTTTTGTTTCTTATTTTCTTTATATTCTCTATTTCTAGAAATGGAGGTTCACCCCGAAGGTGTTACCTGTCATACATCGCTAATTTACACCAACGCCAAAGGCAAGAAAAACCTCTATATTTTGCCAAAGTTCAAACCATAGATATCCGTTACAGGAGGATGCATTGGAATGCTTCCACGTATTGTCCTGTCTGGGATGATATCTATATCGTTTGTGTTCACTAGCAGTAGGCCTACTTATGCCCTTCACACTATCGGGAAAGGAGCCAGAGAAAGATGAAGACGAGCATCCCCAGCATCACCGACAATCTACCAGTTCTATGATGTCCCAAGTTTTGGCATTGGATATTCCAACTGTAAGGCTCATGCAAATGAGTTGACACCTGAAATCAAAAAGTCAAACATCAAAAAACCTTTCTATGCCAATCTGACCACACACTCTGCACCACATTCTCCATAGGAGGTTCACCACGATCCTATCCTACACAAACCCACTCATCACTTCGACTTCCGAACAGCCATACCTACTACACCCGATCATACACCAACCAGATTACTATGTCTCTTTATATAAGCCTTCTCTCCAATCAATTGCCAGTATGGTGCAATCAGTAGCACGCCCACACTCAAACGAGATGCAATGTCCCACATGGCCTGTGGGATAATCATTGGGTTTTGGATCCTCTTGTTTAAAAGAGAAATATGTGTCCTGGAATTGAGGCCCGTCAACTGATATACTAAAAGTACGGTTAATCTCATCGCTAGTACGGCACTGGATCCTTGACGACGTGATTACTTGGGCGTGTGCTAGCTCCGGGCGAGGACGGGAGCCAACCAAGACTACATGGTACGAGAATCAGATAAGCGCATTTAAGGTAGACCACATTTGCCAAGTATAAGCTCTAAGCAATAGCAATTACCCTGTACTCCCATGCATTTGGTACTATCAACTCAAGTTCGTACCCTCACTTGATTACTAACTACGCATACGCTCTACATAAAATCACTTAAGTACACCGACACTCTGTCAGGGGGTTTCGGCCCCCAACGGATCATAAACTAATCTCGGGGGAAAATTAAA
This sequence comes from Tirmania nivea, assembly GCA_015179035.1. Classification (NCBI taxonomy): domain Eukaryota; kingdom Fungi; phylum Ascomycota; class Pezizomycetes; order Pezizales; family Pezizaceae; genus Tirmania; species Tirmania nivea. Next base: position 218,290 of record WHUY01000036.1, read on the forward strand.
TAATCCATAAACGATCCCTATTATTTACACAAGAAAAGAAATTAAGAATACAATCCATAAAACAATCCCTATTATTTACTCAGAAAAAAAAGGTCAAAGAAACGAACCTAGCTCCGCCCATCACCTATCCGGATACCATATCCTCCACAATCCCTCCATGGTCCAACGCAAAGTATATACAATCCACCACAACCGAAAACTCTCGCATCCACCTCTTCTGGTCTCTGTCCATCCTCAGAAATAATACAAACATCTCTTCTGTCATGCGAAACGACACACCATCGTATTCAATCATTTGCCAAGGTTTCCCCGTTGTAATAAAACCATACACCTTGCTTCCATCTCCATTATTGTCGCCCATGCCTTTGAGGGCCAGTAAACATTGTTTCAATGCTTGTCTGAGGGATGATCGCTTTGCCTCCACAACCAGAATAAATCTTTCTTCTGAATAGGAGATCCGATCCATTAAAACAAACTCTTCCATTATCTCTCCATCTTTAGACACAATCTCTTTCTGCGTCCTCAACCGTAAATCCGGTCGGTTATTTTTTAGCATAAAATCCTCCACTATTGGACTTAGAATTGAAAACACTAAATGATTGATGTTGTCCTCCTTAAAATCTGCATCTGCTTCCATGGGCTTTCTTTCTATTCGAAGGTATCTCACCATTAACCTGTACACCTCTTCCTTGACTTCCTTGAACTTCTCGGCCTCTAACGCTTCCTCTCTATTGTCGCTTGCCGCGGTCCCCAACATCTCCCCAACAGGTATCTCGTCGAGTAAGTCAAGCCTAAACCCTAGCCTTTTCTCCGCTTCGGCGATAGTGACATTGGAATATGACGTTTTCCACTTCCATTTTAGCTTCTTTGGCTGCTGCTCGTCACCCATTTTCTAAAAATCAAACTGATCAGTATCCCGACACATAAAATTCAAATAAAATTTACCTTAATATCGTACGATATCTACCTGAAACAGCGGTGGGAAGTGAAGGCGAAGCCGTAACTACCCTCAGCGATACCTTATCTGATCCTACACCATATAATTAGCCTGAACAGTGAAACGAAGGAGGAGTGAAGCGAAGCGGAACGTACCTGTAGTGACCCGTGGAAATATGGAGAGAACTAGTCGAGCGGTAGGGATGCAACGCATAATATCTTGGGGCTCCCTCGCCGCATGTGGTTTTCGTTCAAATAAAAATATGAATCCCTGGTTCTGTCACTGGTCTGAGGCAGGAGTCGCTCCGTGCAGTGGCTCTTTACCCTACTTACATACATATGTATGACCGCATGTGCAGCTTGAAATGGCCATATGTGCAAATCATTTAGGCGAAACATCTGTAGCGCGGCCGACGTTGGGAAGCCGTATGCACAGCCTCACTTCCTCCGGCCCAGGTAGTCGGCATCGACATCGAACATCGTGATCAGTCCCAGCGCTCACAAATGTTACAGAAGCTCTACCCAGTCCACTACGAGCAATTTAGGTCTTTTGAGGCATGAATCGCATCTCGAACGTGAGTTACAATAATTCCTCCTAGAACATATGCAGGGCTACATATCCTATAAACATGTAACCGAGGGTTGTATACCGGGGCTGGCCACCGGGGGAGAGCCCCTGGGTATGCTAAGAATACAGTCGAATGGCCCCAACTGCCGACCGCAGTCGCAGTATTACGTTGGATCTCTATTTTATACCTCAGTTTTGGTTCAAATCCTTGCTCTCGGATCGCTGTATTCAATCCCGAGGCCCCAATGTGGTATGTATCGACAACATCTCATCTGTCAATGACTACTCACGATACCCGGTGACCATCTCCACAAATTGTGGAGTTACTCCAGTACCCTATGCGGGGCCTAATACCTCGCTTCGAGATTAATTGCAAATGGTCCAAGCACCACCTCTGGCCGTTGGAGTTTGGGTATGACCCACCTTCACGTATACCCTCGCTTCGAGATCTGGTTACATGCGGAAGACCTACATTGCTTGATATTGTCAGGATGGAGAAAAGCTTAAATACCATGCACATATCCTCGTGGCCTCAGGCCGGTTTTTGGGAGTCAATTGTGCTCGAGCTTGGTTCTGGGAGCTTGGTTCTGCGTACTGCCTTCTTCCTGCACAATCTCAGACTCACGGCGGTGGTGAAAGATGGTACTTCCACCCAAGTGGTACCAGTTCCTGGTTGGTGCTTTCTTTTGGTTATGACTTGGGTATTATTGCACAAGATATCTCCTATGATAATATACAAATGCTTACATTAGATGTAGTTGTTGCCAGTGACTCCCTCAAGTCTAGGTTCGCGGAAAATACCACAAATGAAGGGCTGGTCGTCTCTCTTTTTACTGCGGGTGCGTTATTTGGTGCTCTGATCGCCGGCTATCTCGGGATCTCGCGGGTCGTCGTTGGACAATTCTTGTTGGTACCATTCTCTTTGTGCTCGGTGGAGGATTGCAAGCTGGGGCTCAGGCATTTCATATGTCCAAAAGTGGGCGTTTCGTGACTGGCATGGGGTATGCCTTCACCTCTTCATTCATAAATCATGGCCTGAAGTTAACACTCCCTAGCACTGGTGTTCTGTGCATGATTGTTCCCATGTATCAAGCCGAGCTGGCTCACCCCACCATCAGAGGGAGAGTCACATCGCTCCAGTGGTTCATGCTCGGCGTAGGAGCCCTTGCTGCATCCTGGATTGGTTACAGCTGCTACACTGGCTTTGACTCCAACGATGACCGTCAATGGCGGCTCCCGCTCGCATTACAGTGCGTCCCTGCCGCCATTCTCGGGGCACTCATTTTTCTCTTCCCAGAGTCTCCCCGCTGGCTCATCGACCACGGCAAGACTGAGCAAGGCCTCGCCACTCTTGCAGCCCTCCACTCAAACGGCAACGAGAACCACTCTTCGGTCCGCGCAGAATTTGAGCAGATCTAACTCGCCATCGCGGATGAGCATGAGAACGGTGCACGCATCTGGGCGGAACTCATCCAGAACAAGGCCAATTTCAGGAGAATCCTAATCGCGGTAGCCCTACAGGGCACTATCTAAATGACTGGCGTCAGCGCAATCCAGCACTACTACTTCCAACGATCTTTGAACAAATTGGAATCAGCACAGAGAGGACACTACTTTACCAGACTATCAACTCGATTATTGCCCTGATTGCCCAGTTCCTAATGATGCTTATTGACTCTTTCGGTCGAAGATGGCCTCTGATTTTGGGAAACATCGGAAACGGAATTAAATTTATCGTCAGCACGATCCTCCTCGCTCAGTTCCCACCAGGCTCCTCATCCTCCTCCCGCAGCGCCCAAATCAGGTTCATCGCTACCACCTGGATCTACAACTTCTCCTTCTCCGCGACCTGCGGGTCCCTCTCCTGCAGAGATCTTCAACACCGCTACCCGCTCCCGCGGGGTCTCTCACGCAACAGCTACATCCTTTGCGACGAATACGATGATTGGGCAAGTCACCTTTAAGGTAATGGAGGGGGATAAATGGAGATTTTATCTTGCCGTTTTGGTGTTTGTTGCGGGAGACAGCGAAGGTCCCACTGGAGAGTATGGATAGTTTGTTTGAGAATGCGCCGTGGTTTGTCCCCAGGATGGGGGCGAGGGAGGATTATTTAGGGGAATTGGAGAGTAGGTTGGAGCAGCTTGGAGAGAAGGCCGGGGAGGTGGAGCATGTAGAGCATACAAGGGTGTAGGGGTGGTGAGGGGGGTTATGGATGGGCGCTTATGAGGTGGTTGTTTTTGCGGTTTTTGTTTTCTTGGTTTTTGTTTTCTTTTTTGTACCTGGGCTTTGGTTGACTGGAGTTACTGAATATATTGAGATGGAATTTTTGTACGCAGATATGCTTTACAGTACATGGAGATGTATGTGTGCCTCCATCTACAATTAAATGTATAACGACGCTCTACTCCATTCCATCATCACAACCCAAGACAGAAAGGGAATTTTACAAAACACCAACCCGCCCACCCCCCTCCCCCAGCATGATGAAATCAACGTATATTTACAAACCACTCCCTCCACCACCCCACCTACCTACCCCTTCCTCACCCTTCCCATCCCCTCTTCCGCCAGCCCACCTGCACCATCCTTCCCCCCTACTCCCCCAAACCCCATCACCCTTGCCCCCTTCCTCTTCCTCCCCTCTCCAAACTTCTCATCCCACTTCCTCATCGCCCCCAAGCTCCCCATATCCTCACCCACACTCGCCCCTACCTCCTTCAGCGCCTTTTCAAAATGGCGTTTCTGCAGCACTCTTTTCTCCGGGAACTTCACGCCCCTGGTGACGCACTCCTCCTGCGCCTCCTTGACGCACGCCAGCGCGGCCGCGACACAGAGGTTCTTCAGGTCGCTGCCGGAGTAGAGCTGGGTGCGGCGCGCCAGGTCCGGCAGCTGCACGTCGGCTGCGATGGCCTCATCCCTGAGGTGGATCTTGAGGATCTCGAGCCTGTCTGTCTGCGTGGGGAGGTCGACAAGGATACGCCTCGGAAGGCGGCGGAGTACCGCGTCGTCAAGGTCGAACGGGCGGTTTGTAGCGACCATGAGGAACGTGCTTGTGCCAGGTGTGAGGGGCACGTCGGCCCACTCGCGAAGAAACTGATTGATGATCTCGCGGTGGGTGGTGCGCGGCGAGGAGGCGCTACTGCGGGAGGCGAGGATCGCGTCGGCTTCGTCCAGGAAGATGATGCATGGGCTGAGCCGCGACGCAAGGGTGAAGATTGCTCGCACGTTTTTTTCACCCTCGCCGACATACATGTCGAAGATGTCGGAGCCGGAGACTTCGAGGACCTATGAATGAAGCCCCCCAAAGAACATTAGCATACGGAGAAATTCAGGGTAACTCACTGCGTGTGGTAAAAGATAGAGGGATAGGGGAACGAGACATACAGTAGCACCACTTTCCTTCGCAACCGCCCTCGCCAATAACGTCTTCCCCGTCCCAGGAGGCCCATACAGTAACACTCCCGGGATCCTATCCGTCGCCAACACGCCATACCTAAACGCTTCTGGCCTGATCAGACTCAAACTCGTCAACGTCTTCAGCGCCTCCACCGTCTCCTTTGGCGCGCGCACCTGCGAGAATCCAACGTGGATTTTATCAGGGTTAATTACGCCCGAGAGGAGCTTCTGCTCGTGCGAATTGCAATTTTTTGAGAGCTTTTTCATGAGTTGGCTAGAGGTGGATTTCGGTTTCGAGGGGAGGGAGGGGTCTATGTCGTCTAGGTCGTCGGAGAGGGGGGTGGGGCTGTCGGTGGAGGTGGTTTCGTTGATGCGGAGACGCCGTCTCTCGGTGAGAGCCCAGGCGTATTTGAGGTTGTCGGAGTGGTTGAGGGAGGTGACGGCGGCGGAGATGTGCGCGGGGGTGAGGATGCCGGGGGTATATCCGAGAGGGGATGGGCGGGGAGGTGTGGTAAAAGTAGGGGTGATGCCCTCCGGGCCCAGCGCTGCAGTAACTAACCCCCCAACTTCTTTTTGCTGCTGCGGTGTCATTGGCAGTTGAGTCGTTCCAACAGACACAGACACGGACACCGGCACAGGCTTAGGGACGGGCACCTGCGGCATCCTCACCGATTGCCACCATTTGTGATACATCCCAATCGCCATGGTCGCAACCCTATGCGCCCTATCGAAACTCCACATCTCCTCTTCAATCCCCTCAATCCCCCATCCCTCGCCGACCTCATCCTCTCTTAAATGCCAATCCTTCGGCAACATCAACTCGATTCCCCCTCTCCCTTCCCCACTCCTGCGTCTGATAATGTCCCTCAAATGCCGAATATTCACCTCCCTTATCCTCGCCCTCCTATCACTCTCCATAATCTCATCTAAGTCATCTTCCGCCGGGCTTTTCGCAGGGGGGACGATAATCGCGCGCTCGTTTGCGTCGAGAGTGAGTTCTTGCGCGGCTTCGAGATTGGCCCGGGTCAGGCTGTAAGAGGTTTCAGGGGTAGAGGTGGTGCCGAGAATGAGTATGGGGTGGCCGGAGAGCCGCCGCTGGGAGACGATGGTGTGGATCATGCGGATTATGGGGGCGCCTTGGGGGGTACGCAGGAGCTCGCTGTAGTCGCGGATGTGGATTATGGTTTTTTGTGGAGTGGGGGTGGGGGTCGGTAGAGGTGGAGTCGGTAGAAGTGGGGCAGGATCGGCAGAAGTGGAGATGGTGGTGGGGGATGGTGGTGGGGATGCTTGTGGGGGTACATGGGTGATATCATGCGGTGCCATTGGGTCTGCATACCACGGATCCTGGTATACCGCTGGGACATTATTCTGCGCACGTTTCGTCGTAGCAGAGTCAATAATCGCTTCTAATAGCTTATACAATTTCTTTTCATTCCTCCTATCCGAGTCCATGGCTTTGGAGGAGGCGGAGGAAGTTGTAGGGAAAAGGGTGTTTCCCGGGTTTGCGCCGCCGGGAATGAGAGCGACCATTGCTGCACGGAGGGGGGAGATACCCTGCCCGGCCGGGACAGCGGCGAAGAATGATTGCGATTGAGGCTCGGGGGGGTTGTTGATATACTCGTCATCCTCTTCTTCGTCTTCTTCAAGGTCTTCTTCGCGGGCGGGGACAAGGCTGTGGGATTGTGACTGGGCGTCGTAGCCGAGGGTGCGGATTTTTTGCGAAGTGATGTTTGAGAGGGAGACTATCACCATTACCCTCCAATTAGTATCATCAAAGATAAAAAAATAAGATAAAGGTAAGCAGTGTGAAGGATATCACGAACAATACTTTGCATCTCCCAAATAATCCCCCGCCATCTCTTCCAAATCCTGCGGATCGATCCTCACCACATCCGCCCTGGCCAAAGACGCCGCATGCTCCACCACTGAGTCTAGGAAGTACAGCCCCCCTTCCCGGGGGCACTTTAACAGAACATGCGACTTCGTAGCTACGTCGCTGTCGTTTGAGCTGGCTTTTGGTAAGGCTAAGCCTGCGGTCACGTGCGCCATGATTTCTCGCCAGATGTAGACGTGGATCGCGTATCTGTTTTTTCCTACTCAGCCGGGAGGGGGGACGATGGTCAGTCAAGGCTCTTTCAGGGATTGGGGGAAGTATATTGGAGGGAGTGGAGTATACCATTAGATGCTTTTTCAAGGTGAGACTCGGCATGAGGACCTAGCCGTGCGACAGCGGAAAAGAGGTGCTGCCCGGGAGAAATCCCGGGGAAGGCTTCCTGGAGGGTATGATCGATTTGGACAAACTTGTTTACGCCAACGGTGATGGAGAAGTCGTTATCTTTTACTGCGTCGTTGGGCTCCTCTTTTGCCTCCGCGGATTCGCTTACAGTAGCCGGCTCTTTAGGATCAGAGTCCGACCCTGGTGGTGGTTGCGGGGATGCCGCTGCTGCTACTGCACCACTATCAACCACCCCTCCACCCCTACCCTCCGCCGAAACCTCCTTTGCCAACTGCTCCACCGCCTCCAATGGGTACTCCTCCTCCCCTTCCCCTATAAGTTTCGCCCCGCACGCCTCCAGTGCCTCTTTGATTTCCTCCCTCGACCGGCTACTCCTTTCCGGGGTAATCCATAGGCTGAGGTTCGTTGGCCGGGCTAGGTTGTCTTCCACCACCATGACTCCGTCGCGGAGAAACCAGGCCGGAATGTCGGGTGTTGGGAGGGAGTCCCTTTCCCTGGGTTTGGGAACGGGTGGGGGACGCCGTTTGGTGGTGTTGCTGCTGCCAAGGGGGCGACCGCGGGATTTGGTAGTTTGCGCTGGGGGGGTGTCGGAGGTTGCGGCTGTGAGGGGCTCGGCTGTGAGGGGTTCGGATGTGGCTGTGGTTCCTGGATTGGATGAAGGAGAGGGCGAACTGGAGGAGGGCGGTGAAGCTTCTGCTGCTGTGGTAGTAGACTCTGCCAGAGAAGAAGAGTTCACTCCTTTCACCGAGCTCTCCTCACCCCGTCCCTCCACTCCCTCCACCGCACCATCCTCCGGCCTCCTCCCATTCTCTCCACCACCCGCAGCCGCCTTCCCATCCCTCAACGCCCCCGAACCGGACCACCATCTCCTCCCAACCCTGCCTGCAAACCCTCCCCCAACCACCCCAGCCCCATTCTCCCTAGTGCTCGCAAGCTGCCCCAGCAGCAGCAGCGGCCTCCGGCACCGCGACTGTAGCTGTAGTTGTATGAATGCCGAATGTATGCTCCGGCGAGTAGCAGCAGCTTGCATTAGCTGGAGGGTATGATAGTCGCGGGGAAGTGTCAAGCGGCAGCGGGCGAGGGCTTGGAGCCGGGGGTATACACGACTCGGGCGCGGGCCAGCACACGAGCTCCGACTCGAGGCGGGGTGGTGGGGTAGCTGGGCAGCCTGTGAGCAACAGGTATCGAGTGTAGATGCGGACGGCGAATTGAAGTTCAGGGAGCCGTATGCCTCGATGTGTTCGGCGCGTGTATCGAAGCCGCCTGCTGGTCTGGTGTTGCTCTATGGCAGCTGGACTCTAACTGTTGTAGTAGCGCGAGTCGGAGTTTTGCAGCAGCTTTCTTTCCTCCTCGTCACGTCACCGTCGAGAATGACGCCAAGCCTCGCGCCAAGATCTCGTTTATCGATAGGGCTGGCTGCGCTGTGACGCGGGCCTCATCATACGAAACAAAACACCCATCCCCGTCCGCTTTCCCCCCCCACCTCATCGCTCCTCAACCGCCCCCACCAGCCCCTCACCCGCAATGGCGAGCCCCCTCGCCCAGCCCGTCTCCCCCACCCCCACCGTCCTCGCAGCCATCGTCGCCGCCTCCATCCTCTCCGGCGCCCTCGGATACTACCTCGGGCTCGGCTCCACCCTTATCCTCTCCCGGGACACTCCCTCATCCTCCTCCTCCCCCACCAAGCCTGGCGCCTCCTCGTCCCCCGAGGCAACCGACGACGAAGCCGACACCCCCACCTCAGACATCAAATCCTTCTCCGACGTCAGTGGGGAATGCAAACTAGTGCGTCTCCAGCCCTCCACCACCGACCATCCCAACTGCCCCAACTCCCCGCCCACTCACTTGCTAACCTTCCCCCTTCCCCCCTTCCCCCCCCCCCCCAGGTCCTCATAGTCCGCACAGACTTGTCCATGACGAAGGGCAAAATCGCCGCACAATGCTCGCACGCGACCCTAGCCTGCTACAAATCCCTGCAGCACAGCGAACCCGAGCTGCTGCGCCGGTGGGAGCGCACCGGGCAGACAAAAATCGCACTCAAGGGGGACGACGAGGAGGAGCTAGTAATCCTGCAGGCGCAGGCTCAGAGTCTGGGGATTACCGCGAAAATCATACATGATGCGGGCAGGACGCAGATTGCTGCCGTGAGTTTTTTGGTTGAGTTTGATGATGATTGGGCCGGATGTAGGATTGAGGATAGGGGCTAATCTATGCGTTGTTTTGAAAATGTATAGGGGAGTGCGACGGTCCTGGGAATTGGTCCTGGTGAGTAATGTTACAGTTTACGGTTTACAGTTACCCTCAATTTCATAACTCTACACCTACGCCAGATTTTACTAACGGCTGCATATTAAATTACAGCGCCAAAATCCGTCATCGATCAAATCACAGGCCACCTAAAACTATTATAGATCACCAAATCACCGAAGGAACCTACCTACCTAGACCCTACCTCACCTTACACCCTCTTCACCGACCTCGAGCCTCGAACTAGACCATATACCCGTAACCACATCCTCAAACAGTGCCGGGAACCGCGCAGGCATGCAGAAACCAGTGTGGGAAATGTAATGAACCATGTTAATTAAGCTTGCATATAACCAAGGGGAAACAAAAAAGAGCAGAATTAAGGGAAAGGGCGTTTTTACATTTAATATCCCCTCCTCATCCTCATCCACCGACTGCGCACCACGCATGCATATCCTGTGCCGTGTATGCAGCCCTCGCGATGACAAACATAAACGCTCCCACTGCTCGTCCATCCCATCTCCCCACACACCGCACCTTCTCATAGTCCTCCTCCTCCCTACATCAACCTCACCCCCGCCTGCCCTTTCATCTTCCCCTTCTCCCTCAACCCCCCCACCATTCCCTCCTCCCCCGTCCCCTGTAACGCACTCTTCGCCTCCCTCTTCCTCTCCTCGTCAATCCTCTTCAACCTCTTCTCTGTCTTTGCCTTCCCACTGCCCTTCCCATGGAACTGATGACTCAAATACTTAAACGCCTCCTTCGCACTCATCTCCCTCCCAAACTCATCCTTATACTCTAGCTTCACCGCGGGCTTATACTCTTTAAACCTGCGTTCCATCTCCTTCGCCTCCGCGATATCACGCTGCTTATTCTCCCATCGCGCATACTCCTCTCGTTCCTTCGCAGACATCTTTTCGAAAATCCCGCTCTTGCGATCAGCTTCCCGCTGGACGCGCGCGCGTTTCTCGAAGGAGAGCGCGTTGAGGCGTTTCTCGGCCTGGAATTTCTCGCGCGACCGGTGCAGGGAGAGCAGGGTTTCCGATTCAGGGTTACGCTGGAGAAGGCCGCGTTGGTTGAGCATAGCGAGGGTGGCGCCGATGCCGCGGGTGAGGGTTTGTTCGGAGGAGAGGCCCGTGGAGGTGATATCCTCCGGGGCAGTAGATTCCCTCTTCATGCGTTCAGCGAGGTCCTCGGATTCTTCGAGTTGGTGCCGGGCGCGGTCCATGTCGACGTCACCTTCTTCGTCTTCGGGCTCGGTGTCTGAGGCCATGGCGAGGGTGGCGGGGGTGGCGGAGCGCTGGCGTTTAGGGCGACGTTCGGTGGGGAGGGGAGCGCGCAGGTTGGAGACGAATTCGGTGGTTTCGTCAATGATGAGCCCGGGTTCTTCCTCATCTTCTTCCTGCTTGATCCCGACTCCTTCTGCCCCGTCTATGGTCATCCTGTCTTCATCTTCTGGTGCAGGTGTACCAACACCACTATTACTAGCAGTAACATCTGCCTCCTCCTTGAACCTCCTAGCAATATCTTCCGGCCTGCTCGCGACTTTCCGTTTCTTGAGTGCCAGGCGTCGTTGGAGCGCGAGCGAGTTTTGTAGTTCCTCGTCGTCGACAAAGGAGATATCATCCAGGGTGCGTTTAGGCGCAGATGCTGGGACGGGGGTATCGTCTAGTTCCATTGCGGATTCGTTAATGACTGAGGTAGGAGCCGGGGCAAGAGCGTCGTTGTCGTCGTCACCTTTGCGGCGGGTGCTGCGGGGTTTCTTTTTCTTCTGTTTCTTCACTTTGATTGTTGAGAGGTCGTGGTAGTCGGAAGCAAGTTCTTGTTCTATAGTTTTGTTAGCCAGGTAGCTTATTAGAGAGGCGTGAGGCGGGGATGATCTCGTACTCTCAATATCAAGCGAAATAGCCGACAACTTCAACTTCTCCTTCATCGCCTCCCTCCTCGCCCCCGCGCTCTCAGCTCCCCTCTCCTCCGCCATTGTGCCCCCCGATATTGCTCCTCCTAACGTAAACTTTTTCCTCCCCTTCTTTGGATCAATCTCCTCATCATACTGCCCCAAAACCCTCCTCTCTCCATTCTCATCCACATCCTCCTCGTACGCGCTATACACAGGCTTCTTCTTCAACTCCAAATTCTTCTGTAACCTCTCCTTCTCCCCCAGCTCCACATTCTCCAACTCATCCCCCTCCTCCTCCAGCTCATCGATCGTCGCATCCTTCAGCGTCAGCACCATGCCCTCTCCTTCCGCCCCCGCTTCAAAAAACTCCTCCTCCGCATGAGCAACCTTCAACCCTCTCACATCCTTCTCCGTATAGTCCACTCTCTGCGCCGCGGCATCCCGCGCAGCTAGCTCCTCGGCCATCTTCTTTGCAATCTTCTTCTGCCGCTTCTTCATTCGCCTCACCCACTCCGCTGCATCCTCCTCCCCGTCCACAGGCTCATCACCCAGCCCAGTTCCCTCCAGCTTCGCAAACCGCTTTGCTGCATCTTTAGCTTTCCTGATCTCGTCTCTCTGCTGGGCTCGGAAGGAGACTTTCTCAAGCTCGTCTTGCCGCTTTTGCCAGTTAGCCACGGCGCGTCGTTCGTCGGCGTCGAAGCCGGTGTCGTCGTCGTTCGTGGTGGCGGCATCGCCTTTGTTGGCAGTACTGACGGAGGGACTCTCGACTGGGAGGGGCTTAAGGCCGAGGGAGATTCGGAGCTTGTTCGTTTCTTCGATGGAGAGGGAATGTTCTTCCGGCATGGCTGTGGTGTTGTTGGGTGTTGACAGAAGAGTTGCCGTGTGTCTCAGCCTAGAGGTTCTAAGTATATGCTTATGTAAACACTGTGGACGGTCAGGTGAGGCGAGCTCAGGGTAACGGGAAACAGGCAACGGAACCGCTGGCTCCATTTAAATCCATCTCTTACTCATGCGCAAGTTCAAGAGATCCCGGATTGCTGTTCGCCTCAAAATCCCCCAGGCCCTTGCACTATAACGATGTTTGCTATTGACATTGTCCTCCACATTCACCCCACATAATATTCTGCAGGACCCAGGCCAGGGCAACAGGCAACAGCTACATTCTTGCTACTTCACCTTCCCCTCTGTTCCAAACACAAAAGCAACACTCGCAATGCACAACAAATCACCCACCCCATAATAGTCTCCTCCATAGCCTTTCTTTCCCGCTGCATTCCTCTTCTTCAAATACCCCAACATCAACCACTCAACGGGATCTTTGGCCCCAGATGCTTCATAGCTACCATCGGCCCCAAGCCAAATGCATCCGCATAAAACCCATACCCCGCCCACACACCACAAAAACTAATACCCTGTTTATTTTGTATATTGCCGTGCCTTTGATGATATCAGGGGTATACAATAGGTGCCCATAGACGAATTTCCTCACAGCGCTATCAGATTCAGGTTCTTGTGAAGGGTTGAACTGAGTATTGCCGTAAGATACGCGCTGAAGGACATTCATGTTGTATCTGTTCGGGGCGCCGTTAAGTGAAATTCGTTCCCGTCCCTGCTTAAGTTTGGTTACGGCCACAGTAGATGCATATGCCCTGTTGCTATAATATCAGGTTGTACTGTGCTCAGTACAAGTGTACCAAGCTGGCCAGACAAGCACTCCCTGTATATTAGTCTCGCGTCCACCAAGAGTTATGTCGCATCCAATCATACTCTACTGCCCACGATCGTTGAGGTTGATGCCTACATAGTAGTAATTAAAATCCCAGATAAATTCGGCAGCTCACTAGTAACCTCCTTCTGGATACCCACCGCCACGCCCCCACCAGCCACTCAAGGGTTTGCCCTTTCGCTGGCTTGAGCCTCACGCACATCGCACTAAGGACATTTAGCGCTTAGACCACCAGAATAGTAATATCACCATAGCATCTGTAGTGACAGACCGACCCATCCGCAGCAATCAACGCCAACCCATTCTCCCATCGACTCCACTACGCCGGAAATACCCACCAGCTCCCAATTCGCCCAAAATGCTTATTCCTAAGGCTGACCGCAAGAAGATCCACGAGTACCTCTTCCGAGGTATGTATATATTCTGCTTATCGTTTGCTATCCGGTCAGAGCTGGGAGCGAGTTGGAAGTACAACATCAAAACAACAACCTGAAAGAGCAGTGATGCAGAGGCGGCAATGGAATGGCAAAGGAATAATAGCAAGAGAGACTCGCACAGTCCAGCTAACTCATCTCCTTTCATTCAGAGGGTGTTCTCGTCGCCAAGAAGGACTTCAACCTTCCTAAGCACCAAGACATTGATACCCGAAACCTCTATGTCATCAAGGCCCTCCAGTCCCTCAACTCCCGAGGATACGTCAAGACCCAGTTCGCCTGGCAGTACTACTACTACACCTTGACCGACGCCGGAATTGACTACCTCCGTGAATGGCTCCATCTCCCAGCTGAGATTGTCCCAGCTACCCACGTCAAGAAGCAGACCAGCCATGCCCCACCCCGTGGAATGATGGGTGGTGATGACAGGAGGCCTCGTGGTGACCGTGGTGATCGTGGTGATCGTGGTGACCGTGGTGACCGTGAATACCGACGAAGGGAGCCAAAGGAGGGCGGTGCTCCAGGAGAGTTCACCTTGTGGGTTCCCCTCCACAGAGAAGTACAAGAATAGCCTACTAACTATAGACGTAGCCGTGGTGGTCTTGGCCGTGGTGGCCCCCCCCCTTCTTAAATACCCGCATTTAATTTCAGTAGACCTTCCTTCGCCTACGTCCCTCCCCCACCCAACGGATACTCACAACGGACATCAACATCACAGTGCGAGAGGAAGGATTGAAAACGACATCATGTGGTTCTTACTGGACGGTTATGGCTGGCGTTGGATTTTTCTTGATTGTGTATGCTCGGAAAGGAAAATGAACAAGCAAAAGGATTGGCTTTATAGAACTCACATGCGTTGTCGTTTCGGGATGTTGGGGTGGGTGGGGGAGTGCACTTTCCATTGACAACTCTAGAGGGGAACCTGATGCATCCCTTATGATGTGCCGTGGTGGAAAAAAAACATATCTTCTTTTTTCATATTTTCTTCCTGGGTGTTTTCCTTAGGGTAATTTTTTACAATGGAGTGTTCACATCATGCTTGAAAAATCACGTTCCTGTGTAGGCTTGGGTCTTGCAGCTGGGAAGAACTGAATAGCTTCCGCACAAATATTTCATCACACATGTTACCAAGACCAGGGGCGGATAAGTACCTAGGTGTGCTGTAGGTGCTGTAAGTGCTGTAGGTAGAAACTCTCACCCCACTCCGTCATGGGTCTATGGAAGCACCGTTTCGAAACGTTCCCTGTACTACCCCACAAAAGCCCTCAGACAGGCACAGACCATGTAGAGTCGTGCCAAGGCCCATGCAACAATCCCCCCCCTTCTTTCTTCTGTACGAAGGAACTTGTTCTCCTATGGAACCAACAGAGCCATCAGAAGCATATACCCGACATTTCTCCAGGCCAGAAACTGAATACTTTGCCCGATCTCATCATTGATCTCAGATACACGATAATCTAAAAGAAAAAGGAAAAAAAAAGTGACCTCTTCTGCCTATACATTCAAACCGCAGTATGTACAGCGTGGCACTGGTTCACGATAAAGAACGTGCACCAGGCGCAGGGCTCCCTAGGAGCTCCTACCAGAGCCCCTTTGCCGAAACCAAGTCAAGTAAGCTCTGCATCTCTCTTAATGACAGAACCAAACCCCCTCCAGTATAAGATCGGCGGCAAGCAAGAAAACAGATCAGCGTCTGGCTTCGAATTCTATTTGAGTCGAAAAACAGAAAAGGATGAGTGTTTAGAGTAGAAAAACAAAAATGAGATATATTGCCCGTTTTTTTTTTTGATTTCTGACCGTTGTGTTCACTTCCATCAATATACCGACAGCTCAAGTAGCCAACCAATCCATGTAAACCAACACCTTGAAACCCAACATATATAATAGTCCCGCAAAATAAAAGAATGATATAAGGTACAAGTTAAAAAAAAGATCACATAAAAGAAATAAAAAAGTGCCTCCTGCTCTCATGTAAGCGCCCGAGCATGAACACGTTCAATAATATAGAAAACAGTCAACCCTATGTAAAGTAGCTACGCCTTCACGTCAGACTCCTCTTCCTCTTCACCAATCTTCTCCATTGTTTCTACCGAGCTTCCAGATCGCTTGTCCTGTTTTTCATCTCTATCAATGCTAGTATCTTCTTCATCGAATCCCACCATCTCACAAAAGTCACCCCACAGCTTCCATTCCCGGGTTTTGTCTCCCTCACCAGCAGCCTGCATGATGATACTTTTTGTTGTCCATAGCCACTCGGCATCACTGACTTTACTCCTGTCAGTCTCAGTCCAGAGCTTCATCAGCTTCTTATCGAAGGCTTCATCTCCAATGACGTTCCTCAAAATTAGGAGGGATCGATCGCAGGATCGGTGGGACAGGAGCCGCTTCATGTCGTTGGGACGGTCAAGCAGGGGAACCATCATGTCTTGGGGGACCTCATAAAGGGGTATCGAGGAGGAGACAGTAGTCTCTTCAATAGGAATTACTGGGACAGCCATGTCTGCGACCGAGGACCTTCGGTTCTCAATTCCGGACGGTGATGTCTCAAGTGCAAAGCAGAGAGCATCGTGGTGTTTTGCTAGCAATTCCGGGCTCTTGATCTCTTCAGTTGTAGCTGCAGCAAAAATATCGTCATGAGTCAATTCACTCAAGCTGAATTGCCGCCTGGTATTCGTTCTCGGTGAATACTTCGGGTGAACTGGAGAGTGGCCATGATTGTGGTGGTGATGATGCAATATGCTGCCTCCCTGGAGAGGATCTCCCAGATTAAAGTCGTCCAAGTCCCGGCTTGAGGCACTGCTTCCCGCTCTTCGAATGTTCAATGCTGGACTACCTGGGATCCCTCGAAATACCAAAGATGGAGATTGCCCTCCAGGGCTAGATGGTGAGCCAGGCTGACCCAAGAACTCTTCAGAACGAATTGCATGGTGTGCGAATGAGGTAGGGTAGTTTGAAGGTGAGCATGAAACTTCCACGCCAGCGTGCCCTGGAGAAGGAACAGAGCTTCCAGGAGATACAGCAGTAACATCTACCGGAGGATTGAAAACATCGAGATACGTTCGAGGCCGTGACTGAGGGGTACCCTGACTCGGCGTATGACTCGGCGTAGAACTGCCATCCGAGAAGGCATGTGTGTTATTAGGTGTAGCTGTTGCCAGCATCGTGAATGAAAAGGTATATGAAAGAGATAAGCGTCTTGATTGATGGGATGGGGTGTTCACACACAAAAAAAGACGGACAGGAAGCAGGAAGGCGGGAGACGTAAAGGTCAAGGGAACTAGCTCCGATGAGCTAAAGTACTGGAGAGGGTGACCTGGGGTAGTTCTTTTTTTTGTATGAGCGATTTATCAGAGGAAACCCATGTCAGGGACTGTGGTATATAAAGGCTCTGCGCAAGACTCACGATGTAGAGTTCAGGACACGCACTGCATATCGAGTGCGGCCCCGATACGGAGAACCTGTACGTAAGATGCAATATACATCTCAAGATAACGCGCTATTCATGCTGGCAGTCATACTCCTTTGTAGTCTGGCTTGACTGGACCTTGCAAGTCCACACATGTCTCTCAAATGAAAATAGATACATATGCATAGCCATGCCGCTGGGGCGAGGCTTCTGGGACTCGCTACCAGGGGTCGCCCACACTGCTGCGAGATTCATTGCGACAACGCATTCCTCGAAATGTTAAACCTATGAATTTCATTTCATCGGAATGTAAATCAGCTGATATTCTGAAAAAATAAATATAGTTTAGATATAACTATACAATCGAAATGTTAAAGATTCTATTTGTAGATTTCTGGGAATTCGTTTATTTTTCAATATATCCTTGAAATCTAATATATAACAAACCTAAAAATTAATTATTTACTGTAAAAAAAGATATCAAGCTGGTGATATGTTACACCTACTTACCATATCTCAAGGAGCTCAGCCTCTTTGGTTTGCCCCACCAATAGAAAGTGCAGTAAGAAACGGTCAGGCAACAACGTGAGGTCATGATTATATCAGGGCATTGCCGGAGCCGTCGTATCCACCGTTTGGCGACGCTATGACATATATCAGATACAGTCGTCTCGGGCTCGTACTATGAGATACCGGGGCCAAAACAGCTCAATTGAACTATTGCTTCAAGTACAGAGTCCGTGAATCCCTCGAAAATTGAAGTCTGGATGGACTTTACTACACTCCATATCCGAAATTAAGAGCAAGTTGTGTCTTACTCCAAAGCCCTTCTCCCACCCCAGAACATTAGAACGCCACTGGCTACCCCATACCAGCAGGAGGCAATGAGCTGTCGTGCTGCAATTGATAACAACTTTGACTAAGTTATCAATCAAATCGGCTAAGTGGTGGCGTGCGTTAAAAACTTCGTGAAATTATCTTCCTTTGTTTCGTCCAGGTGTTACCCAGCTCCGATCAACAAAGACCGCTTCACGGATAGCTTGTGTCCTTTGTTACGAATACTAATAAAAAAATTTCAACAAAACTATTCGCAGCTGGTAATCTTCGGTCCAGCTCCGACTTGCTGGGATCTAATCCAACCTTTATGATTTAAGCATAACTTGACATGCAACCGGTAAGACATGGATACTTCTTGTCGTGTGTGACCAAAAGTGTTCCTGCAATCCCTTTGTACTCATTCTGGCCAATAAGATTGAATATGTAGTCCGGTCTGTAGGATATGACTGACAAGTCGGTAAAGCCCCTTGAGCTTGTGCACTCATATGCCGCGTGAGCTCACGCTGTAGTATCGGTTGGGCGCTCATTTCCTTCTTGTGGGTTCATCTGTATTGCTTCCTTCTCGCCAAACTGGTTGAGCTTCCTGGAATACGTACCTGCTGAGCATCTAGGTAGGGTATTAGGATTCCTCAATCGGTACAACTGTGAATATACTTCAATGAGCCTTCAGAATACAGGGTTTCAAGTTACTTACAGAATTCGGCGTAACCCATGACACGATCCGCAGTGCCATACTCCAGACATAAACCTTCTCAGTTATTAAATCATATTGAATGAGATATTTAACAATCGGATCATGGTGGTTCGTTGTAAGACAAGCATTTGCAATAGTCAAATAGTAATATCAACCCTAAGCACTCCATGAAGCCAAGATACCATACATGGTAATGATCCGCGGTGGCATCTGAGCATGTTTTTTCTTCCTATCTCTTGGGCTTCTTTTGCCACGAGCGTCGTAATATATCTCTGTACAAGTTAGGGCTGAATCACGGGGGTCGGTACTTTGCCAAATATGAGTATAGACAGTAGACGTGTGATTGCTCATTGCAAGAATCTCTGTCATTAATGAGCCCATCTTGCCAGATATGGAACTTCTCTAGCGGTGCCCAATAGTAAGCATTGCAAAATACTCTGCACATATTTTTAGCTTGCTGGGTACATGGACTCTGCCCTAAGGCCATGGGAAAAGACGCGTAGTGCTGAGCGGCTGTTTTAGCAAGCCTGACGGCGGCCGAATGCCCTATTGCGGAGCTGTGAAGAAGTAATGTATAAAGAATCTAGTGGAATGGGAGAAGCGCTCGAAAGCCATCAGTCCTTAGATCTATGAGCACTGCTCTCAGACATAGAGGATGTTATTTGTCCTAAACTACTTAACCCCATGAGGCAGTAGCTTAACAAGAAGCTGCGACTGCCCAAGTAGGCTTAGTGGTCATGAGTATTGCAACTGTAATCTTTTGTCTCGGCCCGAAACCGCGTCCACACGCTTGCCCTCAATTTGTAGCAGGAAGTAAAAGGGACTCAGTGTTTGGTAGGCTACTTGTAAGTATTCAATTATTATTCCGTCTCAACTAACCATTGCTGCCTAACTAAATTAGTCGTAATAAAAGCAAAGGGTGATAAAGGACATAAGAAACGTTCATAGCTATGAACTCAATTAGCCCGGAACTGATAATTATTCAAGAGATTATGGGAAGGATATTCTTCTGGGTGGTGGATGAAGTCGGAAGCCTCTGAGCGCTTAGACCGTCATTGTGTATATACAGTGCGTGGGGGAAAGTTATGGCGCACCTGCCCTGCATATTATGCAGCACCAGTCTGCGGCTGAGTGTGAGACATACAGCAACCACCAGCGGCCACGCTGGGGTATATACTTGGAGATGAGCTTCCAATTGAGTTTGCACCGGCATATAAATCAGAACAACTCGTGACGATGTCGGCAGCCGCCAGTGGTAGTAAACGTCAGGGAGAAAACAAGTTACTGTAATGGTTTGGGATGCTTTTGGGGTGCTACACTGGGATATCTTTACGCCATGATAGAAGGTCGAAATAATGCAAAGCGCTATGTGGAGATATAGGAAGAATATCTACCACAAGTGATAGCAGATATGGAGGCTGCCGGAATTTCCTATCCTATCTTCATGCAAGACAGCTCGCCTATCCACAATTCATATCGTGCCCTAATTTGGTTACAAGAGGCAGGGTGGGAAGTAGCATATCATCCAGCTTGCTCTCCAGGCCTTAATCCTATTGAGTATGTCTGGCGCTACCTAAAGAGGATTTTGCACCAAAAGTTTCCTAACCTTGCTTCCTTTCCAGGTGAACCAGCGGCTGTTAAAAACAGAATAGCTGAAAGTTTGGCAGAAGTATGGAAGGAGATTCCTACTAGCCTGCTGGGCTCTCTTTCCAAATCTATGCCTTGACGGGTTGCTGCAGTCATTAAAGCTGAGGGATGGTAGACTACTTAAGTACTGATGAGTGTGATAATCTGGTTAGTACGTACTGTGACATCACTTATGTTTCATATATCTGCATATTGGTTGCTGATCGCTGCATAAAAAAGGGGTGCGCCATAACATTCCCCCACGCACTGTATATAGGCGTATCTATAGGGCATTCTTCCCAGCATTACCAGGGTACTGAAGATAGGATGCTGCCAATGATCTGAAAGACTGAGACCCTTTATAAGCTCTTGCATTTTCAGCAGTTGTGCCTCCTAAAACCTTGCTTATTTATACATATGTGACGACCTGCCGAGTTGTTTCGAATGCGCCATCCTCCTAAGTACGCCAACGTCAAAACTCAGGAGTACCTGAGTATCTCTCAGATTGAAAGAAAGTACCGTTGATTCCCATGAAAATAGATTATTTTCGCATTCCTGTTGGCCCGCTCTGAGTCTCGTGGCCAGCTTATGCGCCAAACCAGACTACTTGTTTAAATCTCCGGGGGTAGCCTAGTGACACCAGGATTCACTAAGTAAGTTTTGTCGGCCGCAGCCTGAGTTACCCCGCATTTTTCTGGTCTAGAGACAGCTTAGTTCAGGGTCGGATGCTTAAAACGGGCGTAAAGTTTCTTCCATATCGAAGATTGCTTTGGTTACTTTTGTGGGGTAACCACACTAAGTTTCCAGTTGATTGTCCACCTGATCCACACCCAGCTGTAGAATCCTGAACTTCCGGCCAAGGAGCGGGAAACAGCTGTGATGGGCATATGCAAAAGGTGCCCGCCAGACTAATGCAAAAGACGTTTGTGCGGGCTGGATGATAACATTTGATTGGGGCTTTAAGCAGCTGCTTATCCTGCAGGATGGGCTGAGCTTGCATGAGATTAATTGTCACCTCTGTAGCCAAATCTCAGGTACCTACATCAAAGGTCAAGAACAACAGACATGAATGCAGCCTCAATTATCGGCAAGTTGGATTCGGAACCGAACTTGCCACGCCTATTTAAGATCTCGTCCAAGACGGATGAGTGGCATGCTAATATCCCCGGCGGTGCAACTAAAATTTTTTGGGTCAGTGAGGCCGTATCGGGCTGTTCTTTTTGATGCGCCGAGAGCAATTGGCACTCTCAGAGGTGGCGAGGATGACACCATTTAGGCCTTCCACTGTTATTGGCCATGGTGTGTGGTTATGTGGTGTGGAACCAAAGGTGGCTCATTTACCCCAGCCAGGCCGGCTGGAGACGAACACTAGGTATACCGTTCGCTACATGCATAGGGCACCTGCGAACGCGGGAAGGTGGGGAGGGTGGGTTGACCAGAACGTGGGCTACTGAGGAGGAGAGGGAAGAGAAACACGAATGTTCGAACGATACCTATAAATGGTCACTGAGTGATTATGATGGTATCGGTCTTGTCGAGGAGCGAACAATCCAATAGGGGCGTGGAGGCAAAGGAGACCTTGGGACGGGCATCTGAATTGATGTCCCGGGACTTGATTTACCAGTACAATTCCGGTTTTTGAGGGTATATGATATGAGCGAGATTGCGAATTCGAAGGCACTCGGTACCCGGTGGCGGGCGGCCGCCCTTCTAATTCACCTAGCCGAACTCATCTCTGCGTATATATGCTTACGAGATGATGCTACGCACAGGAACGTTTAAATTGTTCCATGATTTTATAAGCACCTCCATACAACGGATTCACTCTTCTTCTGTATAGCAGAATACCCCAGTGCTTGAATATAGCTTACTGGAGCTCTGCAAGACTGAACGTTTTCAGGAACGCATGAGGTGTGTCTCACCGCCAGGCCTCGAGTGTTCTTGCGCTTGCTTCACCCATTCCCCACACCAGCTTCGGTCAAATAGATTAGCAACACCCCCAAGCCTGCTCCTCCCTCTATTCCTGTCCCCCGGTCTCCGCGACTGGCTGCGATTTTTGGATTGCTTTGTGTTGTTTCTTGCTTGCCTGCTCCTGTCAACGCTCGACGGCCCATTTACCTTTCTTGCCTGCCTCATCAAAGCTCTCATCACGCCCGCTGCTCCATAAAGGATCACCAGCCTTGCTGAAGGCCGGGCATCGCTCAGTCACCTGTCGCTGTAGCTCGAGCAGCTCTCCTGCCTGAGCCTCAATATACCCGATTCTTTGCGCCCCCCCCCCCTGTGGCTGACTTACCTGTGCTGGTGAGTATTCTCCAAATTGCCCCTTCAATCGTGGATTCGGCTGTGAGGTCGATTTTGTACGCCCCCATCCCCAGCATTGTGAGCTCTTGCCTTGTCTATAGCTTGCTAGCTTCCACTCCATGCGGCCAAAACGATTCTAGCTCTGACTGATCTTGGGGCTAACGGACAGGCATCTTCTCTCAATCAACGAGAGCTGTTTGAGCACGAAGCTACATATTTCGCTTCTCGATCTTTGGCTCTTTTTCGATCCAGCTGGCGCCCCAGATAATCGCAGACGGTGTGGCCTTAATTCGCTTCATTGGCACTTCACGCCGCTACCCAGAACCATCATTGGTATGTGCGCTTCTTTCCGTTGTCCAATCCCCTATTCGTTCATACTTTGCCACTATGATCACAGGTGCCACGATGCAGCCGACCTCCCTAGACGTCAATTCATTTTGGCGCTGCCAGTTCAATCTGATGGGCTCGTTTCTCCAAATACCTATATCAAGTAGCTAACGGACGTGGTATATCCCCACAGAAAGCCGTTCCCGCCGTTGAGCATTCGGGAGTGAAGCACGCGTTCTTTCTTGCTCTAAGCTCTGCATAGAGGTCCCTGAGCCTCGTTTTTGGACTCGGTAGGCTGTCATTGCGCCTCAGGCGGGTAAATACAATCACTAACCAGTGGGCATCATCATACAGGTATATCGCCTTCGCCGCCGAAGTTATACTGGGATTAGATTTACTTGGTTAAGATACTTAGAAATTGTCCCGCCTTGAATTGGTGTTACCCTTCATGGGAGTTGGGGTTCTGCGGGCGACATAAGTCTCCGGCGACAACCGAATCGCATGCGCAACACAGCTAGAAAGCATCTTGAAGGCATCATCGTCAGTGTAGTCAGTGTAAACGGAGACTTGCCTGGCTCACGCGCGCGTTCCTTATCAGTTCACAGGAGCCCCATTCATACAACAAATAAACCCCTCCCGTTCGGGACTGAAACTCTTCCAACCTCCAACATCCACCACACAACCGTAGGTGGTTGGTGAACTGTTCATAGCGAGCCCACTTCTACCAACTCATCGCTATACACTCGGTTCCCAAACCCCAAACTCCTACAGACTCATTTCTTCTTCAAGCACGCTTAACAATATGGCCGAGGCGCCTTTGTCCAATACCCCTCGACTGAGTGAAATCAGCTCAGTCGAGTCTCCGCGCAACTCGTTTGACCAGGCATCAGCATCGATGTTGAATGCCGGGCCCCAAACATCGATCCCGCCCTCTTATGAGCTTATGGGTAAGAAACCGTCACCAAGGATATTGGACGAGACGAGAGTCCGGCGTTCCCCCGACTCGGAGGCTTTGGTGTCCTCAGATGATGAAAACGATCACCAGGGCCTGTCCTATTTCTCGCAAGCCAAAGGATTGAACAATCTTTCATCCCGACGCCCTTCCTATGCAGCAGAGTTTCAAAACCGCTCCAGGACTTACTCTGTGCTTGGTGGAGGTCCACTCTCTCCTACGACTTCCCACCCAGTAACACCAGCTGGTGATACAACTGCATGGGCTGCCGCAGTATCTGCCTCTAATGCATCTGCTCAGCCATTCAATTTGAATTGGGGAGGGTCAATCTGGAATACGGACTCTAGGAAAAGCCCTCCAAAACCCATAAGCGTTCGTTCAGCGTCCATTTCGGGCCCATCTGCCCCCAGTCCACTTTTTGTTGGGAGCGAGGCTCTGCCTAGCCCAACGACAATCTCGACAAACGCACCAGAGTTTCCCATTCCCATTCCGCTCCAGCCTCAGTTGCGTAATTACCGCTCAATGTCATTTTCCGTTGGTCAACGGGAACTCGAGGATCATACGAAGGCTAGGTTGTCTCCTCCAACTATGTTGGGTTCACGTGGCCTCCAACATCGTCCATCAAGGCCTAGTTTGCTCTCAGAAGAGCACTATGCGGGGCAGTCGAGCCCGTTGCGCAGTGTTTTCGAGACAGAAGACGATGAATATGCAGCAAGGGAGGGAAATTTCCAGCAGAGTGGCGAGTACACTTCACAGATGCCAGGGCGGCAGAGATTCATGAGTCTTGGTTATGATACCTCTCGATACCGAGCAAGATCGGCTTCAACAACCACTGTTCCCACTGTCAGCCTCACTACCAGTACTGGCGGTTTTTTTAACAATAGGGAGAATGATCGTGTCGAAGAGGAGTCGGCGCTCATTGAAGATGAGGATGATTTTGACATGGGACAGCGCAGAATAAACGGAAGAAGCATGAGTCTGATGCATTCTTCTGCGGAAGGCCAAAGGTTGGATAGCCTTCGCCGCCAGCACTGGCAATCCGTGGGAGGGACTTTTGGGGGTTTGGGCGAAGCTGGTCCTCAGAGTAGAAGGCATTCATTTGCTGCATTCGCCGCCAATGATGGTACTGGTGATTACGATCTTGCTGGGACCCACGACAATGATCTAAATCTCAATAGTGGGCTTGGATTGAATGGCAATCGAGGTAAGGCACTCGGACGTCACCAATATTTGCTTTGCTAATGAGCTCATAGATAGGTATTTTGAAGATACTCGTGTTCGCGCGCGCCAAAGCCTACTCGGCCCTCAGGCCCCGGCAGTGGGGCCGTCTCCAAGCACTCCACCAAATCAGCATCACTTGCAACCATACCCAACGACTAGAATCTCACAACAGCCGTCACCACCCCCAACTGGCCTACATCGGGGGCTATTGGGAGTCCACTCTCACGCGGCACAACAGCAGCGTAGCAACCATCTCCTATACCTTGTTAGCTTCAAAGCTTGTAGGGCAGATGTTTTTTACGTTCAAGAGGGAACGGGTCTGCGTGTTCGCAAGGGAGATTTGGTGATTGTTGAAGCTGACCGTGGTACTGATTTGGGCACTGTCATTCATGAGAATATCACTTGGCAACAAGCTAGAGACTACAAGGAATATTATGCAAAGGAGCATCTTCAGTGGCTTATGATGTTTGCAACAAGGAGGGTAGCCGCTGCAGCAAATGTAGCTGCAAATGCTCCTGCTCCTGTAGCGCCAAATCAATTCGCAAATGGGCCTGGCAACAATCAACATGGACAATTGCAAATGGGGCAGGATGGGGCGGCTTCTATGGAGCTCAAGCCTAAGATGATTAAGCGCCTTGCCCAAGTTCACGAGATTCAGACTCTGCGTGACAAGGAGGCCAATGAGGCTAAAGCTAAGAGAGTTTGCCAGCAGAAAGTATTGGAGCACCGGCTACCTATGGAGATTCTTGACGCAGAGTTCCAAATGTATGCAATCGTCGTCCCCTCGAGGTCTTTGATTTGTGCTGACTTAGAATTACAGGGACTGGAAAAAGCTCACTTTTTACTACTTTGCTGACTGTTATATCAATTTCAATTCTCTGGTCACCGACCTTTTTAAGGTTTACAAGACTCGTATCTGGATGTCTGCCATGAACCCAGCCTCTTTCGCCCATCCCACCGCTGGGCCTGGAACTAATGGTGATGGTTTGAATGACCAGCCTCAACAATTTCACACGCAGCTTGCGGGTATCGCTCCATATTCGCAGATTTCCCCCAATGGGCTCGTGAGATCATCATACCAATCCACTTTGCCGCAACCACACCATGGACCGAATTTTACCTCTCGAGGAACGATTGGGCCACAAGGTGACTTTGGCCACCTGACACAGCAGCAACATAATGGATACCCAACACAATATATGAACGGAGTGGGGTCTGGTTCTCATCAAGGGCCCTTGACCAACGGGAGCTCCGCAGCTGCTATGGGAAATAGCCCGGGTAATCTGTCCGTCACTGGAATCGACTGGGCAGCATTTCAGAGCCTTTCCCTGCAATCACATTAACCTTTTAGAAAACGTGCAATAATTTCTCATATTTTCCCTCTTTCGCTTTACATCTCTCTTTTGCTATCTCACTTTTGATTTCCGTGGTCATTTCATCTGGCGCTATTCTATCTGCTAGTCTCTCGGGGCTAAATAGGGACAGAAGATAGAATTGATCATCCGGCGTTTCTCTAATAAACAGGAGGTTGGGCGATTTGAACAGGAGGCGGTGCAGCTTCATTTTCTTCTATTGCTTTCTCGTTGGGTTACAGAAAAGGGCTTTCATATTTCAATTTGCTAGGATGTTTGCTGGATACATGTAAACATTATACGTGGGATATAAACACACAGTGAAACAGAGTATGGGCGATGGTGCCAGTCACACGACAGGTCGGTAGTTAGGCTAAGTAGTGGTCATGGGTATGTTTCCTATTGCATCCTTTTGCTTTTTTTCAGCTTCAATCTCCCAAGTCTTTCCAGCGGCTTATATCTCATGCTTTTTTAATGAGCAATTGCTTTGATGATGGGAGAGGTATGAAAGAAGGTAACATTGTGATCTCTCGGTGTCCAAATCAGCTGTTTTTCCTTTTCCCTTTTCCCTTTTCCCTTTACCCCTTTATCTTTCTAATTTGCACGTTCCCTTTTTTTTTCCTATTCCTCTTGAGCGATTTCGCAACTTTACGTTTAGTGGACTGACTTGCCTTACGAGCGAGCGTCGCTGTCTCCAGTTTATATTATGGATTTTTTTTGCTTTTAGCTTTCTTTTTCTTGTTCCTTTTTTTGTTTTTGATCTTGGAAGACCATAGGTACTCTCGCTTTGGCTTTTTTTTTTTTAATAAAAAAACCTTATGTTGGATTGTTGGATCGGGATCTTGTTGCCCTTTTTCAGTCTGGATAGGGTCCGCTTGATATATTTGCTACTTTGCTTTCAAAGCTTTTTATGTTTTTTTGCTTTGCTCTATGTATACAGTATACTCTACACTTACACTCTCGCTTTAGATTGATGACTGGGAAATAATGGTAAATTTCTACTTACACTAGCAGACTTACAGAATGGGCTTTCTTGGTCTTTGCTTCTTTTGTTGGAGATGTCTGTTTACATCATATCCGAATGAAACTAAGAACGAGTTTACTTTGATATGCGCGATGACGCCGGTGTGAGAATCTGTGTGTAATCGAAATAGATATTGATATTGGTGTGAGCCTTCTGTTGGGGGTCACGTGGGGGGTGCAGACCAAGCCTCTGGCCTGGTTTATTGCCACTACGGAAACATCACATCATTTCATTGCACCGGAACCAACGTTTCAATCCCGACTCTGCAAAGGCAATAATCACCTCTCAAGACTTTGGCTTTCTAAGGCGAAAGAACAGTAGTCATAATGCACCCATCAGTAAGTCCGATGTCCTTCTCTTGGGGATGTGATAGATGGATGGATGGATGGGATAGGATGGGATAGGATGGGATAGGATGGGATAGGATGGGATAAGAGTTGAGTGCGATGGGGGATTTTGAGATTGGTTTCCGGCGTCCATCTAGCGGAGACTGATGGGGACAACATGGATGTGGATTGTTGTTGGGGGGGATCATAGGATATGAGACAGGGTAGAATATACTGATTTTGGGTTATTTTTTTTCCTACCTAGAACGAGAGACAGCGAGGTATGCTTCACTTGTAATCTCTCCCCCCCCCCCAACCAGGCCCACTTCCACTTCTTCCGTCAATTGCCCGGATCGAAATTTTTTTTTTTTTTTTTGTTACTGACTCACCCTGGTAGCTTTCCCAATCTCCCAGAAGTTGAGGCTGCTCAAGAATATCCCTGCAGAGCTGATTCCTTTGGGGATTGTCCTTACGTGAGTTTTTCCCTCCGCTCACGGTTGGGCCGGTGATGGTTGGTTGGGTGGATGGATGTGTGGATGGGTGGGGCTAATGGTTGGGTTGGTTGGGAATGTATAGTGTCGGCGTCGGGGCGGGGATTTACTCTATTGGGAGGAAGTTCATGGTTGTAAGTTTTCCCCCTCAACACACTCTCCCGCTCTCTTCCTTGCGCGTTTAGGGGGAGGAGGTGGATGTTGATCTGAGGGGTGTAGGACAAGCAATTACGTCTTTCCCGCCAGGGACCGCAGAAGGAGCATTAAGCTGCGCTATCGACATGATTGGGTGATTGCGTGGGGTGGCTTTGTGCGTATGCTTGGGGAGTCGGGGGAGGAAGGGAGGGGGGAAGGGGGGAGGCAGAAGATGACCGTGAAGTAGTGGGGCTGTGGATGCTGGTGCTGTATTGTAGGCATATATACATAAGTATCTTGTGAGTGATGGGGCATTGCGGTTGCTGTTGACTTTGGTGCTATTGGATTCGGGGGTTGGCACGTGAATGGGGTAGGGGGTGTGAGAGGGGGGCAAGAAGTTAGTCGTGGGCATTGGTCATATGTGGTGATGCTTGGGCAAGTACTTGGGTCTGGTAAGCTTGCAATTGCGGTTCGAGATTATGATGATAATGATACAAAAAGCACGGATGCAATCGCCCCCTAACGCCGAGTATGAGTACCTAAACATGGTATGCAACACCACCACCGCTACCCCACTCCCCAAAGCACTACTCCGGCCTCTGCGGCCCGGCCACCGCGCCTCCGTCCAGCCCCAGCATCGCATCCTCCCTCTTCCTCCTGCTAGCCTCCTCCTGCGCCCTCCTCGCCGCATCCTTGTCCTCCTCGCTGACCTCGTACTTCGCCAGCCACCCCTCCTGCTCCCAGACGGCGACCTTACTCCCGAGGCCCTCGCCCCTTTCCTTCAAGGGCTTGGCGGCGCTGACCTTGAGCACGCGCGAGAGCAGCACGGCCTGGTCCATATTGTCGATGGCGGAGAGGGCGTCGGAGGGGGTAGTGTACTCGATCAGGGCGAAGCCACGGTGGGCGGCGGTGCTGGGGCTGGAGTTGTCGGCGGGGGTGTCATCGGCGGCGGTGGGGATCTGGATGGAGGCGATTTCGCCGAAGGGCAGGAACGCCTGTGTCAGGACGGGGAGCGTGATGGTCGGGTCGAGGCCGCCTTGGGGGGAAACTCGGGTTAGTCGCGGTGCAGGAGGAAAGTTGCAAGTGGTGGGGGGGAAGACTCCTACTGATGTGGATTGTGCACTTTAGTCTCGCCGTGTCGGACATGTCTGGGCTTGTGCGGGGCTGCTGTAAGG
This sequence comes from Tirmania nivea, assembly GCA_015179035.1. Lineage (NCBI taxonomy): Eukaryota > Fungi > Ascomycota > Pezizomycetes > Pezizales > Pezizaceae > Tirmania > Tirmania nivea. The sequence continues at coordinate 247,600 of WHUY01000036.1, forward strand.
GCTGGTGTAGATGCGACCCCAGGCTTCGCGGTGCAGTTGATGTGGGATGACTAAGCAGGGCCAATCTGATTCTTCGCCGTGTTTGTTTGTTCTATCCGTTTTGTCATTCTGATAGCTACTGTACCTACTTCTGTTTATTCATTCTCCATCTGTCCACAGCATCGCACAGAATCTGATAACACTCTTTGTGCCAAATAACACTACCCGTCAGCCAAACGCTACCGCTCCTTCATCTACCCGACAATCACAGCCTCCATCACCCTCCATTGCTCAATGCAGCCTTGATGCAATCCATCACATGCAACCCTCCTTCATCCATTTATCCTGTTCTTCGTCCTGTACACTGATCAGCTCGCAGGGTTAACTTGTACCAACCAAGCTTGAACCCACCGAAAGGTGTACATAAACTTGCCGATAAGAATGGAGGCCGAAGGGAGCGGCAGCTATGCTCTGCAAACTAAATATTGCATATGCAGTCCTTTGTTCTCCTAATTATTACATTAACATAAATAAAATAGCAACTACTATAAAATTGAATATCAAATAGACGTGATTAACCATAAGATAAAAAAAAGTAACACTCAAGCAATATAAACTACTCCACAGAATATTTTTATATACCAACTCCGACCCATTTCCATTCTCGACTTTGTCTGTTCCTTCGCAGCGTCGCACTGAATCTGATAACTCCCAGATATCGGTACCTCGTAGTTTGTGCCAGGCCAGCCTTATCAGATTCTCTTCTCAGTCTCAATCTAATCCGCCCCATATACCCCCCTCCTCTCAATAAGCCTGAAACCTGCCTCAACGAATGAACGGTCTCTTAATACCCGATCTGACATATGTATTAATGACACCGGCTCAGAAGCTTGGTTTTGCTCGGTCAAAAACACTTCTCAAAGCACTGTCCCTCCCCAGGACTGCTTTAGGTTTCCAAAACACATCTACAGGTCAAGGGCGGATACAGTATCTTACGACGGCGGCACTGCAAGAATCGAGCTCGAGCTCCGGGCTTCCGTTTACGCTGTATCCGCTGTCTAAGGCTTCACCTCCACCTCCACCTCCACCGCCACCGCAGAAGATAGAATTATCACAGACTGGACTCCAGCGAAGAATGGACGGCTCATTCTACATGCGCGTGCTCCCCTCCTCCGCATCCCTCATCCCCTACGACTCCCCCGAGGGCAAAAAGATCTTTAAGCAAGCTCTTGACGATGGAGGGCTAGAGGCGTTCTTTCCGTTGAGTCAGCAGTTTCTTACGCAGGAGGAGCCCGCATGTACATCTCCACCCCGTGCTAGTATCGGTAGCCAACTAAAGTATATGGATCTTAGATTGTGGTATCGGCACCCTCTGCATGATCCTCAACGCACTGAAAATCGACCCGGCGAGGACATGGAGGAAGCCATGGAGATGGTTTACACAGGATATGCTCGACTGCTGTAGGCCGCTGGAGTATGTCCGCACGAATGGGATCACGTTGTCGGAGTTTACCTGCCTCGCGGAATGTAATGGGTTGGAAGCGAATACTAAGTATGCGGATAAAATGTATGTCCCCCGCTTTCATTCCCCTGCCCCTCACTCTCTCCCACCCACCTGCTAATATGCAGGCGGAACACAGATCGTTGGAGGATTTTAGGCAAGATGTGGTCAACTCGACGAATAGCTCCAGCCAGATCATGGCTGTCTCATACTCACGTGCTGCTCTGGGGCAGACGGGGTCAGGACACTTCTCGCCTGTGGGCGGATACTCATCGTATGGTACTTCGGGGGGTTATATACTCATTCTAGACGTAGCAAGGTTTAAATACCCCTCGTATTGGGTCTCGCTTGAAATGCTCTATGAATCATTGAGGCCGGTGGATCCAATAACCAAGCAACCTAGGGGATACTCACTCCTCCGACGGCCAATAGTAAACCCTGGGGAGAATGGTGGAAGCACATATGGAGCCGAGGGAGGAATTCTCCTGAAACTGGGATTTACAAAGGCGACGTGGCCAGGGTGGTGGGAGGGGCTAGTGGGAGAGATGGGTAGGTTTGGGGAGGAGGTGGGGATTGAGGAGGTTACAGCAGTAGTAGGAAAATATATTTCTAGGCGTGGGGGGCCGGTGGGGACGAGGGGGGAGGTGTTGAATCCACCCAAGGTCGTTAAGGATAGTGCGGCGAAGGATGGGGATATGGATGGGAATATGGGGGCGGCGTTGACGACGGCGGCAGCGGCGGCATATGATCCGAGCTTGACCCTCCCGAGTTCGCAGGCTTATTCCGCCGCCCTAACATCCTTCCTTACCCGCATGAGCACGAATCTGGATTCACTATACCACCAGATCCCGCTTACTTCCGCAACCACAACTCCGACGAACCATGCATTAACCACGATACTCTTTTTAGCACTATATTCCTTCCCGCCGTTTTTGGCTAGGGTGCCTAGTGCGCGAGCGGTGAGGGAGATGGAGAGGGCTGTAGAGCAAGAGATTGGTGAATGTGAGGAAGTAAGGAGGGAGGTGGTCGGGGTGAGGAGGGCGATGGCGAGCTTGGAACAGTGCTGTAGGGAGGAGGTGGGGGTGTGTGCGAGGGGGTGTGAGGGCGGGGAATGTAAAGGCCTAAGAACGAGGGGTGGGGAGAAGAGCGAGGGGGGAATGGTGGTGTAAGGGGTTGAGCTGTGGAGGGAGTGGGTACTGATTCCTGATATCATCATTTGCTTTGTGTTTGGGGCGTTGATTTCATGGTGTTTTTGCTTCTTTCTTGGGTGGCGTTTCTTTTTTTGGGCTTGCAGCTATAATACTACAAGTAGGCGAGCGAGCGAGTCTGGGAATATGTACATATTTATTCTACCCTACTCTATGTAACATACAACCCAACTCCATTCTCATGCATCCAACATAACCCCTCCCTCCCTCCCTCCTTCCCTCCCTCCCTCCCTCCTTCCCTCCCTCCCTCCCTCCTTCCCTCCTTCCCTCCCTCCCTCCTTCCCTCCCTCCGTACAGTTATATCCATATCCCGTCCTTGCCACCATACACACACTCTATCTCCTCTATAAAAATTTACTAAGTTAGCATTGTCTTGATACTTCCACCCTCCTGGTCTTTACCGGCACAGGCTAGCGGCGTTCCTTATCCTAACCTTATAGGTTGCGCATGTGTACTGCAGTTACCCTCAAGCACCACTTACCCAGAATATATTCTGTTGCCCAGTTTCTTTTCTTAGCACGCGCCACAACTATGTATACCACCTCTTCCTCAGGGGAAAAAAAAAAACGAGACATTCAGATTTCTAGACTGCATCAGACCCAGGTCGGCTCTGGCGATTCAAAAAAGAAAAGAAAAAGAAGGAAAAAAAAAAGAAAAAAGAAAAAAGAAAAAAGGAAAAACCGATTTCCGTTTCCGCCCATACGATACGATATTAACCGCAATGACAAGGCAGTTCACTCCCTCCTTCACATTAAAAGAAGAAAATTGTACATTCCTCTGCTCCAAAACCCCAGGTTTACCTACGCCTTATACAGAGTATCAATAAACCCTATGGCAATATCCTCTACCACGGACTTATTCGGCAAGCTCCCCGCGACGCCGTACAAAGCTGCCGTATCTCCCTTCTTCGCCATGCCTTTCCCATTCCCACTTCCCCCTATAGCAGTACCCTTCTCCCCCTCGCCCCTCAACTTAACCACCTTAACCGCCTCGCTCAAGTCCCCCACAAACGCCTGCACCGCCTCTCCCGTGAGCCTCGTACACGCAATATGCACAGCTGGAGGATCCTGAAGGGCATTCAGATGCCAGCCCATCTCACTCATGACATCCGCCACCTCGTAGACATTCAAACTCCTACTCGCGAACGCCACAATACTGACTTTCGGCTCTCCAAGGATGTAGAGATCCGGAGCAAGAGTTTCGCGGATCGCGGTCTCGATGGTCTGCCGGGTGGTGACGATGGAGGCGCAGGAGGAGATGTATCCGTTCTCACCCTGGCGCATGAGGGAGGCCCATGTTCCCGCGATGAGGGAGCCTGCTCGAGACCCCGCTACGCTGGGGGAGGCATAGACCCCCCCGGGCCAGGTCGCCGTGACGAAGTACTGGTATTGGCGGAGCTTTTTTGTGCGGTACATGATGACGGAGTTGCCTTTTGGGGCGAAGCCGTATTTATGCGTGTCACAAGAGATACTCGTGACGCCCTTCAATCGAAAGTCGAACGGCTCCGTAGGGAACCCTGCTTTCTCCAGAAACGGGACTAGGAAGGATCCCAAACATGCGTCGACATGGAATGGTACGCGGCGCTTCAGGGCGATCCGGGAAAGGGTGGCGATGTCATCTATGATTCCGTGAGGGAAGTTTGGTGCGGAGCCAGCGATGAGGATGGTGTTGTAATTGATCATGCGGTCGAGGGCTTTGGTGTCGACTTTGAGCGTGAGGGGGTCGATGGCAATGTGGTGAACTTTGATGCCGAAGTAGGAGCCTGCTTTGTCGAATGCGGCGTGGATTGTGGTGGGGACGACCCTGCGCTCCATGTCAGCTACTACTACTACTGGGTCAATAGGGAGGTGGGGGGGGTAATGGGAGTGAGAATACATCTCCGGCTCAGTAACACCTCGTTCATGATACGCTTTATTCCTAGCAGCAAGACATGCCATCAAGATAGACTCCGTCCCTCCACTTGTAGTAGCCCCCCCTGCGGACGACGGCGCATGGTACATGTCCAATACCATTGCTACGATCTCTGCTTCCATCTTTCGTACGCCAGGAAAGGCATCTGGGTGGAGGGGGTTGCTGACGGAGAACATTCTATATGCTTCTGATTGTAAGTCAAGAAGGTCATTCCCACCATGATAGACCGCTCCGGAAACTCTCCCCTTCTCCCACTCTGCATGGTGCATTTCGGAGAGTCTAGATTGCGAGGAAGATGAGGTGTCAGTCAAGATTCCATATCCCACCATCACCACATATAAAAATAACAGGCTTGGGTAGCGGGAGGAGGGATACGGACTTTTGAAGTTCAGCCTTAACTTGTTCATCTGTCCATCCACTTTTCGGTAATGCTAGGTATCTCGTTACACCAGGACCCTTGGGCACGAGCTTATCCTCGAGCTTCTTCATAGTCTGCTCCAATTCCAACTTGATTTTCGCCTTGTACCACGGGAGGGAGAGGATCCATCCGTAGCTCCATCGCTGGAATTCTCGATATCCGTCTGAACAGGTGCCGAGGATACCACGGCCTCGAATCTGTCGGATTACCCGACGGAGGTATTTGAGAAGAAACCAGATGAATAGGATATTCCTGACACTGTTGCCCCAGCCACGATATATTTTAGCTGAAGGCCCAGAGCTGTAGATTTAGTATAGGTGGGATAAGACTCACAGGTCCAAATTCAGCACCAGATACGGCGCCGCGCGGGCGCGATGCTTTGACGTAAACGTCCGTAGGGATATGGGCACTCTCGACGAGCCCGGCATTGCACACTACAGTGACTGCACAGAAAAGAATACGCTGTTGCGGCACCCGTTGTAAGGATGTTTTCAGCCAAATAGGTTGGTTCCTCAATGCAAGCGGGAGTCGTAGGCTTTTTTTTTTAATTTTTTTCCCTTTACAAGATACTGTGATGGCAGCTCATGAGAGGTGACGGTGTCCGGAACTCCGAAAAGAACGTGGGGGAACCAGAAACAAACAGGTCGGTATGAACGAAACAAGCAGGCCACGGGAGTGCGTGCTGAATAATAATTCTCTACAGCGAATCGGGGTCATGGAGTTGGGGCCGTTTGGCATTGGGAAGACCGACTGGTACTTGGGCCGAGGCGAAGAGCGATGGGTGGGAGGGGATTCATGTGATGTGAGGAGCAGGCATGGCTGCACGATGCAAATCATGAAAGCCAGCTTGAGCTGCAGACGTGGAAACATAAAGCCTCCGACCAATGGACCAAAACATGGCGGTATAATCAGCAACATAGCCTGCGCTCGCCACTGGGGGGGAGCAGGCCAAGGGAGAGGTATGTACAGTACGTGCATGCTCCTCCACCTGAGCTTGCCCGACCGACGGACGCCTGACTGTATGGAGTATGTAATACGACGTGCATGCATATACTGTTCTGTAGGTACTGTATGTAATTATCCTAGAGGCCTCCACTCCATCTGGAGCAAAAACCTGGGCGAAGGTTTGAAAGTGGGGTGCATGGCAAGTCTAGAACACCCATAAGAGAGTGCAATATATCTATCTTATCGAGCGTCCATGGCCCAGCGCATGCAGGAGCAATTCTTACACACTATATTACTACCCCGCGCGGAAAGAATCCGAGCGAAGGTGGCGGTTCGCGCCGAGGGACAGGCCGGCTGCAGATAGAAGGGACAAATCGAGAGGTAAAACCTGAAAGCGTCAAATATGAGCGTTCCTTGTTGTGCCGAAACAATAAAGTCAGGGATACCAGCACATAGGTCAAGAAGTGGATATCTGGGCTCTGGAAGCAATGTCTCATGCTACATACATCTAGGCAAGACCGGACAGTGAGCATCAACCAGACAGCATCTCGGGAAAATCAGGAGAGACAGGTCTCACACGGGTCAGGCCGTGCGGGTCTTACTTTGCAATGCCCGCGATTCTGCCGACACTAGCTACGGGTATTCAGACGTCTGAGCATACTGGAATCAACGAACTAGAGAGGAGCTGCCTTCAATTCCGAGTCCCCGAGTCCCAAAAATAATTGCGAGTTGATGATGCTGCTTTAAGCTCGTCGCTTGATTGTCGTATAAGATCATCACAAATACGGTCCGAGGAATAATGAGTCGGCTCTAAATTCTACTATAGTTACTTGGGAAAAACATAGCAAGGCAAGCAGTATATACATGCACATGACGGTGTCCTTATATATGTAAATGGCCCGTGTCCGTATCAAGTGCAGCATATGTAAATCAAAGTAGTGGACAAACACCCCATCTAAAAAAACACCACTATGTTGTAATGTAGACCCTGGACTCCCGCGACTCATACAAAAGCTTGAAATATCTCTTCCTGTACTGTCAGGAAGTGGGCCCACATAAGCAACTGTGTTTAGGTCTCTTGTATAAAAGACAAAGAAGGTCTTTTGTTCCATCCTCAGTTGATAGTTCCGGCGAGGCCTGCCGCACCTCCATACAGCCTATGAAACAATACAGTTTTAACCGAAAGAAGGTGCCGTCTATATATTCAGGCATCTAGTTAATTTTTTAGTTAAGAACCTAGTCTGGTTGCATGACCCCTCCGTAGTCCAAACCCGCCCAATGAAAGTGGTTTTGATCGTCGAGTTAGGCATCGTATCAGCCCCAGGTCCATAAAACCTAAGAATGATCCTGAAGACAGCGGGGAATTCAGCATTCTCTGAGATTGCTGCCATCCGGTGAGCACCCGAGGGAGTTGTTCCAACCAGACTATCTAGTGCCCATTTGTAGGGCTTATGCTACACGCACTCTTTTGGCACTGATGACCATACCGCCTCGGAGAGAGACTCTCGACGCTAGCTGTGTAGATCGATATTGGAACTGGGAATGCCAATTTGAATTATTCAGATCCTTGGCAGGTGTATTCAGTAGTCCCATAACATGCCTATCGGTAAACGGGTATTATAGAGGCACGAGAACAGCTACCAAGTGAGGGGGAAATGGCAGAGTTAAATCATAACATGTGGTCCCGAAGATTCTACGAAAAATAACATGTACGTATACAGGAATCGTAAAGAAAGAAGCAAAACCAGTCTAGAAGAAATTTTTATGCTTGACTTAAATGCTAAACCAAATATCTTCATTGGTGAGAAAGGAGAATTTACCGTAGAGGATCTCGAGGTTAACCATTCACCAACGTGCATATGCAAGTATTGTATGTAAGCTCCCTTCACGTGATAAGATTACCGAATACAGTAGTCGAATGCTTAACATGCTTGCTTTCGAATGAAAACGAAAAACTACAACAAATCAGTAATCTGGTTGGCACACATAACAGCGTGGCCAAATCAGCGTTGGCGATATAGTACTCTACATTCTAAGCCCAGACAGGTCCCACGACTAAAAGATCCCTTACATCGCTGCTCTCTAGTATGATCCTCACCGTATTCTTCCGCCCGTCGAGTAGGTTGTCTCGTATCCACCGCCAAAGACTACGTCAAATCATGAGATATTTTTAATATGCTCCATTCCTCAGCTTAATCCCGTCCTGTCACTGTTCTCGTGCCACTTCAACCCCATTCATAAACTCCTATCTATTTTCCAGGCTGCTGCGGACTGATGTCCATTTAATCTATCAGCTATACAAGTATGCCTCTTTTCCCGCTCCCAGCCCTGCACCTGATCACAGGAGAAAACCCCTGGCTCCCCAAATCCCCGCTACATACCCATACATATCCCTCCCCCAGAATTTCCCCACAGTGCCCTATACACTTGCTGCTGCTCTAAAGTACTTTACCTGTGTCCTCGCTTCACTAGAGGCAGCAGAAACCTGCTCTTCGTCTTGCGGCTAGTATATACTGTACTCCTCTACTCCGTATAAGCATCCAACTATAAAGTTTCAGAAACGCTCAAGTTCCACCTTGCTGGAGTTTCAGAGCAATAATTGCGTGTTTTCTGATTCTAGCCGGCTGGACGGAATTATATTAACTTCCTTACCCACCCCACAGTAGAGTACGAGTACGTACCCCAGCTTCAGGCCAAAGTCGGGCGCTCGCTGCTGCCTCTGCTAGTGGTGTGGTGTTGCGTATTTGAAAAAGAACGGATCGTTAGCTTAATAACTACTCACTGCTCTTACGCACCACGCACCACGCACCCGCCCCCAGATCAGCACGTCTCGCATCGATCTCCCTTGGATCGAGAGTAAAAAGCGAGAAGGAGACATACCCACACACAAAGTACCTACTCCCTGAATGCTGCAAAAGCAACAAAGACTCGTCGCGTTGATATTATTGGGGAGCAAAGCTCGTGTTAATTGACGGACCGCACGAAGCTCCTTTACCTTAACCGTCTAAGCGTTGAAACGAGTTGGCCCTGAGAACCCTTGACAGCGAGCCCCAAGCAGCGTTCAACAATAAGCAGTTGCTTGTTCGATAAGGGGAATTGGGCGGAATATCCCCTTAGTGTACAAGACAGACGGGATCAACGATATGATTACGGCTGCCGGTGCTGGTGCATCGCTTTGCACTGTTACTCCCGCTCGACTGCGACCTCGTGGACTTCAACCTCAGCAGCATCCCCCATTACAACCATCCCAGACACAACAACACCAAACTCTGGAGCCAGTACCTCCGCCATTTTTGCACAATATCATCCTCCACCATACGAATTCTGCACCGACGTCAGCAAATTCTGTAGTCGGGGGCGCAAGTCTACTGGATTTTCCTTCTTCAGATGATTGGTACTCCGTGAATGGTGATCGTGACTGTGTGACAGACGACGGTAGCTTTTGCAGTAGTGTTTATTCATCAACTTCACTAGATTCCCTGGAATCCCCTTCACCGAAATCCTTCTATAGTGTTGCAACCTCGAGCTCTGGAGATACAGCGCGGGGTGTTCCTCCACCAAATTTCGACGAACCCTTGGGCTCTCATTCTCACATGGACCAGTCCTACTCTAGCAAACAACAAGGCCGAGCCCCGCAAATGATGTGGACAAACAACCCGACGGACACTATACCCTTCGGTACATCTCCAGAAACAGGCGAGCTTCTTGGAGCAGACGGTGACAAATCGCCGCGGCGGAGTTCTCGGAAGAAAATAAGCGCAAGAGACCCTAGTGTACGTGCCCATTGATGGGGAATTTAAGAAAGATAAACAAAATTGACAATGCACCAATATCACTGACACCATCTAGATGACACCAAGTAGCAACGGAAGAGAAATCTGCATAGCGGTGGTTGGGAGTGCAGATGTGGGAAAGAGCACTTTCATTCAAAAAGCTTACGATTTGAAAGCACTTCCAAAGCAAAATTCCATGTCCTCAAAGAGCTTACTTGTGGAGAAATTGATGTGTGATGTGAAATTGGTGGAGGTGGATGTTGAAAAAATAGACTTGGAGTCTCAACCTCTGGTATGGCCAAAGGTAGATAGATATTCAACCAATCTTATCGCCTTATCGGCGCTGCTTTGGCTGACGATTGATGCCAATAATAGCTTTCCGACGGACAACGACTTACATTCGTTGACGGGGTATTAATTTTATACGACGTAACCAGCGCTTCTAGTGTGGAGAGGGTTCCAGAGTTGTTGGGTCAGTTTACCACTACTACCTTTTTGATCGTCACCCACTGATTTCGTACCGAATATATCAGATGCATTCGCCAAAGCTTCACTGCCCTTTCTATTGGTCGCCAGTAAATGCGATGCGCCACTCAATATACGCCAGATCGACCCTACTGCTACAGAATACTTGGGATCATTTGGTGGAGTAGAACCCATGCAGACTACAGCCAACTCCGCAAGTCATAAAATATGTTTTGCCCGGATACTTAATATTATCATTGCCCGTAGAAACGGTGGGTGCTGAGACTTCCCTTTGACAGTTTATTGCAGCTTTCATCTATATGTTGATATCGAGCTTGAAATATTTCCTCATTGGCGTTTTACGATTCCGCAGTTTCCGGATATGGGTGGTTTTACAAAATTGAATTCCGCTCTTACGTTTCCTTTAATTACTTGCCTCCGAATACAGAAAGATTTCTATCATTTCGATGGTCATTCCAGCGATCAAGATCATTAAGAAAGCCTGGCGGGCTTCAATTGCACGATTGCTAACGGGGATTTATATCGGAGACTCAGACAAGAGACAACTTAATGGTCGACGGCGTGCGAATTCCACAACCACAAATAATAGCCGGGGAACATCTCCGAGGCCTACAACTGCCCGAAGCGGTCACAGCCGTGCGAGCTCAGAGCTTTCGGCAACATTGTTAAAGGATTACCCACAAGTGTCCCAGTCACATGGTAATACCAATCAAGGGCGTCTCCCGCGACCTTCACAGGGTGGACAGATATCGCAGCTCTCGATACCCGTCGATTCTGCTCCCCACCTAACTGTCACAACCCCTTCTCCTATGCTTGAAGCTATGAGCATTACTCCCTTTATACCGCCGTCTGGAGAGCAGGAATACAGTAGCTCCTTACCAGTTGGAAAGGCGAGAGACTCGTTTCTCGATATGGACGACGATTCTGCCAAGGATCCGGACGAGATACCAAAATTGGCACGAGAAGATTTTATGCCAGATGACGACGGTCAGCAAGAAGCTGCCGATGATGAAGATCAAAAGCCTGCTCGTGGCATAGGATTTACGTGGGATGAGCTAGTCGACAGATTACTCCAGGAGAAAATGTCCAAATCGGATTCGAATTTCGTGACCGTATTCCTATGCTTTTATAGAAAGATAGCCCCTCCCAAAGAACTTCTCAAATCTATCCTGCATAGGTTTGAGTCAGCAAACACTGATAAAATCCGTCTGGCACGCATCAACACCCAATTACGATACTGTGTCATACTTAATCAATGGGTTAAAGATCATCCTGGAGACTTTGCCCATCCGAAGACGCGACAAAAGTTCACCACCTTCTTGAACTCGGTTAGTAACAATAGGACGTTTGCTCTTTTGGCTAGAGAGATGCAGCATCATCTTTTGAATACTATTGAGGACGAGGATGCTATGTGGGGGAAGGCTGATGGTGAAAAGGAAGGGGACGCAGGGGGATGCACTTCTTTTATCGCCAACGCATTTCAAGATTCCCCCAAAGCTAGTGGCAGTGAGAACAGAGCACCTGAACGACATGCACTCAGCCTATATCCGAATGATCTACAGAGGCGGCCCTCTGAAGTCTCGAACCTCATAAGCATCACTCCGGGTGGAAGTCTTATTCGGGAGCAATTTTCACAGTTCATGGAAACACCCGATGAGGATATTGCCAATGAGTTAACGCGGATAGATTGGGCCGAATTTTCACAAATTCGGCCAAGGGACCTTGTACGGCATGTATCAACATCACCTGATCAGAGGGATAAGTGTAAGAGCTTGGTACATGTTAGCCGCATGATAAGTCATTTCAACCATGTTGCATTCTGGGTCAGCAACATAATCCTGGAACGGCCAAAGGCGAAACATAGGGCCAGGGCGCTAGAAAAATTCATGGAGATTGCCTGGGTAATTTGAGAATTTCTTAAAGATCGTGGTTCTGAAGTATGCTGACCTATCGATTTTAGATTCTTCGTCATAAAAACAACTACAACGCTCTTGGGGCGGTGCTTGCAGGTATCAACAATACATGCATCCATCGTCTCACTCAGACTAGAGAAGGTGTCAACCATCAGGCACAGAAAAAGTTCATGAGGCTAGAACTATTAATGAACTCTCACAGGAGTAATTTCTCATATCGCCTCGCTCTGGAAAATACTTCCACTGAGAGGATTCCATTCATCCCCCTTCATCGAAGGGACCTAGTAACAACAGACGAAGGGAACAAGACTTTCCTTGAAAATCAGAAGATAAACTGGAACAAGTTTCAGCTCATGGGGGATATTCTCATGGTTATTGTGGAAAGTCAGAGGAAACCGTATAGAGATCTTGGGGAGAATGCCATGGTTGAGAAAATGATATTGGAAGCTACCATAAGCACAAATGAAGATGTGAGACTTTACGGGTATCTTTCATCACTGAGATTGAGAAGCTAATCAGTGATCCCTCTTGTGCTACAGGAATTATTTGAGAGGAGTGTACAATTGGAAGGGATTAAGGGGCAAGCACCTGCTAGGCGTCAAGGAGGCAGAAGGTGGTTTGACAGAGCGAGGGAGTAATAAATAACAGCTGCTAACTAATGTCTCAGCTACACTCGCTCATTCTGGGGCAAAACTCCTAGTACCAATACATTTGAGTTTGCTTCTCTGCGGACATTCTAGAACGGTGGTTCAACACCCGTCAGCTATTCTTCCATATTTCCACAGAGATATCCATAAACACCTGCTGCATGCCCAGCCTCTTGGTGCCCTGCACATGCACGTTTCAAATTCGTGGAGCCCTGGCCAAGAACAACGGCAAGCCAATCTTGCCTTACTCTGTCTCATGCAACGGAAAATCCATCATACGGACAGTTCGTATTGCTTTCTTTTTTCGGCAATTGCTAGCTTGACAGTATTTTATATTATTTTACTATCTCATTGCTATTTCGGCCCACAGGCCTCATTATTCATCCTACCAATTCATCATGCATCTCCGCAAGTTACGTTGAGGATCTGTATTCGCTTACTTCTATTTCATCGCCTGTTATATTTCCTCTACCATTCTACATTAAACATAACGTATATTTATTATTCACACTCTGACTATCTGCTAATTGGTTAGGAGGTCGGGAATCCTAGGCCTGGATAGTGGAATTTGATGTTGGTATTGATATGGTTTTGAGAGCCTAGTACCCTGTTCGTTACTCGACGGCGTTTTCTTTTTTTTGTTACCATATCACTATCATCGTATCTAGTACATTAGTCTTTTGGAAAATCATCTGTGTTATATATATGTATGTATGCTCGTGCTGCCTTTTTGGGAATTGTAATATGTTGTATGTTTCTTATTTAATGCGTACTAGCTCTTAACTTGTGACATCGCTTTGTTTCTAGACCCGCATGTTTCTCCAAGTACCTAACTGTACATTCGCGCATCCCGGGACTTGTGTGTCCTATTTTAGGGCTATCACGCCCGATCTATTTTTAGTTCTTATACCTATTACTACTAACCTTATGTACCATGTTCAAGGCTTAACTCAGCAAACAGAAATGTTATGTATATGCAATCCTCCCTATGCACGCATCTCAAATTTCGGCCGGCTAGCCGGCTAATATCGAGCACTAACCTCTCATCATGATGGCTTGTGATATATCTATATTCCACTCCCTCCTCTAAATACTGAATCAAATGTACACTTAAGACAACCTCTCCCCTCCCTCCCAACACACCAAGACAAGAACGCCTATTCACTCTATGCAACTGCGTAGATTACCTAATGTAGGTACTTGGGGGGATGGGTTATCTAGTCGAGCTTGTGTGGGAAGTTGCCGTTCTCTGGAGGGATGTTAGATAGGAGATGGCTTGGGGGGGAAAATTGGGAGTGGGAAGTGGGAGAGAGTGGGGCTACGTACCGCGCTGGGTGTCCCATCTTCCGAGCCATTCATTGGGGCAAAGGGATCGGTAGGCGTGGAAGAACTATTTATGGGGTTGGGGGTTGTTAAAAAGTTTATGTATTTGGGAATTGCGAGTTTCGATATGTAATGAGATAGGCTGTGCGGGGTAGTTGATGGTGACACTAGGTGAGGGATTGTGGGGGGGGGGAGAAATACGTACCTGCTTGCAAGGAGCGAAATCCTCGCCTTTTGCGTTTATGCACTTGTAGTAGTCGACGTAGTTTTGCCAGCACTGGGAGTTACCAGTTAGGATGAGATATAGGATACCCTCCGCAGCGCAAGTCGGCGGAGATGGACTCCTCCCTCCCCAGGGGGTGGGCGGGCAGACAGGCAGGCAAGACTTACGTGCTTGGTCCTAGAGGAATCAGACAAAAGCAGTGTTTGTCAGCCTCAATCCACGCCTGTATTCCTATCCATATACATCTCCATGGGCACAATTCAACTATAAGCCCCCCATAGCAACATCACACTTTCCCACCATCTCCAAGCCAGAACACGTCCATCCGGCGTTTCCCCTCCTCCCCTTCCCCCCCCCCCCCCTCTCTCTTCAGCTCCAGAACCAATAGCGCAACTATCCTCATCAATCTCCGCCTCCTCCCCGCTGCGTATCCGATGCGCTCTTCTCCACCGATTATTCTCCAAAGAACCCCACAATTCGCAAAAGATAGCCATCAAGATCAATCAGGGATGTAAACATACTGGTTCATATTCGGGAAGCGGGCTATCCACACACACACACAGAGTTAGCCCATCGCCTATATCCAATCCCATCCCCAATGCCCAACTCCCAGCCGGTTGCCCGGGGGGGAGGGAGGGTAGGGGTAAAGCAAAGAGAAAGCCTACCATCAAACCCCGCAGTCACGAACTTGAAGGGCTTAGTCTCTCTCTCGTCGTCAGACATTGCTGTGGATATCACAAAGGATGTGTGAGTTTGGAGGGGAGGGTTGATATCGAATGTTTCGGCAATGGTTAGTCATGATATGATGGTTTTGCGGCTTGGCGTTGAACGAGTCACGTGTAAACTCCCGTATTTACACACCTTTAGAGTGTGAGCGGGTAGTAGTAGTTGTGTCATTTGGATAGAACGAATCTCAGTCTTCGGCGGGAAACCTGATGACTACCTAGGTAAGTAAAAGGAATGAGGACTTCTAAGGCCTTGCATGATTGTAAATAATTCAGCAAGATGGGTGTGATATTGTGATAATTAGTCCCATGAATCAAAATCAAAACTCGTGTAAAGGAATAGAATAACTATATTATATTGAATAGGATTCCAATGCAAGAAGGGAAAGCACAAAAACGCCATAATCCTCCTTTCGTGTGTACTACACCCAATACCTTGAACCCCCCATGCTTAATCCAACTGGCAAAATCCCTCCTACCACCCCAACTTAAATCTCAACAAACCATGCCTTTTCCCCCTCTTTCGGTTCTACATACGCCCTTTTCACAATCGGATCCGCACAACTCAACCGAATCCTCTCCGGTGTCGCCGGACTCACCAACTCCAAACACTCATCACACCCATAATCCCTTCTTGCACTCTTCAACGCATCCCTTATCGCAAAGAACACTGAACTAGCCATAAACAACGGCGGCTCACCCACCCCCTTAGACTTCTGGATCGTCCTCAAATTTTTCCACTCTACACCCTTCAGCATATTGACATTAAAAACCTGCGGGATGTCTCTGAACCCAGGGATCTTATATGCTCCAGGGCCACGGGTGAAAATTTGCCCACTGCTTCGTAGCCAAAGTGATTCTTCCGTGGTGAAGAGTCCTTGGCCTTGAATGAAGGCACCCTCAATCTGTCCGTAGTCGATGGCGGGGTTGATTGAGCGTCCGATATCCATCATTATATCTGCCCTCAAGCAAGTCCAGTCACCGGTCAAGGTATCGATCTCAACTTCAGCCACCGAGACACCCTGGGTGAAGTAGAAGAACATCCTCCCCTCATTCACTCCCCATCGATACCCAATGTCAGGCGTCTGATAGAACCCGTTGGCGCTAAGATTAACACGATCGAAATAAGCAGCATGCGCCAGCTGCTTAAGTGTCGCATTTGGGCCCAGCTTCTCCCTATACGGTTTCAGCCTCTCATTGATTTGTTTGCAGGCGTTGTAGATAGCATAACCGTTCAAGTCGCTAGAAGCGGAGGCTGCTGTGGCAGAAGCGTTGGCGACAGTATTTGTCGCAGTCTCAGAGATGTGCACATTTTCCATCGGGACGCCGAGAGCCTCCGCTGCGACCATGGTCATCTTGGTATGCAAGCCTTGGCCCATTTCCGTTCCACCGTGGGCAACAAGGACGGAGCCGTCATGGTAGACATGAACCAGCGCACCTGCCTGGTTCAAGAACAGGGCTGTGAAACTGATCCCAAATTTTGTGGGGATAATTGAAAGACCTCGCTTCTTCCATTTGTGAGAAGCATTGAAAGCTTCAATTTCTTCACGTTTCTTCTCAAACTGGACTTCCTTCTTGACTTGGTCGTACATTATCGGAACATGCCAGTCAACCAGCTCCTGGTTGAAGTGAGTCTTCTCACCCTCTTTGTAGAAGTTTAGTTCCTAAACATTTCAGCTACCATCCTCAAGATCATGGCATAGTACAACTTACCCTCAACTTATCAACTGGTATCTTCAATCTATCGGCAACTGCCTCCATGTAAGATTCACAGATAAACATCCCCTGCGGGCCCCCAAATCCCCTAAACGCGGTATTGGATACTGTATTAGTTTTGCAGACCCGCCCACTAACATCCACATTCGGGATATTGTAACAGTTATCAATATGCGACAGTGCTCGCTCGCACACAGCACCCTATCACATCCATCAGTGATGAATCCAAATCTCTTGGAGTGAAGGGCCGCTTACACTTAAATCCTGTGACCAGCCACCATTACAAAACACTTCTACCTTCAACGCCACCAACTTCCCATCATTATTTACCCCCACGGTCCACCTCCCCAAGAAGGGGTGTCTCTGCCCCGTAGTCAAGATATCCTCATCTCTGTTCAACATGCACCTAACAGGCCTTTTCGCCTTCTTCGCCGCAACTGCACAAATTGCTGCAAGCTGCACCGCGCGTGTCTCCTTCCCACCAAACCCACCACCTAGTCGCTTCACCTTCGCCACAACCCTGTTTGCGGGAACTCCAAGGACCTGCGCAACATAAGTCTGCACCTCCGTAGGATTTTGAGTGCTGCTAATTACTTCCATCTCGCCATCTTCCTTTGGAATAGCTATAGTTGCATTTGTTTCCAGATAGAAGTGTTCCTGTCCTCCTATCCTAGAAACTCCAGTGAACAAGTTGTCCGCTTCCGCCAATGCTTCATCAATCGGCTTCCCACGGCGGATATATCTATAATGCTCAAAGAAGCTTTCGGCTTCGATAGCCTCTTCCATAGAAAATATAGCAGGAAGCTCCTCATACTCAACCCTCACAGCCCTGGCTGCAGCTGAAGCCTGAGCTGCTGTTTCAGCAACAATCATACCAATTGGCTGGCCAGCAGTGAATATCTCGTCCACAGCAAAGAAGGTTTCGTCGCATATAGGAGCACTCCACCAGTTCGCTTGTGGAGAAGGTAGGTCATTATGGTCAATATATTCCACCACACCAGGGAGTTCAAGCGCTGCCAAAGGATCCACTTTCAGGAGCTTTGCATGTGCCTTGGTAGACAACACCATACACCCAAACAGCTCGCCCCTCTGTAGCGGAATATCGTCTGTGTATATAGCCTCTCCAGTAGTTTGTCTCATTGCAGCAACATGAGGGACACCTTTTCCATACACTCTTTGCTCATAGGCAACAGTGGCATCTTGATCCCTCTGACCACTTGACAGCTCTCGCTCAATTTCTGTGACGGCGTCTTGATCAATTTCAACTTCTTCGGGTACTTCTCTTTTCAGCTGGGCAATAGTGTCGTGCCAGAATCGGTAGAAGAATCCCAGTGCAAGCGACTTTCTGTAAACCGCCATCCCACCCGGAACGCCAAAAGAAAGGTTAAAGTCCTTCTCGAGAGCATTCATTGCTCCTTCGAGCACCTCTGGGTTCCCCCATTCCTTCCCTTCAAGGTATGCCATGGTCCCCTTTGCTCCAACGGTCATAGGAGCCATACCACCGTAAGCAAGGGTAGCAGATTCAATCAGATTATCTTCATCAAGTGTCACACGCAGGGCAGCGGTGACAATAGCAATATCATCCTCCTTCCTCTTTGCCTGCTTGTATGTTCTGAAAAACTCCCCCTTCTCCTTCGCCACGGGTACCCTAATCTTGGCAAGTACCGCATTCGCAGCGAGTGCTGTAGTCCGATATGCTTTGAAGAACGATTCCATAGGAAGCTTGATCTCACCCTCAGAGACACTCCGAGCGATTAAGATACTCCTTGAAGCCAAAAACACTGGATTCAGATCTGATATAGGTGATGCTGTAGCAAGATTACCAGCAGGTGTTCCAACATTCCTGATCTGCCGTCCAGCAAAGTACTTCAACTGCTTCAAAATAGCGGCAAATGGTTGCGACTTCGTAGGACCATAATGCTCAATCGCCATCTCGGCAACCTTCTCCAGGTCTGTCAGAGTGATATTCGCACCAAACTCCAAATAATCCTCCTCCAGACTGTACTGCTTCAGTTCCGAGATATCTCCAACGTACACCGAAACAGCATAATGCATAGCCTTGAATTTGATTTCAATCTGTGTTTCCGTACTCCCACCAATGATTTTCGCCGATGGTAGGGCTTCCTTGATCTTGATCAACTGCTCAACCGTTACCGGCCTCAACCACCGTTTTCGCTTATTCCCAAATGCCAAACCCTTGAATTCATGCTTCATCAAAGATGGAGGGAAGATGAGTTCCTGGTCCGGCCTCAACTCAATGAAGCCTGGTGGAGTGAATCTTTTGATTGGAGCCTCCTTCCCATCAGTCTCGGTAGACTTACTTCTGCAACATCCAGCGGGTGATTTCCCATCCTTTCCCATGCAGCACCCTCCGCTGTTGTTCACTCTATTTTCATTCACTCCATCGGCCCCCCCACAACCCCCACCACTGCTGAACGATTGTGCAGCATCCAAGATTGGTCGGTAGCCAGTACATCGACATAGATTCCCATCAAAGGCTTCCTCAACATCATGCTTCGTTGGATCAGGATTGTTTCTCAACAGTGCATATAAACTCTTTTATCAATAAGGAAATACCCAACCATTAGCAACCGGCCCTCCCGAGAATCCGAAACATCTTTTAAATATAGCAGCTGATAGGGAGCCCACCATGACAATTCCCGGAGTACAGAACCCACATTGCGATCCGTGCCACTTCGCAATTCTTTCCTGCACCGGATGGGGCCTCTTGGAGTTCCCAATTCCCTCCACAGTGATGACATGTTTCCCATCAACACTAATCAGCGGCGCAAGACATGCATTGACTGATGCGTGGTATATCTTCCTCGTTGTGTAATTGTATTGTGATACAACCTAATTCAATATTTAGCATTTTAACCAATCATGATCCGACCACTGTACAGTACCACTGTGCAAGCTCCACAACCACCCTCTGCACAACCCAACTTTGTTCCTGTGAGCCCAATTCCCCGCAGGTATTCTAGTAAGGTGACTTCCGGGTCAATGTTGTCTATCACGACTCTGGCCCCGTTCAAGTAGAACCGTATGGTATCTTCCCAACCTTCAACCACAGATGCTAGTGTCAAGATGCTATCGTCAGACACCGCCGGCGCATTTTGTACCAGCCCAGGACTCATGACGTTCAAAGTCTCAGAATTATAAACTTTTTGACAATATAGGTATTGATAAACCGTCTTGCCACCGAATATAACTGATCAACAGGTAATGAAACGTGAACTCTCGTCTCACGCAAAGTTTTAACAGACAGGCACTGATTGGATAAAGGAACCTATCCATACGGGCAGACGTGATTCATCTATCAAGTTTGGCGGGGCTTGGCCTCGTTCATTCGCCGCTTTCCCCACACTCATGTCATGACACATGGGAGCTGTCGGCAACTGTCCGCTTCTGACGAATGCTGTGAGTGATTTCGGCAGTCGCCGAAGATGAGCTGGGGCATGATTGGCACCAATGCTTAAGTTTTGATATGTTAGTACATTAAGTACATGAAGACTCATAGTGTACCTCTTAGATGAAGCTCGCCACGAAGCCCAATTATGTACTGTACATTGAAGCATACTCAAAACTGTGCGGTTGACCAGATCTCACACAAAGGTCGCCCCAAGACACAGATCTGACAAACTCTAATTCAGGCCGACAAGAAAGCCCTATTTCACCACCACGCCTTTTTGTACCGAGCGCTTAAGTACATTTGAAATACACAAATGACAATTCCCAACGATTGGAATAGTTACCTAAGTACACTCATCTCCGGCCCGCTGGTTGCTAGTGTACCTGCTACATAGGATCTGCGCCCGCATGTGGGACTGCCCGCTCTCACAAAAGTTGTTCTGCCGGTACCAGGGTAATTTCTTTCTAGCTACCTTTCCTTCTAGTCTCTCACCTTCGCTATCTACCAGTACGACTTACTTATTTTTAATAATTACATATCCCCGCAGCAATGAACCAAGAATGCCAAGTGAAACTAGGCGAAGGATCACCCTAGCCCATGACGTCGGCCACGTCAGTTGTCCGCCAACCAGCCGCCAACCAGACTCAGCCAACCAGCCACATCGGAAGATGAGCGACATGCAACCAGACTCGCGGCACATGACATGACCACTAACTAACGGAGTACGGTAAGTTAAGTAGCTAGAGCTGTTAATCCCGTTTCTACAGGAACGAGGCTAGCTTGCTACAGGACATCCATGCAGCGGCCAAAAGTGCAGCGATGACTACAGCGCAGGTTCCATGATCTGCAACTGGGCAGATATGGGTGAGGCCTAAAGCGGCACTAAATGACCGCCAATGGGAGGGGAATATACAAGAATTTCAGTGAGAGAAGAAACGAGCCGTGAACGGAAAGCAAAAGGAAAGAAAACCTATAATTCAAAACCGAGTGAAAAAAAGGGTACATCATAGCAAAAAAGGGAGGGAAATCATCCGAAAGCACGAACATCCGCAACCTTCAATGGATCAAAATGTATACAGGCCCTAATTACTACCATGGCCACTAATAATAGGAAACACAGTGTCCCCACACTGCGGATTCAGTAAAGTATCAAGGGATCGGTAATGGCTCTTCGTAGTAGCGGCGTAGAGTTTTCTTTACTGATTCGTAGTCAACGTTCATGATGTCTAGTTTTTTCTGGATTCGAGTCAAGAGCTCTTGGGTATCAGAGATTGTTCCGTCACCAGATTCGTTTAATCCCACGCCCAGATGCTGGATCGCCTCGCAGGAATCCTTGATCTTAATAAGCCCTAGAGTTGCCGACGAACCCTTAAGGAAGTGACCTAATGTTGATAGTTCTTCAAGATTTTCTGCCTTTCTATTGCACAAATATATATTAACGAGGGGTATTCAAGGCTTCGCGAGAGGAATGAAGAGCTCATACATGTTTTCTTTCATCTCCTTGATTGTATCTTCTGCCTGTTCAAAGAACGAGTAGACAATCCCTCTCGAGAAATCCTTATCATCAATGTCGTCCATTTCTAATACTTGATTAAATGTGGCGTAGTCGATGTCCTGATTGTTCTGTACACTCATGTTGCCGTCCTGTCATTCCCGCTGTTATTAGAAACTATTCAATAAACGAAAGCACCATGAGACGGCCCCAACTCCACAATCAAATAGGTGGCTCGCTAGAGTTGACTTTCTAATACCTGATTAGATATGACGTAGTCGATGCCCTGGTTGTTCTTTATATCCTCCACACTCATGTTGCCGTCCTGTCATTCCCGCTGTCATTAGAAACTATTCGATAAACGAAAGCACTATGAGACGCCCCCAACTCCACAATCAAATAGGTGGCTCACTAGAGTTGACTTTCGGGGGCTAGATTGCTGTGTCATACCTGTGTTTTTTTTTAGTTTGTAGACTTCTGCAATGATCAAAAATTAGTTTTCTGAGCATGATAAACTAGAAGGGGCTAGAGGAGGGACTCGTGTGATGCAACAAAGAGGAGCAAAAAAGTCGTTGAGATGCGGGTAAAACCTACGGCTGTTGTTGTCTCGTAGAACTCAAGGGCGGAGCCGGGAGTAATATATATATCAATTCGTCCGAAGTGGAAGAATTCAAGTGGACAGCTTCCGCGAGTACGTATTTTGAGGTTCGTGATGATGTGGTATGATGGATAGAGGGGGCCGAAGCTCAGTTGGAGGAACAGAGTTACCGATGAAACTAGGGTGTGAAAGTTGACAGTGGAGTAAGAAGAGACGGGGGGAGCTCTCCTTCTTGGCAACAGCACACGACTTGATCTTAGCACACACTACTTGGGGACGGCCGGGTTCGCCAGACTAGGGACGGGCACTAGTCTGGTTGGCACAAACCTCTCGTAGAGAGACGGACACCAACCGCAGTGGCCCTGGATAGGGTAAGTCAGGCTGTGCTACTCCATCTCTCACCCTTCCATCCCTGGTTGAACATGACTTGGGTGGGAAGGTAATAAGGTCCGGATGACCAACCCTTATGAGCGACAGATGGAATGTCGTATATAAACCTGGCCATGAGCACATCTACCTGGTATTTATTATTCAGCTTGAAGACGAGGCACTCCAGAATCTTAGCGAGGTTCCTTAAGCATACCAATAGAGCACAAAGAAACTGTCATTAATGATGATAATGATGACGATGTAAAAACTTGCTTCTGCTCTGGAGCTGCCCTACTAGCCTAGAGATAGTAGTCTGGCACTCGTATACAGAGGTCACCCACAGCCAAATAGGGGAGGGCTAACAATCAAGCAGCTACAGGATACTAACGACTATCAATCGCCGCTGCGCAGTGACATTCATGCTCGCCCACCGTGATATTCAGTTCCTCATCCAGACTGCTCCTCACTGCGCACAATAGTACCCCATAACCTTGTGGTATAGCCTGTCTCGATAAGATAAGATACATGAATAACTTTCGATGAGATTCCATTTACATCCCCCAACGAGCAAAGGTTACTTCAAAGTTGCTCAGGGTGCTACTTTGGTGGAACAAGATTCAGACATATTATCTTAGTGCCACCTGAGGATTCTAAATGGCCCCCACAAGGAGAGATACTCTAGGCTCCCTCGCTGCCGATCCCCGTTGAGTGCGTAAAATCCCGGCCATAGAGACTAGAAACTGCCACACACTCCTTCTTTTCTTAAGTCAAAATTCTGAGACTATTTCCGAGTGCTTTGTGGACACGAAAGTTGCCAGTGCAAATTATGGATATATGCCTTGAGGTAAACTCGGGTAACGATATATTGAAATTGCCAAACACTAAATAATGTCGTGTACCCGATTTGGCGGAGAACTATAAAATGCGTGGTCAGAAAGCTGACCTGTACCGCTCTGGTATGGTATACTAATTAGCAAAGGTATTTAGCTGCACCAGAGCAATAAGTCCTTTCATATGGAGGTAGTCTGAACCACAATTTTGCACACAGACGTGGTGGTCTGGTCGGAGAGAAATCAGTTGGTTTTGGCCCTCCTGTAAATTCGATACCTACCGCTACTCTAAGTCTAGACGAGACTACATCTCGATAAAGCCTTTTCTCAGAATGCATCATCCAATTTCGATGCCTCTGACAATGCCAACTGTCAGTTCATCGTCCTGCGTCTCTGCGGCAATCTATAGAATCAGCACATTGATATATGATATGCATCATCCCCCGCATCGACACGGGGATGCCCAGAAAACTGCCCTGTGAAGCAGCACCGATGATGTACATAACTACCCAGAGAATTGACCCACGGAAGTGGGTTGTTGATGGCCTGCATGATACTACTCTGGGCCTGGATCCCGCTCAACTTGGCACTCAGGCTAAAGTAAGTACCGTACAAGTGAGAACACTAAGCCTTTCTGCTGTATCCACGCAGACTCGTACCAGCCAATTGAGTTGGCGGAAGATTGTGATTGCAGTAGAACCAGCCTGAAGAGTGCTCGAGCGAGGTGAACTGTTAGGTAACAAATATTCGACGACAGTTGGCAGTGTAAAGTAGGCACTAAACCACGTGCATTAGCTTCGACCGTTGTCTCAATCCTTCACCATGTTGTTCATAGCGGGGTACTCAGGCTGCCTAACAGTATCAGCGTATACTGAACGGAAGATATAAGACAGTAATTGCTGTTGTACTGTACTAGTCCATACCCAGGATTGCTACGCCTGATCTCGTGATGCAATTCAAATTCATTGACATTAGCAAAGTCTCGAACGGCAGCAAAACTTCACACGGGTATTATATATAGGAATGCATGTACAGGATTACCAGATCACCGTACAGCTGCAGTACACGCAAATTGGACAAAGCAGAAATCTTACGGGAACGGGCGGCTCGATAGATAGGTGCATCTTTAGCCCATTCCAGGTCCCTCGAGTCCTGGTGATGACCAGATCAGCCTCAATTTGAGATAGAAATATATTACTTGATAACTAGTACCACACCAAAATCTTGATACCAATCTTGACAGGCACATTGTTACATGCGGTTCTTGCTCTATATTTTGCGGTGGTGGGATATACATGAAGGGAGGATGTATGCTGTAAATTGAAAGCGTTTATTTGGTGACTTTATGAATGGCCTCAGCGAGGTACTGTACGTTGCCAGAGGTAATTCCGGCCACGGATATTCTGCCATCCATAGTTCCATATACAGAGTGCTATAAACCCGAGAGTCAGCGCTGATAAGGTACAGCTACGGACTAGCATGGGATGAAACATACTTCTTGAGCCAATTTCTTGACCTGCTCAGCTTGTAGGCCGGTATAGCAGAACATTCCGATCTGGGAAGTGATGTGAGACCAGTCTCTCTGGGAGCCGAGCTTCTCCAAGTTGCCCTTCAGCGATGATCGCATGGCGATGATGCGGTCAGCCATGCCCTTGACCTCGTCAAGCCATTGCTGGTTTAGCTTGGCGTCATTGAGGATCTCCGCAGCAATACGGGCACCGTTAATGGGAGGATTAGAGTAGAGAGGCCGGACCAGGATCTTAATTTGAGAGTCGACCCGCTTCTTCTCCTCGGCAGACTCGCAGACAATGGAGAAAGCACCAACACGCTCACCATAGAGACCCTGTCCACGTGATCAGAGCCCATCCCAAAACTATCAAGTAAAGATGTGCCTACCATATTCTTAGCGAAGGACTGGCAGAGAGCAATGTTGTGTCCCTCCTTGACGAAGTGCCTTACAGCATAAGCATCCTTGCCAGTGTTACCAGAGGCGAATCCCTGGTAGGCCATATCGAAAAATGCATAGTGCTCGCCAGACATGATAGCGTCTGAGATGGCGTTCCACTGCTCTGGTGTAGGGTCAACTCCGGTAGGGTTGTGAGCACATGCATGGAGTAAGAAAATAGAGTGCTTTGGTGCATTCTTGATATCTGCAATGAGGCCATCGAAGTCCAAACCAATAGTATCCTTATTGTAGTATCGGTATTTCTCAACCTTCAACCCTGAATCTTTGAAGACGGCATTGTGGTTGGCCCAAGAGGGGTTGGGAATGTAGATGGTCTTTGCATGTGGGTAAAACCTCTCAAGGAAGGCACCACCAATACGAAGAGCACCAGTTCCAGATACGGACTGGGCGATGGCAATGCGGTCCTCTTTCAATGGGGTAGAGTCGGCACCATAAGCGAGGAGGGCAGCCGCTTTGGTGAACGCTGGGACACCGGTGATGCCTGCATACTCCTTGTCCATATCTCGACCCAAGATGCGCCGCTCTGCTTCCCGCACTGATGGAAGGACATATGGCTTGCCCTGGTCGTCACGGTAGGCACCGACACCTGCATATCTGGCATTAGACTCCCCT
Source organism: Tirmania nivea (assembly GCA_015179035.1). NCBI lineage: Eukaryota > Fungi > Ascomycota > Pezizomycetes > Pezizales > Pezizaceae > Tirmania > Tirmania nivea. Next base: position 273,647 of record WHUY01000036.1, read on the forward strand.
TCTACCTGTGGGTTGAAGGTTCCATACCTAGGTTAATCTTCTTATCGAACTTGTCAGTCTTGAATGCCTCGGTGATACCTGCCAATTCTCATCAGGACAATTCCTATGAAGTCAAGGGTGACTCAGCTGCTACCTAGAATGGCCTATTCCCAATAATAATAATATGATGTTAGCTCAAGAAGTATATACCGGTCAGGTTGCTTAGCAGTTCGGAACCCTTACATCCTGTAGCCCATGGAGTTGTTTGATTAGCTCAGGTTATAGAAGTGGATCGCAGGGAGTCACATACTGGAGGGCCTTGTGGGACAGCTGACCAAAACGAAATTGATCGAGCTGCGAAAACTTGGGGGGCACCAGGTGTCTTGAAAGCGGACCGTAGAGGGGCAACAGCTCTTACTGAAAACATCTTCGCGGGGCAATGGCCAAATCTGGAGAGAAAGAGGAGGTTCAAGATTTTGGCAATTGTTTCCTCAGAAGCTATATACCAACAGTATCCGGGACTTAGCCTGATCGGTCACAGTAGTAGGTAGCAAAGTGGACACGAATAGCCCACCTACTAGAGTGTAGAGATCCTGCTAAACAAAAAAAAAATGCAATGGATTTTCTTGTGCGATAATCCAAAGTGGGATGTTGCATTGCGGGTAATTTGAATTCCCGGCCATGTTGTCTCAGTGCGTGCACACCATACCGTAAGTGTCGTGGCGCCCGGAAAATCAACTCAGTTATGCAAAAGAAAATGAATAAACTACTCCAGAACGCCATACCCCCAGCAACATAGGGCTGCTTCGTTGGGGAGGTGATAGTGCTAGCATAAACATTAGAAATTATAGGGATTTCAGCACCTCTCTCTAGGAATAATAATATAACTATTTGACTTTTCTCATGAGTGTTGGCTTTCCACTCGGTGCATATGGCTCCTGCCTCTTTATGATATTCACCATCTCTCTACTGCCGTCTTCTCGTATTCGCACGACCTGTTCCACCCAGGCGGGATTCAAATCCCAATAGGCTTCCTTAAAAGCTTCGTATTTGCTATAGAGGCCCTCCTTAGGCTCGGAAATAAGGCCCATGAAATGTTCCAGTACACTCCAAGTGCCTTTGACTTGTTCTAGTGGAAGAAACTCAATGAAGAACTGATATCCGACTAAAACGTCGCTCCGAATCTGCTCACATGCTTCTGCGATATGTAGCTTTGCTCCTTTGTTCCTAGCAGCGTTGAGATATGACTGAAGGGTACGCTCGGACAAGCTCTCAACCAGACCGCCGAATAAGTCAGCATTTAACATTTGCTCGCACGGGTCAAGGAGATATGATCGAATAGTAGCGGTGATGTTAAACATCTGGTCCCCGCCATACCATGACTGTGTAAATAGTGCGCTGAATGCGGGCTTCAGGTCGTGGAATATTATATCAACGCAACGCTCAATGCAGGCTTCGGCCGTCGCAATGTAGCCATCGATGGCACTATCAAGAGCCGCCGCAGTCTGTTCCGAGAATTTTCGTGAAAGCAGTGGGGTAACTTTCGCTGACGTGGACTCTGTGTAATTTGCGCATTTGACCTGGTCGTTCGCCACAGCAATCGTGTACTCTAATATACCCTCAATGGCCTCTTCGGAATTCGCACAATAGTTATCGATTTCGTCCTCCATGACTTTCTGCCACTTTTGCTGTCTGTCCTTCAGGAGCCGTACACACTCGTCGACCACACCTACGACCACACTTCCTTTGTTGCTGTCGAGAGCCACCTCTATTTGTTGGTTTATCATCTGGAACATTGTAACAGCCCCAGGCATACCAGCGTTCTTGTTTTCATCGTATTCTAGAGTTTGAGGACGATTGATGAAATCTCTTGTGTCATCCTCAGTAATCTTATTAATCCACTTCTCCATTGAATTGACAATAAGGCTCAAGTATTCCTTGACGAGCTCTTCTTCTTTGCCATCAAGGAGCTGGGGTTTCAGATCCTTGGCCTTCACCCCCAGTCCTTTCATTTGTTGAGTGTATTCAGAATTCCACAGTATGACCTTGAGAAGACTTCCACCGTCCAATTCTGGTTGCTCCACAAGCGATTTGAGGAAGTCATGCATTAGCGTGTGATAAATATTTAAGTATGTTTCGAAGATTTTCCATTTTGGCGGCATTAGTTGCGGGAAATAGTCCTTTACCGTTTGCAGATCGTTGAAATACCACTGAAGGCTGTCAAAGAGTCCATCTGGATCTTCTGTGAATCGTTCAGACACACCTTCAAACTTTGCTCCTGCAGCGGCTTTTATACAGGCTAGCCACTTTTCCTTATATCCCCGTGCAACTTTTGGACCAGTCTGAATTGACTTGAACCGGGAAGCAAGCTCTTGGTAAGAGCTCTGTGCGGCTTGTAGGGCGAGAACCTTTTCATCCGACCTTTCCTCCGCGTCGATAATTTTTGCGAGCCGTACGACCAAACCAACGTTCCCAGCCCGTACGAGCTCAATCATGTTCATGGTTATAATGCCGATCCGCTCATCAAAGGTCTCCACCGTATTAGCCAAAGGTGAAAAGTAACTCTCAAGCGTTGCCCGTAAGTCTGCGTCGAGAGATTCACTTTGGTGGAGGGCATCGACTCGAAAATCTTGTATCTGGGTTATTTGATGATGTACTGGTAGTAACCTGGGCATAGGGTTCATTATGTCTGGTTTTAGTTAGCCTAAGTCCTCTTCACATGAATACAAGTTGTGTAAATACCTTCTCCATAGTCTTCCCGTAACATGCGGTCAACTGTCGATAGCTTTTCATCCAAGCCCTGAAGCCCTGATTTCATATCCTCTACTGCCACAAAGTTGCGGTGTATTTTCGAGATCTGTCCTGCAGTTAGCCTCCGTATCCTGACGAGACACTTGTTTAAAACTCACCTTGTTTATCAGAGGAAATTCCTGGATCATATTCTGTGCTTCCATACAGAGTTTCTCAATCTTTACCAGAATCAAATTAGTAGACACTTTCACCAGGAAGGTCATATAGCATTCCCTCACCTTCATCATCTCCTCCTTTATAGCTGTGATACTCCTTTCCCCTTGACTGATAACCTGCAATCCTGCCTATCCCTCTTACTCCATTTAGCTTCCAAGGTATCACACCGGCTGTACAGCCATGTAAATTCGAACCCGAACGCACCTCCGTAACTTGCAATTGCTGCTTTAATCCAGATTTAAGCTGTGCGTCCAGCGCGGCCTTCTTCCTCGAGAACTCCGCTTTCAGAGAGGATATCTTGTCCAGATCCTAGAGCAATTCGTCACACTCTTGTTAGCATAAGACATTTGAACTGAACAACTACTGATGTGGATACCTCTGGATGCCTAAGTAGCTCAGAGAGCTTCACTGTAATCACTTCGGTATCATCCATCTGGCGTGATGTAGTTAAGGTCAGCGTACTCAATGAATGTTTCTGTGTTTGTACCACGCAGTTGCAATGTCCAGGTACAGTCTTGGCATCGAATGGTACAGCTAGGTGGCAAAGATGTAGACTACGTACAAGTACATAAAAGCGGGCCATGCATGCGGGCGCTTGCTTTAGATTAGCCGATGTCCAAGGCAGGATTCAACATGGTGAAATAAAAGGTTCAGAGAGACCCCTCGATTTCACCCTCCCTACTTTAGACATATGCATGGGCATTTCGTCTACCAGCTTAGCTATACCAGCAAGTAAAGTACTGGGTAATTTATGTGTTCTTGCGGTAAGTGGCCAGGTAGCCTCATACCCACAGAAAAACGAACCAGCTGCAGATGTAAAAAATCCAGAGCACAAACTCCTGACGCTTGGCCGGAATGTTACTTTCGCTCGGAATAAACAGTTTCCTGGGATCGGAAATTTGCCCAGTGACGTGAACTTGAAGATGGAAACCATTCGAAGCCAAACCCTAGGCATTATAGTGTGCGCTACATTGCGGTTTGTGATGCTAATGTGACTGGGAAATTATATAGACTCTGACCATGTCCTTGACCTAGCCACACACCTCGCCATGGTCATGCCGCATGCGAGTATTGAAATAAAAAAAAAAGACCTAGCCACATAGTAACTCCTGGTTTCTGTCACACATCTCTAGTATCATGACCCCATTCGACAATTGACCAAATGTAACCAGAAAAAAGAAGGAAGCAAAATTAGGCGTTTCTCCTTCTTGAACAGCAGAAGAGCTCCAGAGCATTTCTTAATTCCTCAGCCGCCACTGGTACCAACTTTCCTCCACGGCCGTGCCGACGCTCGCGTTCTCACCTCTCGCTTCCAGCCGACCGTCAATCTCACTAAGAAAAATAAAAAGGAGTTACAAAGCTGCAACTTCTTTACTTTTTTGGTTTTTTAAACCTTAGATTGCACAGGGCCCTTCCTCCAGCCCCTTCCTGCCCTTCAAGTCCTCCACCACCATCCTTGCCACCCTCTTCAAGAACACCCTTTCATCTACTTCCCTGTACTTATCCCATATATCCAGCCCATCCTTGCTCTTGATCGAGAGAGTCTCGTATCCTGACTTAATCACCTCACTTACTTGTTGCGGGCTCAAGTTCTTCGACTTTGACTTGGCAGGTTTAGATGTGTAGTCTGCTATGAGACGGTTATAGTGCTCACTGACCGATATGAGCACCGGGATAGATGAATCAGGGCGTATAGAGAGTTGGTCTAAAGTGACGATGTCAGTACGCAAGGCCCAGCTGAAGCCAGGTAGGACAAACATGCTGTCACATTCTTATGCACGTCACATTATACCTGCTGGTGCCAGCTGTGCAAAACAGGAATTGGGGACTGTAAAGAGGGCACGATGTAAGAAAATTAATGTAAGGGAAAGCATGACATGGCCTGGGATAGGGGGTTCAAAGCGGAGAAAGTATGCAGTCAAGGGAAATTAAAGCCATAAACTTACATGTATCGGAAAATTTTGTCAGAATGTCCCTGGTCTCAACCAGTTTATAGAAGAGATCGTCATACTCTGCTGCACCAGGAAGAAACGAATCTCCAGATGATAAGGCTAGGGCGACGAGGTTTACAAGGTTGTGAATCAGGTCATGGATATGATGGAGTTCCTGGAGGTCAGTGGAATATACGGTGAGGAAGCGGATGAAGGAGAGAATGCTCCGCCAAAGCTCAGACCAGTGGTACTCTGAGACATACAATTAGCCATGGGGCCAATATAAAAGAACGTATCATATACACGTACCTAGTCGGGTACGTGTCCGGATAAGGTAGGAAAGTGCACGTTGCAAAATGGCAATACACAATCTGCCGACCTGTCAGTATATTCGCCCAAACAGGGTGAATATATGAACTGACTAACATGTAAAGATCCACATCCAGTTTCTTCTTTAGGTTGTGATTGATACCATTAATCACTGTGTCGATAATTGCCGTGATTAATACTCTACCATTTCGCACTATCGGTAAATGTGGCTGTCTCTGACGGCAGAGCCGCACTCGCCTCTTGTTCTCTTCACTAGTTAGATGCTTGCATATAGCTTGATCTTCAAGCAGTATTCGTAATACTAAAAGGTTCGTGCGGGCGTAATAGGTAGTCCGGAGTGATCGATGTGCGTGTTGTATGAGATAAGACGTAAAGGATATGTAAGCGCAAATTGGAGACTCTGCCACAAGTATTAGACAACATGCAGCGCTATGTTGGCATGTCCCCTTACCTTCAGTACCAGGTTCTTGGTATTCTATTAGCTGGTAGCAAAACAGCTTATTCGTATTTGCAAATTCGTATATAGGTAGCAGGATAGCAGCTTTCGAACTTGGCCTATAATTACATCAAATGGTTAGGAAATATGCATTACCACTGCATCAATGTGTACCCACAGTGTATCAAATGCCAGTTTAATTGCTTCAGGATTGGCCGGGGGTGGCGGAGTTTTGGGCTTCTGGATCCCAGATATCGTGCCCAGGCCAACGTATGACAGTACGCCTCCGAGTGACCATCCATCCGGTAAGTCATCTTGAATCGTAATATAATCCGCACGGGCCTGGGAGCTTGCTATGCCTATCTCTCTGACAATCTTCTTGATGGTGGAGTCGTTAACGAAGTCAGCAAGTCGTAGCTGATATGGATTCTGAAACTCAAACTTGTTATCTGCAATTCAAGACACGATTAGCAGAGGAGACTACCGAAGTTTCCATATACTCTTACAGTTTGCCAGTATACCCAGTAGTATAAAAGGATCGTATGTAATCAACTGCGTTTCTGGGTCATTGATGAACTGTACATTCTCGCGTCAGCATGTATGTAAATAAATGCGGGCCAAAGCCAGAACCCTACCTTCACCAGGGCTGGAAAGAAATCCCTATGCGTGAAATAGGACAGCAATCCGGTCTGAAATCCGCCACAGGCTACACACAGTGCCGTCTGTATTGCTTTGTATCGTAACTCAACTACTCACGTGCACACTGACCATCAATAAGGGAACCCAACTCTATCAAAAAAGAAGACCCTGTCATGGGGCCATGTCTATCTCGTACCAGTTCGGCCATTTTTGATGATATTATCCAACGAAGCAACAAAATCTGTGAATATGCTGTCGACATTATCCAATCCAGTGAGTAATGCTATGATATCTGAGCTGATATTTGTGTACCGTTTGCACAGAATCTCGCGGAGGAAGACATTCAGGGTCTGGGGATATAGATAGTCAAGAGCCGCGTGCAAAGTACAAAATCGAAGAATTTCTCTTACATCTAAAGCAATATCATCTTGTGGACCTATTCCACTTCGAATACCACTTACAGCCCGCCGGAATAGCTCCCTTGTTTGTGGCTATGCCTTGCCATTAGTCTCAATGATTTTAAGATTTTCTATTTTCGGACAGACCTACTTGTAGATGCAACAGATCATCACTGCTTAAGGGTCGCAATATTTCCACCATCCCTGGAGGGTAGCACTTTAGTAAAAAAAATTCCGTCCAAAAGCCCTCAGATTTCTCTGCTTCATAGCCTTCCTAAAATGTAACCAAGTCAGTGTTACTTATCAGTTTAGTATACATTGTTAGTTTTGGCGGGATGAACCTTGAAGAGGCTCTCGTATAGAGAGGCAATCTTGGGCAGGAAGCTTGGGCGAGCCTGTTGTGTAAGCGGCGACTGTTCCATGATGTGAAAGGGGTCCTGTCACTCTAATGCACCAGGATTCTGTTGTTGCTGTAATTTAGGAGATACAGAGATACAGATGATATCAACGAGCTTAAACTGTTGCATGGACAGTTGCCCCTGTCACACACGTGCGCATCGGTACGAACCGATTTAGACAAAAATATCTTACATAATTCTGTGGGAGTCGTGTTTACAGGTAGTTTAGTTACTCATAAGTATGCAGATAGCAGTGCTGGCCTTGAGTATAGCTATGCAATTCACAAGCACTTAATTAATTTGCTGCATTACAAAAAAGAACAGAGAGGTAACGTCAGATTTTATTCCGCCGCTGTATTCATAAACGCTCCAAGCCCTATAAGAAATTCCCTTTATGGAGTCACTCTACTCATATCGATCAATCGCTTCACACCAGTCATCCAGTTTGTGCATTCCTCGGTTTTGTGAGTGACAAGATCCAGATGGATATTGTGAGCTGTCGTATAATCCCTCGCAGCCATCGCTGTAAATGTATTAGTATCAGAACGAATGTAATCATGGAACAATGCATACCCTGTGCTAAGTTTAACATACTGGCCAAAGTGTCGGCGCTAAGTAGCTCTTCATTATTGATGTGATCGAACAGAATATTTAGTCTCTTCTCTGTATCCTGAACTTGGCGTTTGTGCGAGGGCTATTTCAAAGTTAGTGCAGAACCTGCTCTATCCAGTGAACAAGAACTTACTGGTGCTACTGCCTTCACCCGGTTCATGTCGGCGCTGAGAAACTCATGTATAGGTCTATACTGCTCTGGAATGTGGGTTCGGTCACCGCGTGCTAAAAAGCATCCATTAGTATTATTCTCTCTATTGGGAGGCTAGACAACGTACGGTGTTTAGCAGGCGGTGGTGCCGGAGTTTCAGTCTTCGGCGGAGGGACAACTTCTGATTGCTGGGTGCCTGGCTTGGAACCTTGAACACTGGCATGGGGTTGTCCATAACCGCCTACATTGGTGCCCGGTACTGTTTGGGTAGATGCATAGGGGGAGATGGTGGTTGTAGCAGGAGGTGGTGCGTACGGAGAAGATGTGGTTACAGCCGATGGTGCATAAGCCTGACCAGCCACAAGAGGTGCAACTACTGGGGGCCGTGTCACGTATTGGCTTTGCCCAGTAGGAGGAGGAGGTGGTGGCATCGATTGGCGGTGAGGTGGTGCTGCCGCGCCCGGTGGTTGTGGGTTTGCTGCATACCTAGACGCTGTTGCAGGTTGATTGTAAGAGCTCGCTGTGGTAGGTGGAGGCCCATACTGTGACGAAGTCTGTAAAGGTGGGTACACAGGCTGTGATGTTGGGGGACTTTGAACACCATACTGTGTCGGGGTTGCTGCACGTTGTGGTGGCGCAGAATTCTTAGGCGGAGGTGGTGGAGGGGCACGACCTGAGGATCCGGGCAGAGGCGCGCCAAATGGAGTTGAAGCTTGCGGGGGCGATGGAACCGTAGCACCGGGAAATGGAGAAGTTATTGGCGCTTGAGTGCTTGCGGGCGTTCCTCGGCGGGACAGGTTGGTGACAATGGGTGTGTCATTCCAATTGGGAAGATCAGTTCGCTTGGATGGTGGCACCATGGAAGAGGCTGGTGGAGTGAAATTCCTTGGTGGAGGTTGTTGACCATAAGTGTTGTGCGGGTTGTAAAACTGATTGGTACCCCCGTATGTAGTTGGTGAGGGCTGAGCAGCTTGAGCCGGCTGGTATGGATTAGAAACATATCCAGACTGCGTTTGAACCTTGGGAGGTGCATAAGCGCCTGTAACAGTTGGGCCTGGCGGGGCATATGGGTTCGAGGCGACAGGCGTCGCGGCGGTGAGTGGTTGATAAGACGACCCAGTGGTAGGTGGCTGATAAGATGTCCCAGTGGTAGATGGCTGATATGTGGTTCTGGTTGCTTGATATTGTGCAGCAGGAGTGACCGCAGGCGTTTGTCTGGCAGGTTGTTGGGTCTTACGTGCTTGTGTAGCCGGTACAGTGGTGGCCTTCTTTGTAGCTTCCTTGACCCTGTTCCGGGAAACAGTCGCAGCTGGGTAGTCTAGTGGCAAAAGATTTAGATACTTCTCTGCGACATCTAGATAACCATGAGCCGCAACAACATCCGCGTATTCACAGTATTTTTCATAAAGACTGCTTAGCTTCCAGTTTCCGGGTAAGCTCAGTTCCTTGTCTTGGAATTTGGTTGCTTGTCTGAACACTGTTACTTTCTCGATGAAACCCTGTAACGAGCGGACATGGACAGAAAAACTGGAGTCGCCAGAAAGATTTCGTAGCTCTGCAGATTCTATCTCATGAAGCTCTTCGATCCAGATATCAACCACCTTCTCCAGCTTCGCGCCGACGATAAAGCAGAAGGAGGCGGATGTCCTCTGTTCAACGTTACTACCATTTTCTCGTGATTCTTCCAGAAGCCGGTCTCCAAGCACCTCACAGAGGTCTTCAAACTCTTCCTCATCCGCAAATGTGATCAATGTAACCATCACCTCCTTCCAATTAGCCAAATCGGCATTATATACCACATCCCACATGTTCTTTCCAATAACAGAAGCAAGCACACGAAGATAATTTGGTCCCTTGGCTTTCTTTGTGAGATAGGCAGTGCGGACCTTCTCAGTACATTGTTCCCCTCCGCAGAGAGCAAGCATGAATGCATCTGACATACGGTCTTCCTTCAAGCAAATATCCACGGCTTTCTCAAATTGACCCAACATGAGCGCTCTGGTAATTTGTTTATCCGACTCAGATTCATCACTGCTGTAAATGTGGAATGGGTTATTCGTTCGAGCACCACGTGTAGAAGGTAAGGATGCAAGGTCTGAGAGGAAAAATTCTGAATCCACATTGCTATCCGAAAAGAACGAGGAAAGTCGCTTGTTCTTTGCTGAGTCGTCTCCATTCGGTTGAGGAAGACTGTCTGTGCTAGTTTCCTTTGCTTCCACATCCGTTATTCCCTCTTCTTCTAACTCATCCCCAAATCCAAGATATTCTCGCAGTCTAGTCCTCGAATTGGCGTCTACGAGAGATTTTAACACATTCCACACACCCTTTTCCGCTTCTGACTTTGCTTCCCTTGCACGTGACTCGGCAATACTGCCAAGACTGTTTCGCTTCAGTGCTTCTTCGAAGCCAACCGCAGCTTCGCTGACCCCCGTTTCAACTTCAAACTTGGAAATCGTGACCTTAGACCGCCTAGGCTGACCAGACTGCGTTTCTACAGCACCAAAATGTACCAGCTTCCCCCCAAACCCGAAAGAGGCACCAGCTGGGATCTCAAGCCATTTCGGAGTTTTCTTCAGAGAGAAAGAAGGGCCTTGCGGGTCCACGCTTGCTTGGTTGAAGAAGTCCTCTCCATCTAGGCCTGCAGTGGCAGCGTCAGGCCTGTTTGCGTCAGCCTTGCAGGTTTGTAATGTGTGAACTGCTATCTTTCCATCAAAAGAAGCAGTAGCCAAAAGATTAGGGTTTGTTGGATTCCATCTCGTCTGGTACGTCCAGTTTGTGACCACTGGAAATTCGCCCAGCATATCTCCAGTTTGAGGATTCCAGCAGATAGTCCTGTTGTCTTTTCCTGAAGAGAGCAACAAGTCCGTATCCTGTTTACACCATGAGAGAGAGAGCACCCCATCTTGGTGCCCGGTCAAAGTCTACCCACTAGATTAGTACAGAAACTGCAAAAAGGAGAAGGTAGATGAACCCTTTCTGGTGCATTTGAGTTTCGTAAGTCCCAGACCAAAATCACGGGGTTGGTCTCATCCGGAATTGCGGTGATTAGTTTGGTTGCCTACAACTCTAAAGATTAGTATATCAGTATTAGGTGTAGGAGGCTCGGATCGTCACATTATCAGGATGCCATGCAACCGCACTAACGGCCTTCCTGCCCAAGTTACTCAAAGTAAGTGACTCCCGCTTAGTTTTAACATCCCACACAGTAACGAATCCTCCGTTTCCGGCTGTAGCAAGAATGTGAGGAATCTTTTTATTCCAGTCGACGGAGTCAAGATCATCTGCCCGTGAGGTCCTGTTACCAAGCGAGAAAGGGTTTTCGATGTTATCGAGATCCCAGACGTAAATCTATACTTCCATAAGTCTGTGTCTCGTAAATGTATCTGCCACAGATATTTCCCACCTCTCCCTTAGCCCCACCGGTGAGAAGCAGCTCCGATTTGAATGGATTGAACTGGAGTGACTTAACGGGCCCTGAGTGCTTTGTGGTCGATGATAAGAGAGCGTCCCTAGGGACGACAATAAGCTACAGCTTCAGTGTGGGGTGAATCCATTGGTATTTAATACCCAGAACCATCCAGCAACATATCTGCGCTCCACAAAGCGAGAGCTCCACTCTCCAAAGCTCCTGCTATAATTCCTCTTGGTCTCTCGTTTGACACACTGCCCCAGGCGATGTCATAAAACCTGTGGCTGAGATTAGTTGAATCCCAAGATGTACAAAGTAAAGTTCGACGTACCGAGATTCAGTATTCACCGATGCCCAGGGAGACAACTCCAGGCCGGTTTGTCCATTCTGTAAGTCCAAGTCCCAGAGCTCTAACTGAGTAGTGTTGGAGAAATCTGCGTCGACAGCACCGGCCACTGTTCCGGTTGCAATAATAGGTAAATGAGCTCCTGGAGACCAAGCAAAGGTGCTTGTCCGAGGAATTTCCCGTAGCCTGACCATGTTATATTTGACCCCTCCTTAATACTCGGTGGATATTGGTGGAGTATGAAAGAAAGTTCACTGGTGTAGGCTCCAGTGGAAGTTAGGGTAAGGGAAATCTATTAAACAGATTCAAGGCGCAACAATTAGGGTCTGTGGTGAAGATCTTGCAATTGAATTGTTAGAGTTAACGACGTTGGACTGCTATCTTGAGCTTGAGAGGACAGACAAGCGTTTATGCCTCTGCTTGGCAAGTAAGTATGCTGTAGTGGCTTAAGCTGCGCCACGAAATTCACATATCACGTGCACAGTCTTCTATACCCAATATGAATTGTAAAGTACTAGACTAAGCTAGTCTGGTTGGCACAAGTCTGGTTGCACTTAGTCTTGTTGCGCTTCCTGCAACCAGACTAGCCTGCTCGTATGCTTAGTCTACGAGAGGGTTGTGCCAACAAGACTAGGACAACAGTAGTCTGGTTGGCACAAGCCGCTTGTAGACCAAAACTGCCCTATTTTCACAAATTACCAAAAATAGCTAGACTGTAGCAATTGCTCCACAAATTACAGGCTATATAGAACTTAACTCATGGATTTCGTACGTTTTCATCTCATTTATTCTAAGTAGGAGCACTCAAGCATGGCCTGGGATAAATATTCTATGATATATGTAAAGATTATACCTCTGGATATGATCTTCCAACTATTTTTGATATTTTTGATATTTTATGTTAGGGAGTACTTTACCAGTATTTGTAAATGGGTCCTTTTGATGTAAAACTGCCACTACAAAAACTTTTGTGTGTACTTTAGTCTAGCGATACAAATGTATCTAGTCAGTCTGGTTTTCTTAATGATATATCAGACTAATGTGAAGTATGACGAATATATGAGGCAGCTGCCTATGCAATGATTCTCCCTAGCAACCTTCCGGTGACGCCCCGAACCCGCGCTTTATTAGCTTGAAAAGCAGTCATAACCACCGCAAAGCTCAAAGCAAAGGCAAGCACTTCTCTCCATTGATACTTTAATGATGATATGTTAGTAAATGACATCTGTGAGAGGACAGAATCATGAACACACCTTTCTCGAATATTTTTTGGGAAAGAATACTCCAAGGGCTTTTGGAGCCACAAAGGCGCTCATCTCTGCACGGCGCGTTGGAGATTCAATTAAAACGCTCCAGCCGCATAACATGCACCCCATCTTCACAATCAGGCCCTTGTCCCAGAACATAGGACTGAAATTGGGGAAGAGCCGTGGGCCCAGTCGTGTCCTAGTCAGGCATACGGAATAATAGAAGATTGCTACAAAGGCACCCAAGAACGCAGATGATCTCGCCGATTGAAGCAACGCCTGGCCGAGGCTTCTGAGGCTAGGTCGTCTGAGCCTAACGACTAAGTTTAGAGGAAAATACATCGCAAATGCTTTGGTCCAAGAGCTCCAGAACCTCCACACTGCGTGTTTTTCACAACTATCGGTCCAGCCACTATGGACTAGCTGCAGGATTATAAGCATATTAATACACCGTGGGGAAACATTTGACCCTGGGAAAACTTACCCTACAAGGAATTGGGATTGTTCTTTGTGGGTCCCCAAGAACTTCAGGAAGTCCCATGTCTTTGCAGTAGGACCCAAGAAGGTTCGCTTGACCGGTATCTTCCCCGTATATAAAATCACCACGACGAATGCGTCGTAGGGCCACAATGACACGCGGATCGAGGTTTGACATTCCCGTTATCCATTGATTGTATGCCCTGGCTACGATTAGCATTCTACTTGGTGATGCGAAGGAGGTTAGGAGCTACCATGGAAGTTGTTCTGGTATATAAAACCAGGCAAACATAACAGTCCCCGCAGTTAAGGAAAATGCCATGGCATCCGCAAGTTTCCCAATTCCTTCTTCACTTCTCGACCAGCTTCCAGACTCAAGTCTCCGCATTTTCCTCCTTGACCAGAATCCGCCAATAAGGGCATCAAGAGCCCGCGCGGCTGTCCAAAGAGTTAAATCCAGTGTTCTACCTGCTGGCTCCTCTGGATAACCGCCATTAAGAAGTTGCAACCCAACAGCGCCAGAAATAAATGAGGCAAAAAAGTTTGCTATAAGCTTGTAAGTGGTACCGCCAGAGTATGACGGTAAATTGCAGATCCACTTCACTGCAGTCTTGATAACAGGCAGCAGTAGGCGCCAGCCACCGACTGTGACAGCACAAAATGCTGGAAACTGATTGAGCTCAAAGGCTTTTCTTAGGGTCTCTAGGATCTAATAACATGGTGAGCAACAGCGAGATGTGTATTCATAGCAGTCGAGATAAACAACCTTTACAAAAACATTTACTGCCTCCGGCTTTGACGTCTTTACTAATATATGCAATAAGCGAGGGGACACAAAGGAAGCATATCCCAGTAAGTAGGCTCGCAGAAGCCTTTTCAAACCCACATCAATTAGCCTTTGGTTCCATGCTATTTGAGAGCCCCAAAGTGCTTACGTACGGGCGAACAGATTGGGGTATATATATCCTTCTAGACTTCATTAAGTCACGGTGTTATTCCTAAGTATAGCGGCGCGACGGGGTTGAATCTTCATTGCCGTCGTTGGTTAAGATTCTCCATCAAATCAGAACCGAATATAGGGCTGCGTTTCGTGACACGACATACCTTCTCACTGCTAGTAGGGCCGAGACTTAATGTCTATATATGTTTGAGACGACAAAAGGTTATGCACGGCGGCTCAGGATTGTGTCTGTAAGATATGGATTTTTGGCAAGTTTGTAATTTCAAAGATCGTTGCAAGTGCCGATTTAGTTTTTGCAAGTAACGAATTGGAATAGCAAACAGCAGATGGTCGTGACTGTTATTATAACTTGGGGACAATAAAATACTCTGGTTGATGACCGAGGGGTTGAATGTATTTAGGGCACGTGTGGAGAGTTGCTTTAAGCTTGTCAGTCGTTGGCCCGTGTCCGCGATCGACGTTAATCCATTAGCCGAGGCAGATCTCAGGCATTTCCAGAAGGGTCGTACCTAGTGAAGTGCGCTCTAACTTGATATAGTCTGGGAAAGCTCTCGTTTATCCATTGGCTAATCATATTTGGCTTCGCATCAGTTGCGGCTAGGCTCGGTTTGGTACCCACTCTCAATGCGTAGAGCTGGCCTCCAACGTCAACCGTCAACGGCCATGTGAACATGTACGACGTAACAGCATTCTGCTACTTTTACACATCCTCATGATTTCACAGGTCAGAAACAGCAGACTCTTCTTAAGGCTGCCCATTTCCACCTTCCAGCTCCAGGAAATTTCTTGTTTGAATTGCGGAGGTGCCTTCCTGTTCATCGTTCCCCTATACTTTGGCTCCCCTATCTGAAAGCCTATTGTCCGCCCGTCCAGTAAGCCGATGCTGAACTACGGTGGTGAAAATCCTCACAATTTTGCTTGCATTTCCGGTACGGCCCGTGAGGCAAGGGAGATTCTGAACATCTCATGAACACGTTAACTAGTCTTGCGTGCCAGCACCCCTTCTGGCACGAAAAAACTCTGGAAGGCGCTTGGTATGTTGCATTCACACCGGCATTTATTGCCTATTGTCGAAAGATGTGCGCTGATGAACAAGTGGTGTGGATGTCTAGCTAAAGCTCTTCACTTTCACCTCGAGCTTTATTTCAACCATTTCATCTGTTCTAGTGCCTTTTATATTTAATTGAGCTTTGATTTGTTCTCGTGCTTCATTGTTAATTTTATACACACTTCGAAATCAGGTATCTGCGAAATAGGCAAACGAAGCACGTGAGACAGGTCGCGGAAGTCGAGAACCACAGGCCTGAACTAAAGTATCTTATGATACTAAAGAATACACTCCTTAGATACTGAGGTGTTTTCAGTCTCAGACATGCTTCGCAGTGGCCATACCAGCAGCTTATACATAGCCGTATATCTCCAACCAGACAATACATACCCAAATAATCCCATGATACCTGTGCGTGGTTATCCTTCCTTCTCCCATAGCCATTGCTTCGATTGCACCTCGTCAACTGACCATAGCATCAGGTAGAATTGGAAACCGAGTAGGGGCATTAGACAAACCAACTCTCTCCATCTCAAACACGCAAACCTCTCTATCTCAGCTCAGTCAACCCCAGCTTCCCCTTCCGCCGCGTCCTATTCCCCCACCAAACCGCAAGTCCCTCGTTGAGCCCTTCAGGCTAAACTCACTCCTCCCCCTTAACTGACACCTTACTTCGCATTGCCCCTATAATTGGCAAACTTGCAGTTATTGCTCCAGTTGGAGCACCGTTAAGGAACATCCTTAGACCAAGACTACAATTATTGGTGCGCAAGCTGTCACTACAAGCGTCAGGCTCAGTGCAATCTAATAACTGTCTTAATGAAGATGAGCAGGGAGAGTGGTATGCCGTACCACAATTGTGGCACTGGCCTCAAAGGGAGGAGGAGAGGCACTGATTTCAATCAGCAATGGATGGGAAGAGGAGCAACGTTGTGAGTTACTGAAAGAATATAAGGTATAGCAATTATCGATTGGCAAGTTACTTGGGTTTTCGGCCAAGATCCCGCTGGTCAACCACATCAACTGTTGGGAGAGGGTGTAGTCACTACTTGGATTGAAGAGGTGGGAACAGAGTAATAAGCCCTACTCCACGATACTATCCTTATTCGTCAAAACCACAAAGTGTCTACTATAGACACGGAGTGTGGAGGATGAATGTCGTGCATACGAGTATTCTGATAGGTTATGAAGCGTTGCAATGCTGCACGGGAGACGATGGTGCCGTTGTGTCTAAGGCTGATCGTAGGAAATTAGTTTTCTCCGTGTCCTCACTCCCTTTTCTTTTACTGATTAATTGTTGCCCCTATCCTACAATGGTTTTTTGAGTGACTAGCGGATTGAAGTATAACTAATGAAGCATAGGATGAGCAAAGTATCAAAGGGTTTGTTAGACTAGGCGGAAGGCAGATTACACAGTGCTGCTATGAGCCCGCCAGACTAACTGTGTCGCATTCGGGTCACCACCCAATCAGACTACGTTAACGCCTGAAAGTTGTCTCCAGATCGCTTGCCTGTGATATCAATTTCAATGCTAAAGATTCAAGCTAATAGTATCTATGTACTTCGGTTTACGCAATGGGTCTCGAGACTGAACAGCTGCTCTCGAGTCCCTCAACTATCACGCAAGAGCCGAAATAAAGTTAGCTTGCCCATTGGTTCCCCTTTGGCTACATAGACTGTTGCTTGTTGAGATTCTTACGAGGCCCCAAGCACCCTCCTTTGACCAAAATGTTGGGTTGCTATTGCTAACAAGGAAATAGGATGTGGTGAGCTGTTCAAAGCCGGCTCCGAGGGGCGTAAGGTTTCGGTATACCGCGGACGCTGAGCATAGTTCGATTGTTCGACAATTCGGGCCGATGAAATCTTTGGACCTAGCAGCGCCCCGGTGTAAAATTCGAAATAGCGCCGGCGCTAGATTCAAAGGCAAAAGCTTGTACTCTGAATCAGCATATGAAGACTATCGATGGGATTTTAGAGTTCTATGGAAATCAATTTTGATGAGGTAGAGGAATATACCACTAACTTTAAACTTGGATCTGACCAACTATATCGAGTAGTCTGGTTCTATCTGAGGAATTGTCCTTATACTGACATGTGGATTGCCAACTGCTGTGGGGTTCATTGCCAGGGGGCCTTCAGCATGTATACAAAGAATTTTCCGAACTCCCACAGGCTTCTGCGCCGTACAGACTCGGCGGGCAAAACAATGTTATGAATCTCCGTCTCCTATCTTAGATGATTAGCTACTTGGCTAGGTACTAGTATAACTTGCTACTTCTTTCTAATGGAGTCCTTAACCATTATATAAAGTAACAACCTTAACTTATCCGCGAGCGTGTACCGCTGTGGAGCTCGAAATCCGCCGAAGTTTATCTTGAGACGTCTAGAAGCCATAGTCGCAAGACTAGCAAATATATAACTTGCCTGAAGCCACCTTCATGGAGCACACCGCTCATCTTACAACATACCCTGGCATTACATTGGTGCATAGCATATCAAGACTTGAATAAGGATCGTACGTGTAAACACATACGAACCGTGTGCATAGTACTGTACGAAAAGTGGGCCGTCCCTCGATATCTCTTGCATCTGGCGGACCTTTACCCAACAGTGCGACTATATTTTTATGGATGTACAGCTGCCACACTGCGATATCCGCCCGACTCTATCCTCTCAGCCTCGAGCTGTACAAAGCTCCTAGCTCTAGACAATTGCGCCTTACCTCGGACTTTTGATTTGGGCGTGCTAAGAATCACCTTGCCTGCCACCCAAGCCAACCAAACCATCGTCGAGAAGAACCTTAGCAGCTATCCAATATAGCTCACTTCTCATCGCACACTGATCGACAGAGCCCATACACCCCACCCAAGCTGAGCTTCTTGCTCTAGGTCCTGCCACCTCTCCAGCGAGCATCTCATCACCTCGCCCCTCGTCCCTCGGGTTCGTGCCATCCCTCCCCACCTCCATTTCTCTTGAGTCAGTCCTGCATCTCCGGCCCAGGCTCAACCTCCGCGGTCGACACCTACAGCTCCTGCATTTGTACCCGCACATTCCTTCAGGCCTTCTTTCATTTCTTCAGTCACCTTCCTTCTCGGTGTATGCACAAGTTACCATTTCACAATCCTTACCCGTCCTTAGCAGATTGCACACACACCACAGCTTCAAGACACCGGCACCCCTACGCATTCGATACACCTGTCTGAATTCACCCTGCAAAATCCCTACCCCTCCCTCTGAGGGTTCACTTTAGTCTCCCTCCTTGACGAAATAAACCTCTCCAACCCACACCCACCCCCCTGCACCCACTATCGCTCAGTTCATCCTACAACGTCCCAAGTAGGCGCGCAAGCGACACAGACTATATACATTACCACCGGGTCAACTTGGTCGAGGCGGGGTGTTTTCTGTTTATATTATTCAGTCGGTGGGTTGCACACACGGCAATAGCGCAGTTCAAGGCTCCAAACGTACCAGGGCCTCATTATCTGGCTAGCCAAAGCCGGTGAGCCTGATCGGGTTCCTATGTTCGCACGATACCTATAAACTCTCTTCCAGATCCCTTCAGGACTTGCTTCTTTCCAATGAATCATACCCCCAATCATCTTAACTACAATCATCCCCAACCTTCGTCTAGCACCAGTGGCGATCAGAACCAGCCAAATCAACAGAACTATCACCAGCTTGCGTCCCCCATCACATTCGAAGACGACATGTTGCAAATGCAAACTACCTCGCGGCCCATGCATCAATTCTTTTGCGGGGGCAATAGTGAGTATATTTTTTTTTCCCCAAGGTATATTGATGAGGCTCAGTGTTTAACAGTGATGCTTGTCAGTGTACGATACCATGTTCTTCCCGTATCCAGCTCCATCACCACCAGCACCCGCCCAAGGCCCATCATTACTAAATGCACAAGAATTCAGCACAATTAATGGATTTCTCGAGACGATCACAGAGGGGGGATTCGATCAGACCGTGACCACTAAATACCCTCAACTAGATTCACTCGGGTGGCTGGCCGAAGAGGAGCCTCAGTTCCCCCAGATGCCTATGGGCCAACAGCAGCATCTACAATCATATATGGGGAATGCTCTAGCTGGCAACAATATCAATACGCTGGATAGCAGCTCAACTCCAAGTATACACAGCAATGCAGTACAAAGTAATAGCATACCGTCAACGCCCTCGCAGCTCCACCATGATTCACCAGTCATTGTCAATCCATTCACTGGTCACGGGTTAATACCGCAGCCCAATCCGATACACATACCATCAGATGGAGTTGTTTCGAACAGCCTGGCGTGGGGATCCGACCCTTCCTTTGATAACTCCAGATTTCACGCTGCTCTTCAACCACCAACACAGCAAGATCTTCAACGTAAGGTACTAGCAATAATGGTACCAAATTCGTCGGGAGGTACAACAGCTAATTCGCCCGTGGAGATAAAGTTCGAGCGTAACGGAGAGGACATTACCGGTAGCGACACAGGCAGCAATTTCACAGCTGGTAACACACAATCACCAACGCTTTCTGCAACCCAGACTGCAGGCATTAAGAGACGAGCTGAAGATGAAGTTGACGATCTGCAAGGGCAACCCCGGAAGTCCCGGCCAAGAAAGGACTCTTCAACAGAGGTGATACCCAAAGGAAAAAGAGGAGGGAAACGTGAGCACTTGTCTGAAGCAGAAAAAAGACAAAACCACATTCAAAGCGAGCAGAAACGGCGGAATCAGATTAAATTCGGATTCGACACTCTAACTGAGCTAGTTCCTGAGCTGAGAGGCGGTGGCTATAGCAAAAGCGCTGTGTTACAGCATGCCGCTGTGTATGTTGAGAACCTCGTGGGAGGGAACATTACATTACGGAACATCCTGAAAAACCTTGAAGAAAAGCGTAATAGTGGACTTTCCTCCGGGCCTGACGATAGTGGGCATCTATAGCACCCATTCACTATCCCTTCACGCTTTTATGGCCACGAATTTCCTTGATTTTATTCGATATTCTCCGGGAGGAATTATTTTCACTGTTACGCGCACTGGGTGGATTATTATGGTTCAATGTGTTAGAGCGGCTACAAAAGGAAAAACAGAGTTTCATTTATATTTGTTTCCTTAGGTTGAGGTCGGAGTTCAGGGGATGGGTTTATTTCTCGTTTGATCTTTATATATTGGGACCTTTTTTTTTCTCGTTCTTCTTACCTGGTATCCTACCGACGCTGGGAATTTGAATGCGTTTGCGTGTTCTTTTTTCCATCCTTTTTTTGGTTCTGTTTTGGAAGGTCAGGCATGAGCGGCAGGAGTACCAGTAGTTGTTCATACATCCTCATGACTACCAACATTGTTCAACATTTGAGCATTATTGTCAACCTGCGTCGCCTGGAAGACAAGGTACATGTTTGCTCTAAGGAGTAGCAAGATTGGCTCTATGGTGGGGTGCCTGACCTATTTCTTGTCTTGACAAGCTTTAACACTTAATTACCCTTTCCCTCATTGTTGTTTGTGGCGTATTCGCGAGGTTTTTCAGGCGGTTGTGGGTTTACTGGAGAAGCGGCATACATCCACCTTCATACATAATGATATCCTATTTGATTACTTTGTTTGACTCCGCGTGCATCGTTTGCTCCGGTCCCAGAGTTGAGCTGGTCTGGAGTAGAGACAGCAGCATGAGTTTGCGAAGGATACGTACCAACTATTAACATATCATTGAGCTTTGAGATTGCATGTGGCTGCACCTGAGAATACACGTCTAACAAAGTACTTTAAGCGTAACTCGAAAAAAAAAATTGGGAAAAGATTAAACAAATGGGCGTATTGCGAACGGTGATTATGGAAGTGCAATTATCGTAAAACGCGCGAACATCAGGTTAAACGCACGAGTCCGCCACAGGTCTCAATACTTGAATGTCGTCTTATTGGCGAGATACACCATACTAAATTTTCGTTACCTTTCAGTAGGATCGGTCCGCGTAGCGGCTGAGTGTGATCTCTTTTGTGGCTTTTTATGGTATCGAAGGGGTACGAGGGTAGAGTACCAAAGCATGGGGATGACCTGATGAGTGCAGCGGTCATGGGTGATGGCTGAAAGTGACACTGCATGCATATGCAGGTTGTACCATGGCTCATCACAATCCGTGATATTCTTCCACAAGACTGCCGAGACACTCAATCCTCGCTTCTATAATTGCAATATTGATAAAATAGCAGAGCAGTGCTATTTTTTGGCAATATGATCAAACGGCTACCGACCACAGAGCAAGTCTCAGGTAACAAGTGCTACGGGTTATTAGCAACACCAATGTCTGGGGGAGTCTCAGCTATAATGATGTTCATAGTACTTTATATCCTGTTAACAACCTGGGCAATTAAAGTACTGGCACCGGGTAGTCTCACTTGCAAGCAAGCCAGACTAGACACCAGGCATGGCCGCAGGTTGTTATGAAATATTTTGAACGGAGGTTTCCTCAAGAGGGTAAATGGCGCGGATATCGAAGCTCTGTAAACGTTCTTCTTTTTTTTTCCGGAGCTTGGCGACCAGCCATTTTCAAACATGCAAGGTGTGGGTTGGCCGTGCGTGGATGGGGAAACAGCTTTCCCATGGGAGATGTGGGACGGCATTCAGGTTACCAGCGTCGACTATGGTTATATATACAGTATGTACCTAGCCCGTCCTGCAAGGGGCGCTTGTCGACAAATCACGTTTATTTTTTTTCCTCTGGTCTAATGCCCTTAGCCGGGGCTAAATATTGTGGAACTTCACCGGGGGGGGGTACATGTCCAATCAATCGGACAGGAAATTTAGATTTGAGAGTGGTATTAATCAACCAAGGTGTAAATCTATAGTGAGCTCGAGTAATTCATATGCATACCCCCCAGTCCGAACCAACATGACTGCTCAAGCGTTATATGTATGCAATCAAGGTATTGATTTGATGCCAGCTAAGAATATGACTATCAGTCACTACATCACAAGTCATTGATAATGGCCACAGTAATTATTCTTTTCTTTTTTATTCCCATCGCAGCATCTCGTCTTGTACTCTCTGCATTTAGATGTCCCAAGGAGGTGAAGGAAATCAATTAGTTGAAATGAGAATGGAGACTTAACATAGGTATCCAATAACTAATCACCGTCATACCCTGGCCCCAGATTTAAAATGCCCTGTCATTGTTGAGGCACTGATATGGAAGCCCCCATCTTATTTAGCGAGTGTTCTGAGGATTCAACGTTTTACGCGCATGGGTGATCAATTGTGACAACTAGCCCCATCGGCTGATCTCTATCTGGCAGCCAATTATTTTGAAGGCGACAATCATACCACTTTAGTTACTGCCTCTTTGAGCGGCCTGTGTATAAAATAGTTAGACTAGTTTGAAATGGTTTAGTCTAGCTCTAGATAAGGTTCGATACTGTTTAAACTGAGGGTAACTGTAAGTGTTTCATACTCCCCTCAGAAGGGATCTGGACGCCGACAGGGATTATTCGCTAAGCTAAACTGCGTGCTTATGTAATAAGTACCTGACCCAAAAAGTCCCTTTGGCCTAAGTTTTGGACCTTTGACTTGCTATTAACTGAGTAACGGGGCATACCATTTTGAGTGATCATCGGCAGCAACACTAATATCAGCAGCCAAATGCCGTGCCATGATAGTCTGGTAGCCTGGTTGCATGACACCTCCGTGTTGCATGACCCCTCCGTACCCTCCTACGGAGGTGTCATGCAACTAGACTAGTGCCATGGAGGCACGAGACTATTCATGGATAGTCTGGCGGGCACCTCTCGTATGAATCATGAGGAGTAATGTGCCACCTAGATTTAGCATTGGCCTGGATACTAAGTTTTTATCTAGTCTTGGCACAATTTATCGACGTCAAAGTCCAATGGCCACTTTCTATTCCTCAGTTGTATCATCACCAGGCAAGCTTTGCAGAGCCTGTAGAATTTCAATTTCATCAAATGTTTAGGGTATACTGGAAGTCATCAAGCATGCACAGGGTATCATGTGTTAAACGGCTTTTTGTGCAACGTTGTAGCCAATGGACGGCCAGTGGAACCGCTAATCCACTTTGGCAGCCGTTGCATAGCCACCAGCTTTTCCTAACAGATACCATATTCCCGCAACTTGTGGCAGATTTTTGATGTTTCTTAGTGTTAAGGTTGCTATGTGTAGAGCATGTAGAGATCAACGAACCTTTGTATGTATGTAGTTGCTGTGCAGTGCTGACAATTTTAGCGTTCGTCGGACTGACAGCAATATGTAGACTATATGCTTCTACCTCTATCGATGGCCTATCGGGGCCACTCGCACTGGAGATGACCTTCCCCTGCACACACACTTTCGAGACGCCCATTAAATTTGCCGCCTGCTCACTGTACTTGCAAGCCCTCTACCGAGGGGCTAGTGCAGGCCGGACTAAGTACAGGCACCTACCCAGTCTGGATGCAGGAGTACCGGCAGCCAGACAAACAAAATTCTGACTACCAAAAACGGGGACTCGCCCGTTTTCGGTGTTTGATCGGCATGCCGAATTAGATGTGGCACCGAGCTATGGCACCAAGCTGTGGCACCGAGCTGTGGCACCGAGCTGTGGCACCGAGCTGTGGCTACTATGATGGTTGAACAAAAAACACTGAAGAATACCAAGCCCAAAAAGCACACGTACATCATCATCAGTTATCCAGTGCCCCAGCCTAGTTAGGTACAATCTTCCGGTTCTACAAAATGGATTCCCCAGGAACGTCCACAGCTTCATCACCATCATCTGCCGCAGAGCAGGCTCGAATCCGAAGAGAGCGTCGGCAAGCAAAGCTAAAGGCGGAGGGAGGGTCGCGATTGAATAAGATTACAAGCACGCAAAGTAACTCGAGACTGTACGAAACTGCTACTGCGCAGGCAGAGAATGGTTTGTGCTACTTTTGCTTGTCGCTTGTCTATCTACTGCTAGCTTCTCTGGGTTCATGTATAGCTTCATCTATTATGCTATCACAGCTCTGCCAGTATACGTAACCGATCTGTTTGGGTCAGCCCTCTCTCTGCGGATGGTTCCCGGTCAGCTTACGTTACGTTCAATACCCAAACTGTCGTAATGTGCTAGCTTCGGGTATTAGTTAACAGGTTCATTTGGCAGGTTCGGGAACTGAAACGCCAGCCGCAACCCCAGCCCCAGTTGTGGAGTCTAGCAGCATACCATCACCGTCATCGGCGTTACCTTCTGCAGCCAGTGCACAGGTTCACGATGACCCAGAAGACGTGATCCTGTCAGAGCACTACTATCAGCCAGCACCCAAGTCTCGCTCATCGACACCGCGGCAACGACGAACTGAAAAGGAAGCCAGCACTCCTTTCTCATCGAGTCCGTTAGGTCTCAATGGGCCCCATGGTGGACCATCGGAGGAAGAGCTAGGAGAGATGTTGGCTCAGTATGGTGCTGGAGGTGCACAGGGTGGACAGCTTCCAGGTATGGGCGGCGCGAACGACCCGATGATGGCTCTAATAGAACAAATGATGGGTATATCTCCCATGGGAGCCCAGGGGGAAGCGGGAGTTAATGGAGCACAGTCACTACAACAACAGAGTCAAGCTAAATGGGGAGGGCTGTGGAAGTTGCTGCATACGCTTGGGGCGCTGTTCCTGGCTATTTGGGGTTTGCAGGTGGCTGGGCTTGGGTCGGAATTTGATGGAAGCTTGAAGCAGAGGGAGGCGGCAGCGTATACTAATCCTGTAAGTCCCCACTGAGCCTCGTACGGGTACTATGGGAAGTATGAGTAGGGATTATGCAGGTGATCGTCGTATAGCAGCTAACTTTGGAGTTTCAGAACTTCTTCTATTACTTTGCTATGATGGAGCTAGTGCTGCAGTCTTCTAGATTTGTAATTGAGAAGGTAAGAATATCCTATTTCATAGTGAGCAAAAAAGGAAAATGCAAGTTTACTTTACTAGGGCTGGAGCATGCGGGGGTCAACCATTACACTTGTAAATACACAAGAGAATAAAGGCTAATGACGAATATGTGCATAATAGGGAAGACCACCCCTAGGATCGATGCTAGTCATGATCGGACAAATGATACCTCCGACAATCGGAAATTACTTCATTACCATTGCGCGGTATAGTGTCATCTGGACAACGGTGATGAGTGATGCATTTGTGGTGGTTTTTGTTTTGGGGATGGTGACATGGTGGAATTCGCACCTTTCCTCCTCAGTCTAAAGATGGGGTGAGTGAGGAGGATAGTGATCATAGTCTTGAGAGAAGATTGGCCTTGTTTTTACTTGAGCAGGGGATAGATAATGAGTGAATGATTTAAGTGCATCTAATAGGCATTATATATATGTGAATCAGTGTCGTTAGTGAAACTATGGGCCTTTTGATTAAGAGAAGTTGAATTAATGATGCGGTGCGGAAAGTGGGCCTGAGTTTCAAACAAATTATTGATTAATGATTTATCTATATTTATGCGGCAAATCCGTTCACGCCGAGACGATCAACATTCCCCTCCCGTACCAGGGGGCCATGTATACGTATACATACGGGGCATTATCCAGACAGGTTTGTGTAACCGAGACCTAGTTATAAGGATTTCCCCACATGATTCAAATGCCCTCTCAAAAAAGGAGTTTGTCCAAGCTAGGAACATCCACATTACCTTCCCACAACCAGTGTCTGATCTACTCCCCGAAAAGAACGCAAACATCATTAGTAAATGTTGTGACCTAATTCGAGCTCCCTTTCGCGGGCGCTTTAACCAGTGAGCCAGCGAGGGGCAGGCATTGGTGGAAGTGGTGGAATTGGCCGGAATATAAACTTCAAGTCGTTCGGGCATTTTCGAGAATCTATTTTTTCCGCAGACTTGAACTTTCCCCCCCGCACTTTGTGAAATTTTTTTTTTTTTTTTTTTTTTTTTGGGGGGGAGGGGGGGTAAACAACCGCAGAAAAATCCCCACCCACTCTTCCCCCCAACAACCCAACAAGTAATTGAAAGCTCGCTCGCTGGGAGAGCTGGATTTCCCGCCCCCCGCCTCCCCCCCTCCCCTCCCCAACGGGCCGGAGATCGTGCGCCAATATGGGAGGGGGGGTTATGCATGCACGTGTATATATATCCTGGGAGGTCGTATGCATTTGTGGGAGGGGGTGCGGAAATGAAATCTCCCCACTTGCTAATAGAGCTAACTATAAGGTTGGTTTGAAACTTGGCCCAGCTTGCAGCGCTAGGTTTGTGGCAAATGGCCCCTTCTGGGCTGAAAGACGCGTAATATAGATATTTCCTAGTCTGGCTTGCTCTAGCCCCTCTGTAGAGGGATATTTCCATGGCCTGGGCAAGCTTAGCGAGGCCACCCGTGTACCGGAATCTTTAGTCCATATTGAGCGTTACCCTGACACAAATATACATACTTTAAGTATGTACTAGTATCGCTATAAGGACAAGCGCTCCGGGCGGGGGACACTTCGCTCACTAAACTGTGCATATGTGACACTTGTATCCGCGGCGCCCCGCCCCCCGTGTAGGAAATTCCATGGACGTAATATTTCGCGACCAATACATTGCAAGGTTTTGGTCCTTGCTAGCGAAGGTGTCATAGAATAAACCTCGACTATTGTATTACCCTGAGAATGGAACGCGCAAGACGAGCACGTTCTCTAGGCCTCCGGGTTCATTTTTTTATACTGAAAAGTAATGCAACCCCAAATGGTAAAAAAGAAAAAGGAAAGAAAATTCTGTACACTCGAAAACAACAAATGTTAGGAAAAACACAAGCACCTTAGAACTCCGTGCCCCAGCCAAACCATGATATTGTAGTACGAAGAGAAACAAAAACAGCTCAGAAAGTTAGGTATTGGTGCCACCATACTTTGTTCCTCCAATTACTTGCTTCCATGACTAACCCCTAAAACCCAATTCCAGTCCTGCCTTCCCGTGCTAGTATCCCAGATCCCAACTCCCTTGCTTTCCGTGTTAATATTTTCCCCTCCTTTCGTTCCCTCGCGCATATCCAAGCACTTCTTCCCCACCCCACCAATCTCCCTGCTCCCACCTTATTCTCATCCCCCAATCTACACTTCCATAATCCCCTTAACCACCTCACCGCCCATCCTCCCCAATACCTCCTCCACCACCCCCCTCGTCCCACAAATCCGCTCCTCAAATCCCTCCAACGGCCTAACATTCGCCGCTATACTTCCCAAGTGACTTTCCAGCCTCCTCTTCAACTCAACCACCTCTGGATCATTACTCGGATCATACGTCGAATTCCTCTCTCCATCGCCCGCTTTCACCATACTCTCCACGCCCACTTTATCCCCTCGAAACCTCTCCTCCACCTCCGTCAACGGCCTCCTCAACACCCCAATCACCTTCCCCCCCCTCTCCCTCCTCAACACCTCCTCCTTTCTCTCATTCCCCTTCAACTCACTTAACTGTCTCCTCTTAACCTCAATCTTCCTCTTAAGCTCACTAACCTCCCTATCTAGCGTCGAAATCTGCACTATCTCCGGCCTTATCTGGGCCTCAATCCCCCTATTCATTTCCTGCAGCTTTGACAGATCCAGGCCTAGATCTTTCATAGGAATGGCAGGGACAGGTATTTTTGGGAGCTGGGAGACCAGTTTCCGCTTGGTATTGCGCAGGGTGGAGTGCGCTTCTAAACGGCGCTTTTCGGAGGTGAAGGTGGAGAGGACGGAAGTTTCGATGGTAGTGAGGAAGGTAGCAATGAGGGACTGAGAGGCCGGGGGTAGGTGTGTCCATTTGGTGTCGACGGTGTGCAGGGGGACGCGGAGTTTGTGGGGAAGGAGGACGGGGTGCTGGTCGTTGTCGGAGTCGAGGTGGTCAGAGTCGATGTCCATGGAGTCGCCTTCTTCTTCTTCTTCTTCTTCTTCTTCCTCTTCTTCATCGTGGGCCGGTAGGGGGTTGTTTTTGCCTCTGCCTTTTGGTCTCCCTTTCCCTTTAACACTGACGGCCCCATTTGTAGCTGATACTGATACAGACGCAGCTCCGGAACTCCTCCTCGAAGCCGTTGTTTTTTTCCTCTCTACCCGTCCTGAAGCTACTGCCCCTTTTCTTTTCGAGACAGGCGTTGCAATTGTAGTCGCAGCTTTATCCTTCCCTTTTCCTGCTGGGGCATTTGATTCTCTTCTTGCTGGGCCTGACTCTGATGCCGATACACCTCCTGTCGTAGATGATCTCCGTGTCGGTTTTTTCGCCAGCGCTGCAGCTGCTGCCGCGGTGGTGGTCTTTGGCTTCTTCGCGGTGGTAGTCGCAGGTGCGGTGGACGTCCGTCTACCCCGTGCCTAGATACCACATCACACCAGTCAGTCCCATCTCCGGGCTCTCCTGGGGCCCCCGGCTCCTTCCTTCCCCTGATTAATTCCTGCCTACTCAGCCATCGGGAAAACTAAAATCAAACATACCATCACAGCCTAGCTTTCTCGCTGCGTCTCTCGCGCTATTTCAATACTCGTGCAGAGAGTGCCTCACAATGCGCTTTCGAGTGGGTAAGCTGATCGGCGGCGGCGGTGGTGGTGGTTAGTTGGTTGGTTTGCTAGAGAGGGACGGGGACGTGACGGGGATTGTTTTTGTTTAAATGTAAAATGTTCAGCGAGCGAGATGTCACCATGCATGTGCGTAGATCTGATAAGATTACATAGATCCCGATACCGCAATCTTCTGCTTCTGTCTACTCGCCCTACAGAGGGCCCCTGGAGCCTGTATATGGGAGACACTGCGGTGATATTTTCCTCGGGCGCCCTCTGGGGGCGTTATGATCCCGACGTGTGTAGCGGGCGGGACAGGCAGATGGAGATGGAGATGAGGGTACCGGTACGAGCCGTGTAACCAGCCCATACAAACCAGCCATTAATTGTCTCCGGACTGCTGCTCGAGACCGCAGCACAACACAACACACGACACGACACGGCACCCCCCCCCCCCTTCATCTCCGACATTCACATCCGTCCCACAATGGTCAGCATAATACAGCGCATGAAGGTCCTACAGGGGGTGCGTCCATTCTCCCATCCATCCATTTTCCCCACCACCGTCACCACCACCGCCACCACTTCCTCTCCCTCAACTGCGACTCCAACAGCCACCACCCACATCCCCACCCTCATCTCCCCACCTCCCCCCCAATCAAAGCTAACTTCCACCTCAGAAACTAGCCAGCCTCCGCCACGGCCCCGCAGCGGCCATCCTCCCCCCCAGCGTCGAAAAACTCTCCCTCAACTTCGCCATACGCAACAAAGGCGGGCACATGGGCACTCGGTACTCCCCCACCCCCTTCCATCAGCATCCCCCCCATTGTCGAATACTCACCAAAGCTAACTTCCCGGCAGCAAATTCTGGCGACTCTACCTCCCCCGATTAAAGTACTACAATCCCACCTTACCCATCGAAGTCACCCGCTGGAAAGGCTTCGACCCCGCAGGGCCCGCTACTATCACTATTCACTTCAGTACGCCCCCCAAAGCCACAAGCCTAAACCCCACCAAACCTCCAAGCTAACTCATCCTTCCCACAGAGGATAAACCCGCACACACCATCAATTCCAAAAACCGCGCCCACGCCGAACTGTGCACGCAGTTCCTTGACATCACAAAAGCCACGCCCGTCCCTCCGAACCCGAAGGATGCCAAGGCGGCGGCGGAGTATGTGGAGTATGTGAGAGCAGAGGAGGTGAGAGCCAGGGCGAAGGCGGCGAGGAGGCAGGCGAAGAGGGAGGAGAAGGAGAGGGAGAGGTTGGGGGGTGTGGCGGCGTGAGACTACTGTGGAAGGGGGAAAAGGAGGGGGAGAGGGGACGGGGATGGGGGACCGGGGGGGACGTGTATATAAAACTAGATCTCTTTAGACTTTTCATTTGCGCCAAAGAAAAAGGTTAGGGTTATAGTCGCCTTGAGATATCCCCCGGAGCATACATTCACCCAGACTAATACACACATGTACAGCATTAGAAGGTTACGAAGGGAGATAAGCCACAATAAGCTGGTAAGGAGTGCTCTGTACGCAACTTTTCTCTACATGCAAGTGCTCTATCCAATCAGGCACAATCACCTTCACTCCAGGCATTTCTTTCGCACTTCTTGCAATAACGTACAGTCTGTCCTTCGGTGGGCGCTGAGGGTGGAACTGGGATAATTACCCTGAAACATCGATTCGTGCGCGCTAAAAGTGCAAAGTCTGATTTTTTTCTACAGAGGGATTAAGTGTACAGGAGGGGGATTTTCGTGTGTGTTGTGGATTTAAGAAAATAATTGATACCCCCGTACGTTTGCTGTCAAAATGGGGTTTGTTTTTTTTTTTCTGTTGCTTGCTTTGTGGGGAGTACAGTAAGTTATATGCAGTGCATTAAGACTAATATTTTGCATAGGCAGGTGTAGTTATGATAGTCTGGTTGCATGACCCCTCCGTATAGTTATGAGGGGTATGTGTGAGAAGTGTCACTGTAAGCATGTTTTGCTTTTATTTGGGCTTTTCCCTTGTGCGGCCCCAGGCCCCGGGCCTAAGAGAAGCGTACAGCATTCTCAGTCTTTAGAATATATCTTCGTGGCTGCAGGCTTAACAGCCACGTGGAGATGTTACCCTGAAAAAGAAAATATATACATGTATATATATTTGGCCATAAGCAAAATACATGTCGAAGATATGTATACAAGATATTGTGCTGCAGCCAGAGAAGTTACAACAGCAAACTATGATTCCATTTGGTCATTGAGAGAGGGCCACCCCTTAACACCCCCACTATTTTGTAGAACCCCCTTATTCATCCAGCCAGGGATCCCCCATGCATTCGCGCGCATACACCACCCTCTTTCAGCTTGCAACTTTTGTTCTAGTTTTGCAGAGAACAAGTTAAATTGTGAACCATATATTTTTTTTTCCGACTCTTCGGCTTCGGCGCGGGGTCCGCATGCAAGATGCCAAAATATTCCCCCCCCCCCCTCCCCCTTGCATGACCGATCCGCAACATCCGAAATGCAATGATGCTAATCGGGAGATTTCGGGTGCAGTCGCAATGAGAGAACAGGAGGTATTTGGATGCCCCAAAGCTCACAAGGTTGAACGCAGTAGAGGGGCCCGTCGGTTTGAGATCTAAACCTCAATAAGGGAAGTAATAATCTTTTTTTAACTTGAAAAATCCCTCTTGCCGAGGTCAATAGCTATGGGTATGGTGTGCGTTCGAAGCTCGCATTCCTTTCCCTTCAATAAGACTGGGCTGGCGGCTATACCAGTAAAGGCTCGAAGGCCGAAGAGAGGTTCAAAGTGCTGATGCATATTTACCCACACGGAATACTTATATGGCACTCGAATATGCGTATACTCTCGAGTAACGGCACTTCAGAGTAGCTTCTGAGTCAAATGAAATCAAATGAATTACTTTTATAAAATGCCTGAAACCACATGGTTCGTATCACACTGCACGCCCCTGCAGAACGGTACACCACTTCTTGTCCTATATATTTAATCTCGAACCAAACGCAAACAGATCGCCATTTCGGACAATGCAGCCGGTACTCTTCACCGGAGCACCGCAGGATGCCGCTTATCATGACGTAGATTTGCTAAGGCTCCATAAGAACTTCTATTCTCATACTTCAAGCCCCGCGGCCACGATGACGTTTGAAGCAACGCAAGAAGCGAAAACCCCGCGCGCACTTTCCACTGCATAATCAAACATTTTTTTTGGACTCTTTTTGCTGTGCGCCAAAAAGGTATAGCATTATTTCTTTTTCGACTCACGTAGTGTAGTTAATGCCAGCAAACAAATCATGTAGCACAAGGGAGAAGCATAGATCTGCGGTTGTTATTCCTTGATGGGACTGGGTGTCGAGATCAATGCTAGGATTCGTATGTAGAAGCAAGCTGAATGTCCCCTCTTACTGGCCAATAATGGGGAGATATTACCTCATGACATTTATTGTGATGTTACATTCTAGAGATGTGCGGGCAAGAGGTCCGTGTAGGTGTAGGCATGTTGCTCCTGCAGTGGTAGACCTCAGGAATGCATCCCGATGAAAGAGACTGAAGAGAGTCGAGATGTGGAGCCCAATACCAAAAGATGAGGGTAATGTCATTGTGCATCCATCGAAGGTCACAAGGTGTTTCTTACCCAAAGTTTTTCAGGACCGGGGGTGCCCCTGCAACGTTATAACTCAGTACCTTTGCAGAAAGTACTAAGCAGCACAGAATCCGATTAAACGCACTTTGTAAACTTCCTCCCATTGTGTCACCATATGTCCGAGGGGCATGTAGAAGTGATCTGGATGTACGTATGCATGGAAATGGAAGCCTGCAAAGATGGGACGTTGCCAGCTTCCACTGTGTCACGACGCATGCGTGTTGGGATGTGGCCCTCTGTGGGTTTGGATACTCAATGTTTGCTTTTTATCTTGTTTTGCTGCGTGATTGTGTTCGCCTTCTGGATTTGCTTCCAGACGGCAGGGATGAGAGACACAAAGCGATGGGACATGGGAGTGCTTGTGAACCTGGACTTCCTTGCCCGCTAATGTGCAAATTGACGTTACGGCTGTTAAGATGATGTGTTTGATGAAGCAATGTACCTTCTGGGCCAAGCATGCATCCAAGATGATGCTTGCCCGTGTCAGGGGTGGGCGAGACACAGGGCGAGACATGGGTCTGGCCAAACAAGAGGAAGGTGTATGAAAAAGTGGATGGCAGTATGTCACGTAAGAATATATGCAACACCTCTAGAATTTGTCAAGGATTCATGTCACCAACTCATCTTGCTTGAAGGAAGTACAGAAAGTAGGTCACATGTAGCCTGGGGGTCACACGGCGAATTGCCTAAAGGGTGATATATCATTTTGGGGTATGGGCAAGGGCCGAAGATGAAGCCTTTTGAGCAGGGTTGATGATCCACGATCAAAATTGCTGGAGAATTGACACGCATGAACCGTGCATGCTGATGCCGCCGCTAAGCAGATGTCCAAAGGTTTGAACCTCGCCGCTTTACAATATGAAACCCACGTGACGGCAAGTTATCCTGGCGCTGCAAAAGTATCAGGTTTTCACGGCACTGTGATTATGTTCTGGCTGCGAGGGGTACGAGGGGTAGTGCAACCAGACTAATGAGCTCGAATGCTGAATACCTTATATTGATGTACATACGGAAATCACAGGCATAGGGCTTACCTATAAAGAGTATTGGCTGCTGGTATCTAATGGAAGCCATGACACGAGCTTGGGTATTCCTGATGATTACATCTAATAGGCATGAGATTCAAGGACAATGAGTAATTACAGGAAAGAGGTGATATCCATGCAAGCAGCGGCGCAGGCCTGCGTCTGGAAATAAGATTGCTCGGCCACGGTGCCCCGTAGTAGAGCCTTTTACACTACATTTAATAAACCAGACTACATTTACCCCGTGTCATAAAGAGAACCCTGATCAGCGACCAAGTGTAAGTAAGTGAGAGGCGAGAGGCTGGTTAGTTTCACGCTATCAGGTTGTTTCATGCCAATCTCACCATCTCGTAAAGCGGCGGACGGGGCCTGGGCCAGCACAGGCTGCACACGTGAGTCCGCAGAACTGCGAAATCACGATCTCTTTAATCTATATGGATGCTATTGGCTGCTGGACCCCTGCCGGATGCAGCTACGCAATAGAGCTTTGCGGAGTAAAAAGTATGGGGTACCTGGCCACTCTTCGGGCAGCCGACCGGGGGCACTTCATGCTGTGGCTACGGGCCTCTATGCCGAGTGTCTTATGTTGTCACATCGCCCGCCCGGCCTTAAGTAGCGGACGTTCGGCCTGCGATACGAGTATTAGAGTCGGTGACATAACTCAAGTATATATAACATACATCGCACTCTCCCCCGCCCCCCGCCCCCCGCCCCCTGCCCACCGCATCCCGTCCACCTGCTCTCTGCCGTGACCTTGCCTTTCAGCTTGGTTCTCCCCCACAGCGGCCCTGCTCCGGTGAGGCCTGAAGCAGTCAGTGCCGTAGGAACCACCGCTGCGACCCCCCATCCCCATCACCACCCCCACCCCCACCTCCACCTCCACCTCCACCCCCACCGTCTCCCTTGTCCACACTCCCCACTCTTCTCTGTACAGAGCCCAGCACCTTCAATCCAATCCATCGGCATTCCTGATTCCATACATATACAGCTGAGGGCGTGCGAGGGAATAGGACCGGCAGCAACCACGCTGCTGCTATTTTGTTTGGGAGAAAGGCTACTACTGCGCTACGTACCGGAACTGGTAAAAATATCTCAAGTCATTTCGTCAGGTCGGCGGTGCCTCAGAAAAAAAAAAATAAAAAAAAATAAGAAAAAGAAAAGAAAAAAGAAAAAGAAAAAGAGATTTTTTTCCCAGATCGCTCATCCCCTCCACGCCATTCTCTCTCGTTCGCAACTTTTAAGGTCAGTCATTCGTGTTTCCGATGCTCGGCTTCGGCTACCTGCACCTCTATCGTGAGTAACGAAAGTCGTCGCAGTCAGGGCCATCAATAAAACGCAGGGCACGGGGATACAGCACGCTACTTAGCGCTGTGCAGATTAGCTCTAGAAGCCTCAAGGCTGTTTGGTAACCGGCTGCTTCTCATTTGCACTCGATCGCGGCCATTAACTGGATGAGCTAACGCGGGTGCACCGCACGCCTACACAAAACAAACATCCCTCGGAAATCACATTGCCGCAGCAGTAAAGGACCAGCATCTACACACAGAGCTCGTTATTGGTCTTCTAGAGTCGGCCCAATTCAGACTGACCGACCAAGGCTTGTTTCCAGAAACGGAACACGGGCGCCATTGAATGTTCGGCAACGCTCGAGCGTACCCCAGAATCGCTCGTCATTACCCCAACTCTAGACTCACTCCTTCGGCCTTATGACGAATACTGCCACTCAGTTACCCGCACTCCAGACCAATGGCACATCACTGCCAAACGGTCGTAACGACACTGTGGTAGTCTCGGAATCGCAGTCGCCTACGCAACAGAATTCGTCGACCGGACGCTCACCGAAGAAGCGGCGCAAGGTGAATCATGGTATGTCATAGGCTATGGTTGTTTGAGGCGGATTGACAGATGCACTCCCGATGAGGAGATGTAGTATTTCTGTGCTGACTGTTGTGTGATAGCTTGTGTATACTGCCGAAGGTCACATATGACTTGCGATGAAGGCAAGTGATCCCAATCCCTTTGAGCCATTGGTACAGGACCCTTCCCCCAGACTGTTCCTTTACTAACATCGAATTGCTTTTGGTTATTAGAACGTCCCTGTGGCCGTTGTCTGAAACGGAATATAGGGCATCTGTGTCACGATGAACCGCGGGAGCCCAAGAAACCTAAACAGGAAGCCCTACAGGGTGATGGTCACGAGGAAGCCAAAATCCCAATGATTAACCCTTCTCACAAGCCATCGATCAATAATATATCAGCATCAGTCGACCAGACACAGGCACCACTTGCACCACCGCCAATGCCTCCCCCAAGAAAAGTAGGGCCAGCAATATTGGCACCATCACCAGTTTCGATGGCCCCACGACAGGCACTGAGCTCCAGCAGCCAAGGGTGTAAGAACATCCGTCTCAGCGGTATTATTTATTTAGAGTCCTGTTCTGACGGTTACCTATAGTCTTAGGACTCACAGATTGGGATTTCATGAATAGCACACAACCCAGTTGGCTGGCAAATCCATATCATCAGCAGTGGATGTTTTCTGCAAACGAAGCCGCGGATGAATTCAACTCCATGAGTGACTGGGTTGGAAATTTTCATGACGATTCGAACTTCTTCAACGATGGCTCCTTTTTTGGAGGGCTCAATGACATGCTGGACCCAAACTACGCCAATGCTCTCACGCAAACCGGGGATCTATCGCTATTACCACCTGCAGCCCCGCCACCACCCGCACGCCCTCCAAGTGTAAAGCCTACGGAGAAAGCACAGGAGAATTACTATCTCACAGCTGCGGACCCGACGAAAGATGCCCCAGAAGAGCGCATGAAGCAAATCTTAAGAGCGAAGTATCAGGCAGGACTACTAAAACCGTTCAATTATGTCAAGGGCTATGCTCGTCTGGGAAAATTTATGGAAAAGCATTATTTACCTACCACGCGGCAGAAGATTGCCAGACAATTGGAGAAATTCAGACCCAAATTCAGGGAGAGGACCCAGAAACTAACGGATTTGGACTTGGTGAGCGTCGAAGAGTGGTTTGAGAAAATTCTCATGGAATATGACCGAGTATTTGCCTCAATGGCGATCCCTGCATGTTTATGGCGACGAACTGGGGAAATCTTTCGTGGAAATAAAGAGTTTGCTGAATTGATTAAGGCACCTATTGAGAGTTTGCGGGATGTGAGTTCGAAATTGGAAAGATGGGTACCTCTACGACAGCTAACAGTGAGTTTAGGGCAAGCTCGCAATATATGAATTGGTTTCAGAAGATTCATTTTGGTGTTATTGGGACAAGTTTGGGACTATTGCCTTCGACACAAACCAAAAGGCTATGCTGACGACCTGCCAACTGAGAAACCCCGACCCCAACGCATCTAACAAATACATCAATTGCTGTTTTTCCTTCACGATTAGGCGAGATGTGTACGATATGTAAGTTGTTATTGCCCTTCTATTGGTTATGCCAAATTTCTCACAGAAAGTCTAGACCGTGTGCTATTGTCGGAAACTTCATACCCATCCTATAACTTCTGGTCCATCGTTCCCGATTTCCACCTAAGCTTAAGTCAATTATGCCTATTCAGCTTGTGAATTTTTTGAATTTTTATTTTTTTGGAACACTTATTTATTATTCTCTTTCGCCATTTGTCTATTGGTACATATGTCTCCCGGGTTGTTGGTACTTCTTATTATGGGCACTTGGGTTTTTCCTTGCATTCTTCTAGAGGCGTTCTGTCAAGGCGGAGAATTTCCTAACTTTCCTTTCTCTATAGTTTCTTTTACGATGTCTATGATGTTTGTGTGCCACAGATTTACTCTGTGAATTAAGTAGCCGTAGTTTGCAAAGAGAATGTTCAATTATTTAAGTAGGAGTCAGGTGGCGACAACTGTGATATTTGCCAAGGAAGGAGCAAGAGCTCCAATGCTGTTGAGAGTTCAGATCATTAACTTTCACGTACGTCCGTCACAATAAGGGATTCAATATTACACAGCAATAGCTCGATTTATCCTTTTTCCATCAGTCCCGATTAAAACGAAAACGTTTACATGTCTGGTATTCTTACGACAATGTATGCTACGCCTGGCAACCCTGCTTAAATCTCCCACTGACTATGGGTGTGACGAAACCTAGCAACCAAAAGTCCCGCGCGCCGTTTAAACCGAAAAGCTCCTCGAGAGGAACGTCGAGCTATCAGCTTAGACAGTATGCGGAGGCTACGCTTGGAGCGGGGAGCTTGAGGCAGGCGGTGAAGTTACCTGAGGGCGAGGATTTATGCGAGTGGATAGCTGTTAACGGTATGCTTGAGAGCTTGGATTGGATGGAAAAGAGAGTTGTGGCTTGAGAGTGTCACGGGCAGCAAGCTGACCGAGTACTCGGACGATTAGTTGTCGACTTTTACAACCAGATCAACTTGCTGGTATGCCGCACATACACGGGGGAAAGGTCATGGAAGGGGGCAGGGCTGATGTTGTATACTGGATGTAGTATGGATCCATCACGGAGTTCTGCTCGCCGGTGACATGTCCTGAGATGAAGGCCACGGATGAGTACGCCTCCCTTTACTTTCATTCAACACATATACTAGCGGGGCTGGGCTGTAAAGCACATGCTTACAGAGAGTGGGTTGGTATAGATTCGAGTATCTATGGCAAGATTCCGACAAGTATAAACGCCCAACGAAGATGACAGCACCAGATTACATCGAACATCTCATGTCTTGGGTGCAGTCGAACATTGATAATGAGCAGGTGTTCCCATCTAGGATTGGTAATAAGCCTCCTCTAATCATTCCAACTACATCAAGTGCCCCAACATTATACTAACATATCATAGGTGTCCCTTTTCCCAAAACCTTCATGCCTCTCATCAAACAAGTCTTCAAACGCCTCTATCGAGTCTATGCACATATCTATTGCCATCACTATCCCGTCATTGGAGCACTCGGCCTAGAGCCCCATTTGAACACGAGCTTCAAGCACTATGTGTTGTTTGTGAAGGAGTTTGACTTATGCCAGGGAAAGGACTTTTGGGGACCGTTGGGCGACTTGGTTGAGCAGATGCTGAAGGTGGATTAGGAAGACACTTAATGCACTGCTATAACACTGCCAGCCCAGACGGAGATGAGTGCGCACCAAGTTTGGCGAAGGAAAGTCTAGATGGGACTTATTTTTATGTTGACGACGGGTGATTGTACGATATTTTTGTCGAACTTTTGTGGTGATGGTGACGAGAGGTGGAGGAAGTAATGCGCGGCCGTGGTTTCCTCTCATCGCCGTTTTCGGTACTTGCAAGGTTGTTTATTGGTATTTATCATGCTGATCTTGCTTTCTGTGGGTAGTTCTGCGGGGGTCAAGGATACATATGGGATTGCTAAGCGGGCGCTTTGCGTTTCACTGTCGTTCTTATATTGGCTATTCAGTTCTCAATCTTCTTATGGGTTGTGTTCACATGATACCCATTCTGGCGATTTGTAGACCTTCAGTTATGTGCTCGGTAGATGACTAAAAAAAGCATATTAGCATAACCTCCACCCGGCCACTTTGACTGTCCAGCGTACAAGCTTTGGGCAAGGAGCATTCCGCATGGGTGTATTGTGCTAGTTTCTAGCCAGACTAGACATCCTCCAGCTAATATCAATTCTCTATATATAATATACTGCTGCTCTCCCTTACTCCTCTAAATCCCACACGAAAAGAAATATACACAAAACCTCAATCCTTCCCCGGTCTCTAGCAAGCAGCAAACATAACGGTGTTTTATTTTGATACTGATGATGATGTATTCATGATATAATGGTAATATGTAGGGAGGGTGGCTAGAGGTGTTGGTGTAAGGTGACTTGGGGGGGGTTTTCGTGGTTTTACAAAGTATCAGTAAGTAACTTGTTCAACTTCGCCATCTTGCTTGAGACGGAAAGGTCGATGGTCCTGTCACCGATTTCGAGAACAAGACCGCCAATGATTTCGGTGTCAATCTATGGGGGAGGATGTGAGTAGGGACCGCAAATAATTTATGAAGGAAAAAATGTAACATTGGGGAGTAGTAAAAACAAGATGGTAGTGTGTATTGGTATGGGAGAAGGGAGAGACAATGCCGAGCGTACCTTGTTAGAAACCCTGAGCTTCTGGCCCTGTCCGATGAATGGGGACTTGGAGATGGCAGACTCGAGGCGCTGGAGGGTCTTGGAGTCGAGAGGCTGTTGGAGTTGGCGTTAGTAATGCCCGTTCATTCACTCCACAATGCTCTATGCCACTCAGCATTTCCAGAGATCCCATATCAAAATCCCTCTCAACTCCCCCACCCCATATTTCCCTATCCCCGGCTCCACAGCACTTCCAGTACCTCCGGGACCTATCTAAAAAACGCGGAATCCTTACCTGAGCACTGGTGACAATAGCTTCCACCTCTCCCTTATGCGCTTTCATCAACGCCTCAAATTTCTCAGTTACAGGCCTCAATAATCCAAGCCTGTTGTTCTCGGCCAAAATCTGCAGGAGGTTTCCAATGTTCTTGTCTGCACCAATGAGCTTCTGGAGCTCAGAGACAACAGTGCTCTTGGCTTGCTGGTCGAGGGTGGGGGACGCAAGGATTTGGTTGAGCTTTGGGTCGTGCTCAAGTGTGGCTTTGAGTTGTTGGAGGTTCTTATGGACGGTGTCGAGGGCATTGGTTTTGGCGGAGGCTGTGTACTATTTCCCGGTGTTAGCAAGTGGTATAATTGTTGAGAAGTCTAGTCCATTATAGTGGGGAGGTTAAGATACCAAAGCAGACGCATATGTACCATCAATCCCGAACAATTGCACCGGGGGCTTGACGCTCTGAGTGGTCGCGGCGACAGCGTAGCTTCGGGAAAAACCCACCCTGGGGATGGCGGAGCGGGCGAAACGAGCTGCGAACATTGTGGAGATGGGTGTGGAGAGAGTAGGCGGGTGCAAATGCAGTATGCGTGACCGGAGGAAGGGTGCGGGATAGCCGAACTTGGAGGTTGGCGTCAAATTTCGGAGAGATGGGGTTGCGAGGGGTGACTAAGCAAGGGTTTGGTGGGGTGAGCAATTGAATCAATGTGCTTGGCTGGTGGGGTTGAGGGTAATCCTTCCTTGAAATTCGAATTGTAGCGCACGAATTTTGCATCAATCTTGCTTCAGAGCGGTTAGCATGTATGTACATGATCTTATTCTGGCAAAAACTCAGAGCGAGACTGAGATACGAAGTGAGACTCCGCCTACTTGCTACACGGAACGCAAAGCCCTATACTACTTTTCGTTTTGGGCTGTCTGCAAACTCTACTTCCTATAATTGTTATTTCATTTAAGATATACTATAAATATAATTATATATAGACAACCTCAAAAGTAGCCTAATACCATTGCAAAGGAATTACCTCTGTAGACTCGTTATGATACCTTTAGTCTCATAAGCGCTCTTATGTGAATGTTTACAAGACAGCCCCAATGCCCTGTCCCCATGTTATAATATATCTGAAAAGACTATGAAAGCCTAGTATCTGGCATTGGAAAATAGTACTAGACTCTGTATTCCCAAGTAGATGCAATCCCCTGTCATTGTATCTAAGACTCTTATTATCTAGCCTTGAAGCTAATAGTTACTATTTTCTATGGCCTTTTATTGAAAAACTCTATAAGTAATATATACCAACAAATATTTACTGAATAAATATAGACTAAAGCGTTTTGATATATATAACAGTACAGTATAGGCTAATGTATAGTATATTTCCATTACCAATAACCACAAGCCTCATTGAATATTCAAGTAGCCTGCTTTATTGAACATCAATCTCATATTAAGATCAATTTATATCAGCAACACAATAACTGGTCACGTGACTATACTCTAGCCTCATACTCTTGTGAGCAGAGAAACAAAATGTAAGATAGTGTTCAGACTGAGATAGTGTTCAGTTCTATTAACCCATTTTAGGGTAACTGCTGAATTTTTATCAGCGCTCACTACCCTCCAACCAAATCATGGTTTACTACGTGCGCCAACAATACCACAACCATATGAAAAGGCCTCATGGATTTTTCAAACTGGGTGCATGCAAATTAGATGAAGTCAATACATGCTGAAACACTCTTATTGCGGCACGTCTCTAGTCCCAAAAGGTTGATTACCCCTGTATACTTGTATGTGTATGCAATAGGAATTAAGTGGATAGCCTGAACATGGCCCAGGAGGTCACATGCAATAACACAAGTTTGACTTTGCATCATTCTCGTATTATAATATTAATATTAATCCTTGCCTTCTTACATACTTCAGAAATCCGCCATTTCTCCAGTTCATCCATCAGTTACCGCATGAACTATGACCGGTCTAGCGGAGTCTCCTGCGCAAATGGCGAAGAGTGCTCTCCATACCAGCGAGGGGAAATCCCCTTATATGACTACTCAGGGCAAGTATTGGCATCCACCAGAACATCACATACTCGAGGGGAGAGTACCTGCCTATAAAGACATTGCACGGAGAGGGT
Organism: Tirmania nivea; assembly: GCA_015179035.1. NCBI lineage: Eukaryota > Fungi > Ascomycota > Pezizomycetes > Pezizales > Pezizaceae > Tirmania > Tirmania nivea. The sequence continues at coordinate 315,600 of WHUY01000036.1, forward strand.
AGTGCACCAATTGCGAACAGGGTTGCGAATTTTCACCTTCTCGTAGGAGGAAAATCCTGGTTGAGAGTTATATCTCCACCATTCACTCGAAACAGCAGTATCTCAGGTCATGATGATGGACTTTCACATTCTTACATTGGCAGCCAGTATTTCTCATCCAATGGATGAAATTAGAGATCTTATCGATCTTGGCGAGGTTATGAAAGATCCTCAATGACTCCATTTCCCTCTCCGACTGATCTAATCTAATCAGAAGTTAGCCACGCTCCATCAGAAGCTCCCTTCGCAATTGATAATAAAGCAAAAGTATCGTCGACGAGATAGCTACTAAGCCTCGTGGTAAAACACTTTTTGGATGAAGTAAATGGAAAGAAATGAGATTGTGGTTGAAGAAACAGGTGAACTGACCTTGAATAACATGCGTTTATGCTCGATATATTCTTAAGTTGCATCGCAATAGAATTTGAATTACGGTTAAAGTCACCTGCAGGGGACAAAGTGGTTCTTTTGCTTATATTGGTATTGGTACCTTGACTTAGGCTTGACCTCCCTTGCACTCGAGTGAAAAATTTAGCGTCGACTGATAAACATTCAAACAATTACCCTGAACTTACTTATCCTTTATACTACTGGATGAGATCGAACTATTCTTAGCTTTCTGACAAAGGATGATATAACTGGAGCCTTATTTGATTGTGATAAATTTTGTATAGATCATTTAGTATCTTCAAGAATACTAGATTAATTCTGCTGCTGAAAATGTACATTATAATTGACCCTCTTGCTCTAGCACAGATAGAACTTTTTGCGTCTGACACGGGAGCGTTAATAAGTACTATACTGTGCATTGGGTTTTCTCATACCGAGAACTTCTCAACTATCCTAATAAAGTGCCGAAGCTGGCTCCGCCTTAGAAGTCAGGTGTGTCAATGAGTTAGGCGCAAATTTAAAGATTGGAGATTGATCGGAACCAGCCTGCTGCGTTAGTTACCCTCGGTTACATGATTTTAATTTATCTTGCAGTGGTTTCATACAGACCACTCTCCCCGGCTTAAGAGGAAACCCTTCCAACGTCTCATTGGTTGTTTATTCTCTCTTGTTCATGGAGCAGGCCAGATATTGCCTACATAGTCCTTTCGTATCCACAATTCTCATCTTACCCTGAACGCAAGCAGTCGATATTTAAAGGGGCGAACCTGGAGGGTGAACACGATTGCCCCCGTTCTTCTGTTTGTTTGATGTCTTATGGATACCATTATATACATATGGAGGTGTAGAAGAACAGAGATACCAGGTAAGATAAATTCCTCTGACTGAATTATCCGCACACTATTATTCATATCCATATAAAAAGTTAAACTCGTGACTCAGCCAATATAGGGCTTAAAGTACTTCAGAAAGAACCTGTTCTAGGGACTAGAGCACGATGGACATTTCCTGCCCCCCAGTACAACCACAATCGACAAGATACCCTGCAGGTTTAGATTTTTTCAGCCACCTCGTTTTTTCAATCCTAAGGGCTACTAAAATAACGACTAAAAGCCAATTGGATGAACAATCATCACACAGGGATGCTGTATTTCAGTCGGGAGCAGTGGGTTTCCCGGCAATGGATGGATACCACCAACTAGAGATTTTACAGGAATAAACTCGCTTAGTGCCTTGATCAGCAATGACAGTACAATCGAGTACGTTGTGGCTGAAAAACGCACCAGTTTTAGGCACTAGGGAGATGTCAGCATCGTCAACTTTACCTTTACGCGCGACAGTTAAGTATCATCTTGCGAGACAAGAGGGAAAAGGTTTAGAAGCAGTAGATTCTCTGAGGGCCATACAAACACAGAAGAAGTAGAAACACAAGTGAAGAAGAAGATGGCCATGATGATATAAATCATCTCTGTCCGCCTTCGCTTTCTGGGGAGATAATGCAGGCGTAAGCCGGACGCAGATCAGGCAATTCAGAGTGTTACAAATACTCAATCAACTCGCTCCCTATCAAATAGTGAAAAAAAAAACTTTATGGTCTTGGTCAGTCTGTTCGAATTTTTCTACTTTCATTTGATAGGATGATGAAGAATATGTGATACATATGGAAGAGATTATGAGCTGAATGGTCTATAGGGAACAAGAATTGTCATTAGTAATGGAATGACCGGTTAATTAAGAAAGAACCTGTATGTGGAAATTTAGCGTTGCTAATCTCCCTATCTCGGCAAGCCTACGCTTTTGGACCCTCTGCCATTTAGGTTAGGAATAAGCAGGAAGCCACAATACCAGCCTAGTCGAAAGCAATTCTTTAGGAAATATTTAGCTATGGACCTTCTACATAATAAATCTCGAGTGTCTATTGCTGAGTTTATGCACCATTCCGGGTACATCGTTGGTGTCAGGTTTCAAGTTACATGTGAAAGGGCATGGCGCAAAGCTGCTCAGCTGCTCAGGTGCGTAGGGTTGTGGTGCTAGGGAGAATAAAAATCATAGGGTTTAGCTCAGGAAGACATGCCCCAAATGGCTATAGAGATGAAGATGAGATGAATTGAAGTCTATTGCGCACTGCAATAGTTATCCTCGCAAAATGCCCCTACTCGCTAGCAAAATTTACACCTTATGCGTGAAGTTGTAAAGGTAGGTAAAGAAGGAAAGTAGAGAAGGATGGTAAAGAGGGATGGTAGAGAGAAATGGTAGACAGGGATGGTAGAGGGATGGTATGAATATGTTTATTGGCAACGAAGTTGCCAATTTTAAATTGGAACGAAGTTTGTTTTTATTTCACTAGACATCTTGCACGCTAACGCAATCTTGGCGATAGTCTTGGCACATTCTTGGCGAGGGCAGCCACGTGATTAGTGCTAACCACCAAGCACTTCTACCAGCTCGCTCGCTCGCTCTCACTCGCTAGCACAAACTACAGCTTCAACTAGAGTCAGTGGAAATGGCAAGCTTATATGAGCTATTTAATACGACTATCATCTTTGCCCGAGTAGTGATCGTTGCCAAATCAGGGTGACTACATCGTCGTCAACCTCAGTTACCTTGTTATATGAGGGTAATAGTAATTGTTTTACTTTACATGAACACATCTCCCTTGTCAAAGCAAAAGCAATTAAAGCGGCACAATAACAATCATAGATTTATGCAGCACAACGTACCGGAATGATTTTTGCTTTTCCCTTTTGAGCTGAAACCTTATAACAAAGACTCTCAATCTTCTTGTTAGAAATACTATAGTATACGGGGCTTCTCGTCCCAGCCCGCATGACTTAAGTCCCTTACCCAGAACTCTAGACTTCAATCTTTGCACAACACAACCAAAGACTTCACTTAAACACAAAATTCAAGATTAATATTCACGATTTCACTATATGTCAGGGGGCTACGCCACCCGACAAGAGCTTAAGACAAGCATAATCCTCGGAGGGCGGGATAGATCCTCTCCTTGAAGACTAATCCCGACTTGTATCCCTAGCGGCTCCTCCTAGAGAGGAACTGTAGGATCAAGCACTGATGGTGGTGTTGAACGGAGATATCATGATAGCAAAATATGTTCTGTATTCTGTATCTCTTACCGATCGATGGTCGAGAAGAAGACAAGATGATACTGAGGCAAATCTAATACCAATACTATCGCCTCGCCAAGCCCGAGATCGACTGATTCGGCGGGCAACTACAAGTACTGTACCTATTGGACAACCCCTCCATTTTTTCATGTAATCCTTCATCCACATCTCCTTCCAATACGAAACACCGCCATAAATTTCTCTGATTGAGTAAATACCCCATTGTAGTGGATCAATTGCCAATCTTCTCCTGTCGTCACAAAATCATAATCACCTCCGCCATTGCTCTCCCTCATATCTTTCATTGACAACATACGTCGCCGCTTAGCTGCCGCATAAGAAGACCGCTCGCATTCCACGACAAGCACATAGTTGCTAACATAGTCGTCTTTTGAGCCCGCAGGCGTAATCAAGTCGATAAGGACGAAGTCCAAGTTTCCACTCACCTCAGCGTGCTCCGAACTGATCTCTCTTTCCCGTTCAATTATTATATCTCGGCCGGCGTAGCCTCTTTCGCTTAAAAATATGCAGAGTAGCGCTGAGTATGGAGATGGCCAAGTCGTTGATGTTTGCCTTCTTTGAAGCCTTCGACGGATTCCGTAGGGTAACCTTCGGTATCCAAGAATTCCAATATGCGGTTATATACCATCTCCTTAATTTCCTTAAAAACCTTCTGCCCGACACCTTCACTCTCACTCTCCGCTACCGACCGTATAAAATCAAGGTCTACTGCCTTATTTATTTCGAACCTCTGGAACTTAAACCCAAGCCTATTTTCTGTATCTTTTGTGATCATGTGAAGCTTTACTATCTTCCTTTAGGTGCTGCCATCATCTCCCATTTCTAAACAGATCCGTTGGACAAACAAAACTTGAACAAACCAAAGTTTATCTCACCCGTAAAATATATTTAGCTGATTAGGGCACCGGAGGTAGAGCGAAACGATAACGTAGAGTGAAGGGTTAGTAGGGGAGAGAGCAGAAGGAATGAAGTGTCTGTCATCTGAGAGTAGACCCAAGTAGTTAAAAGGCTGGGCAACCATTACAGGCATCTAGTCATGTGAGTACCGCATCCACTGGTGAGAGTCCTTGTCAGTTTAGAGACATAGGTCGAGCTTATGCAGTAAGTGACACTACAACGGTCCAAAAAATGGACTCTTGGAGATCAGTTTGCACGGTATCATCCACCCTATTTTTGCGCTCGGATACCTTGTGCACTTTTTCCAAAAAAATGGACCGTTGTAGCGTCACTTACTGCATAAGCTCGACCTATGTCTCTAACTTGACAAGGACTCTTGCTTACCAGTGGATGCGGTACTGGTGCTATAGATGTAGATTCAGTCATATATGATAAAGGCCGTTAGAAAGCACATTCTTGTTTCAGGGTAACCTTTGCCAAATTCCTTGCCGTGAGGTAACCAACGCCTAAGAAGTTGTAGTCTGGTTGACACAAGCCGCTCGTAGAGCAGGAAGTTGTACTTCAGTTCCGACTGAATACAGCCACCCTACACCAACAGGTGGAATTAATGGAATTAGATGGTTAATGAGGCTGGTGCGGGCCAGTAGGAATAATATAAGTTTGGATGTGAGCGGGTTGTATACAGAGCAATCCGGCAATCACATATCAGGATCATTTGTTATTTGATTTATTGTTATTATATCATATATAAGTTGTTTATGAGTATGAGTCACCTTACGACTTATCATCCAATTCATAGTATAACTTACACCCCTGAGGAGGGATACATAAGAGGAATTTCTTACCTCTATGGCGAAGTGGGGCAGATCACATACTTAAGTTAGCAAATAGATTTAGCTGGACTTCTATAGTAGGGCTTAGGCACTAGCCGACCGTTAAGTGTCTTGGCGGATGTTTCCGACAAGGTTTTTGTTCCCCAACACGACAACGTTACTGTACATACCATCCATGCATGATAGCGTCTCCTGAGACATGCAGCGGAGTCGCTACAGAAGTCTGAGCGCTCGGGTGAAATTAAAATCTGAATATCAAAGTAGTTACAAAAGTGTTCGACAGAATGGTAGTGATAGAAACAGGAAGTTTTGAAGGCATAGAGGGATACTACAAATAATACAGGAGGTGCGGGTCTTTAACACGCTTGGGAGACCTCGGTGCAAGATGTCGTTGGGGGTACCGGCAGAGCCAACAAAACCTGCGTGTAGACATAAGTGTCTGCAAATGATTGCCTGCTGTACATGCCAGTGGACTGGCTGATGTTTGGAAGGGAGTCTGGATTCTGCCTCATGCTCAATTTGGGTGTTTTCGGGACTTGGATGTAAAGACCGGTACTTTCAGATAGCTCAAGTATCTTCTTTTTTGTGGTTGCGATGCTACGCCAGACTAGTTGCGATGAATCTGCTTCAATTTCAATTTTGCAAGTGCTTTTCGCTTTTTTAGAGGCATTGGATGCAACTGATCAGAACGACACAATAACTGACGCCAGATGTTGGTTACTTTCTACCGGAATCTAAAGGAGGCCCGACTCTGCTTGCATGTCTCAAGAAGACCAAGGGATAACTTACCACTGTCAATAAATTCTCGTTGCTACGTTACCTACCATTGCTCGCCAGTTTGAAATTCTGCTTTACGACTCTCACAATCTTGGGATATCGCTGCGGTGTAATATGGTCTGGTTGGCGCTGCAGTTTGCTCATCAAGATTTAAAATAAATCAGTCTAGGCACGAGAACAGGTTTTCCTCTCTTATTCCCGCATGCACAATATGAAGAAATTTTCGGATTAATTTCTTATCACTCCAAGTAAGAGGCTTTCTGGGTAGAGTTAGGATACGGTCTCAGGAGGTGGGTCGTGCAACCAGACTAGGATACAGTACTATCACTGCGAGGCAACTGAATATTGCAAGGCAACTGAATATTACGAGAGTGTGGCATCCCTTCCCATGATGTAGATCACAGGCCGGTTAATTCAGCTCATTGGTATCGAACCGTTATCTGCAGTCTCAGTCTCGAACTTCGACATGATACTCAACCTGTGACCAAGACATTACGTTACCTCGCAGAATACTGCGCCCAGTGATAATGCAGATGCAGTTCTGACCCCTGCTTCCACCGGCATACGAGATAATCCGCGCAACAAGAAGTGATCTTGGACCCGACTAAATTATGCCCAGGATAAATAGGATGAACAGGATGAATTGGATGATATTGGATGAGAGGATGAGTGCATTGAATCTGAAATTTAGTATTATGAAGGAAAGTAGCTGTACCATCTAGTCAACGGGTCGTGCGTTGGCCTTTTTGCATCTTTCTGTACGCTTGAATAGTAGCGATAATGGTGATAGTGCGCTGATATTGAGGCGCCGGGTGTCGATGCGCTGGCAGGCTACATGGAGGCAAGCAGCACTGGGAAAGCTGCCAAACATTGGGCATAAAAAAAGGGAAAAGTGGATATGAGTTATGGCATGTGCCAGCAGATGGTTTTGGACGCCATCTCATCAAGGAACCTAGTAGATACATCGATGAGGAACGTCAATTCGCTGCCGCCTCTTCCTCAGTTCACTGACGCCTTTGTCAAAAACACAAGCAAGCTAGCCATACATGTACTCCTGCCACACGAGATCAGGAGAACCGATACCCGAGTGTGTAGAATTGGAATTATAATGCATGTAGGGAAGAACTCTCTTATAGAGATACATCGTTGCGAAACAGAAGTCCTTGATACCTTAGAACAGTTAGATTCTGGGAAGGCTGGGGTAGCAGGAACTCTTCAATCTTCCATTTTGATACTAAGAAAGAGATCTGTAGATAAGAAACCTAGAATAATTAAATTTATTATATAGATGGTAGTTTAATAATTTCTGTAATCCAATTGCAGTCGTACTCTGTTGTAGGACTGTCTGAAATATAGCGGTGATTGGTGATGTGTGAAAGCTGCATGCTATAATGTATATACTCCAGCGCTTCTACGAGACTACTTAGAAAGTACCTCCTCTGACTATATCAATAGGTACCATTAAAGGGAAACTTGCTTCACGCATTTGCGTTATTATGTTCAGGCATTGTAGGGCTGCAAGCTTATCTGAAAACCATGGTCGTGGATTTCAATTCATTCGCTAGGGGCTTGAGCTGTCTGAGAGCTTTTTTTCGTCATAAGTGGTCTAGCTCGCCAGTTTGCAGTCTGCCAGCCTAGGGGCGGCGGAGGAGAGGGCGGCGGAGGAAACTTCTACTGGGCTCGTACCGGCACCCGCTGGCGTTCGAGTTAAATGTCTAGTTCTGGAGGGGTGTATGTTAGTAAAGGTCAATTGTATATACAGTATATAATATATATATAGGTAGCCCAGCCCCGCCTACGAAATCTAGAGTCTAGCCCGTGGTATATTCCTGTCACTAAACCTCTGGCAGTTTGAAACAGCAACCTGCAATTAATTCCCTGAGGTACTACATTGTGAGGATGGTAAAACGCGGAGGGCACGAGATTCTATGTGCGGAGGAGAAAAGGTTGAAGGAGGACAAGGAGAAGAAAAAGTATTGGAAGCGTTGGGGACCTTACCTGAGCGAGCGTCAATGGGCTACAGGTATGTTCCCAGAGTTGGAGAGTTAGATTGACTTGAGGATTTTGCTGACATGTTTTGGGGAAGTGCGTGAGGATTATTCGTAAGCTACTGGATCAGGGATTACTGCTTTACATTGACAACTTTAGCTAACAGCACTGCCACCGCAAAGTCATGACGGTGATGCTTGGGGTCATTTCCCCCACGAACACGCACGATCTCGCACATTTCGATGGGGCGAAGATGGAATTGCAGGAGTTTCAGACTCCCATGGACTTCAGAATATAGCGTTTGCCTTTTGGAATGAAAAAGAGTGAGCTGTGGAAACCGATGCTAGAAAAATAAAGCTCAGTAGCTAATATCCTCTAGTTATTTCCTGAAGGAACGTCTGTTCGGTCTGTCAAACCCCCAGGGTAATCATGGGGAGAGTTTGAAAGAAGCACATTTCCACCTGGACAATACACCTACAGTATGTCATTTGAAAGAACGATCGATGTCCGGAATATCCGCTAATGCAGTTAAAGCACTCCTACATGAAATACCTTTACAAATACACACAGAAGAAGTTTCCATACGAGAAATTGGTTGAGGAAAATAAGAAGCGAACCAAAGAAGAGCGTGAATACACTATACTTGACTCTGGTGCATTTGAGTGAGTTTAGGATTCCTCCTTGTTGAGAATTCAGAAATTGACATTGTGTGCAGCGAGGACCGATACTTCGACATCATCGTTGAGGTGGCTAAAGATACGGATGATGAAGAGGAGCTTCTTTTTCGAGTAACAGCATGGAACAGAGGCCCTGAGCCAGCACCACTGCACATCATTCCTCATGTGTGGTTCCGCAACACATGGTCATGGGGGTATGAACCGCCGGAAAACACACCCGTGATAAAGAAGGAAGACGACTTTACTCTCAAATCTGAGCACTACAAGCTTGGTGAACGGTTCCTACAATGTAGTCCTTCTCCTGGAGCCGCAGCAGGTTCCAACGATATTCTCCCTGAACTCATTTTCACAGAGAATGATACAAATTTCAAGAAGTTGTATAACGGGGAGAACAAGTCACCTTATGTCAAGGATGCTTTCCATGCTTATATTGTCGATAATGAGAAGTGGGCCGTAAATCCAGCCTGCGAAGGTACCAAAGCAGCGGCATGGTACGCTTTTGAAGAGGGTGATGGGGTTCCGCCTGGTGGATGCGCGGTTGTCCGTTTCAAGTTCTCAAGGAACGTAGAAGAGGAAGGTATCGATGAAGAATACTTTGATGATATGATTGAGTTGAGGAGAAGTGAGGCCGATGATTTCTATTGGAGAATTAGTCCTCTACCAATGGCAGATGATTTGAGAAATATCCAGAGACAGGCCTTGTCAGGAATGTTATGGACAAAACAATACTACCACTTCGTTTGGGATCAATGGGCTAATGGTAAGTATATGGTATAACAGGCTTTGAAGTAGTATGGATGTGCTAATGATCATTTTTTTTTCCATATAGGTGACCCGGCGCAACCCCCACCTCCAGAGCATAGGAAGAATATACGAAATCATCAATGGAAACATATGTACATAGATGATATTCTCTCTATGCCGGATAATTGGGAATATCCATTCTTGTGTGTCTATAGCCACACTGTTCTGGTCCAATGGCTAACTTTAATAATAGTGCTGCTTGGGATACTGCTTTCCATGCCATTCCGTTGGCAATGATTGATCCTGAATTTGCCAAAAAGCAGTTGGATCTGTTGACGCGGGAGTGGTATATGCACCCTAATGGACAGGTAGGTTTCTATTATCCTACAGTGTATCGACTCAACCTAATTATATGTAGATTCCTGCATATGAGTGGAATTTCGGAGATGTAAACCCGCCTGTGCATGCTTGGTCAGTGTTTAGAACATTCAAGATCGAGAGGAAACTGTATGGAAGGGAGGACATCGACTTCCTGGAGCGGGTCTTTCAAAAGCTTCTCTTGAACTTCACATGGTGGGTTAATCGAAAGGTCGGTTTACCCTCTGAAATGATCGAAAGTAGAACCCTTTACTGAGATGCCCCACATATAGGATAATGAGGGAAATAATCTTTTTGAGGGTGGTTTCTTGGGACTTGACAACATTGGTTTATTTAACCGTTCAGAGCCCCTACCAACCGGAGGAACTCTTCAACAAGCAGATAGTACAGGCTGGATGGCATTTTACTGCCTTTGCATGTTAAATATCGCTTTGGAGTTGGCGAAGCACAGGCGTATATATGAGGATAGTAGGTAACCTTGTGCCCTATGAACTCGACGTGGCTAACAAATTTTTAGTTGCCTCCAAATTTTTTGAGCATTTTATCCTTATTAGTGATGCGATGACTTACAAAGATGCGGATAACAAAGAGGCTTCTCTCTGGAACGAGTCTGATGGCTTTTATTACGATGCCATCTCTTGGGGAGGCCCTTGGACACAGCAACTTCCAGTCAGGTCACTCGTCGGATTGATACCGCTCTATGCTGTTCTCACCTTGGAGCCTGAGCTGATTGAGAAATTCCCTTCTTTTAAAAAGCGAGTCGACTGGTTCATAGAGCACAGGAACGATATGGCCGAGAGGAATATGAGCAGTATGAAGAAGAGAGGGAAGGGAAAGCGGATGCTCCTCAGTTTGGTAAATGAGGATAGGCTGGTGAAGATTTTGCAGAAAATGTTGGATGAGACAGAATTTTTTTCCGAGTATGGTATTAGGTCGCTGTCAAGATATCACAAGGACCACCCATACTCGATGAATGTCCATGGGCAAGAGTTCAAAGTTTCTTATGTGCCTGGAGATTCTGACAGTGGCTTGTTTGGTGGAAACAGTAACTGGAGAGGAGTAAGTCATTATACATTATCCTCAATTTAGTTACCGATACTAACACGAAGTTAACTTGAAAGCCCATCTGGCTTTGCGTCAATTTCCTCCTCATTGAATCCCTCCTCCGGTTCTATATTTACTACGGTGATTCCCTGAAGGTTGAGTGTCCTACAGGCTCGGGAGAGTTTATGCATTTGGGGCATGTTGCAGAAGAGCTTCAGCATCGGCTCCAACACATCTTCGCCAGAGGTGATGACGGCCGCCGTGCCTGCAACGATGGGAACGACAAGCTCGATTACGACCAGCACTGGGCGAATTACTTGTGGTTCCACGAGTTTTTCGATGGAGACACTGGCCGCGGGCTGGGCGCATCCCACCAAACAGGCTGGACAGGCCTTATCGCGAAAATGATCCACGACTCTGGAGTTAACTGCCGTCTTCCACATACTCCTCGTACACCGACTTCTGGAATGCGCCACTACTTTGATGAGACCTTGAGTGCAAGACCTAAGCCATATATAGGCAGTAGGAGGATGAGTACTAGGTCAATTGCTGGGAGAAGTGATTTTGGATCTGAGGCAGAGGATGACCATGATTATGAGAAGCAGAGAGAAATTGATGATAATCGTGTGTTGGAATATGTGTCTAGTCAGTTGCAGAGGGTCAGGAGTCACGATACGACTTTTGATTTTGATCCGAATGAGGGAGAAAATGAGTTTGAAGCACAGGCAGATAATGGCCCGGGAACGTGGAGAACAGTGAATGGATTTCATTAAGAAAGCTGTTGGGAACGGCGGAGTTTGGGACAATAGACATAGGTTTAGAGGGATTGTGTTTATTATTATCTGGATGTGTTTATGTGCAAACCAAACTATGTTTTATATATACCTTGATAGAGGAATGAATCACTTTGACGGAAAGACAAACTTGTCATGATACCAATTGTTATAAGGTCTTGTCATAAGGCCTCTTTGCATAATCGACTAAGGTCTCAAAAATCATCTACAGTCAAGTACCTTCCAGCCTAACCTCCAGGCGACAGAAATTAGTATCGGGGAAACCCAGACCCTGCGGTACACTGTCCGAGTCGTGCCAACCAGCTAGCCTAAGTCCTTAGCCGACCGTCCATAGAAGTGTGTGGTACGATCAAATTGGAGGCAGCTTCAACAGTCAGGTGTGGAAGAGTTTCAAAGAACATGTTTTTATTCCTTTTATAAACAGCGGATGGTACAAGATATTTAGACCATGAAAGATGGACCTCCACACCCAGGGAGGGCAACGGGTGCAGCGGTGAGTAGGAGGTCATATATCTCCTTTGCACCAAAATAGGGTCAAGCCACGGATGTGTATGCTGAACCCAGAGTGTTGGCAAAGGTTGGAAAAGTTACATGGAACATGTGATGAAAAAGAATAGGAACGAAGAACATGATAAATGACAAGACCGATTTGTATTGTTTGTATTGTTTATATTGGAGATCTATTTTACATAGATACATGACGAATTCTGAGAAGCATAGCTGATGAATCCTAGAAGCTTTTTGATGCCAAACTCGTTAGTGAATGTGGACTTTAGATAAATCACGAGTGCAAATGTCATGTCAATAAAAATGAAATCTGTGTTTTGATCAGACATCCAAGGAAGATATTTGCGATCACTGACTCGGCTAAGTAGGTTCTGTTGCCGGCTATCGAGGAAACTGCAAATGGGATTACGGATTTTCATCATAGAACCGGATTCATAGATAGGCTGTAAACGCACGTAAAGGCGAAAGGGGAGCAGTCCTTACCAATTAGTTCATATCGTACTGGTTAGATGTTTGACGAGATGCGTCTAGATCTGAAAAGAATCAATTTATTAGTACCAACGCCCACTGTTTGCAACCAGACACAGATGTATACTTGTAAATAAGTCAGGTCAGGCAAGAGTTACTGGCAAGTAGCAAGTCCAGGCTCCGCCCAGAGGCTGAGTTGGACCCGAATAGCAACGTTCTCTTCAAGGTCGGATCGGGAAGGAAAGAAGTTTTGTGTAATATCATCATTCCTGACGAAAGGATGGGGCAAACAAGAAGAATGACCATTCTAGCTTACCAGTTATAAGTTGATCCAGATTCAATTGATGCTCATGACCGGGAATGCGGGGATGAGACGAGCATCTCAAATGATGGTGGTGGTGAGATGGGGGAAGAGGTGGGGTGTCAAGCCTTCTTATACAAACGATCCGTGGGTCGGGCTTGGCGGGGAAATCTTGGCAACGCTACCTGTCCACAAAAGTGCCTGAAAGTAGTTCCTGAATCGAAGGTATCCTAGTTCATGTGGCTGCTTTTGTATGTTCACGAATGCAACTCGCGGCAAGGAGGTCTGGGTAGCATTCGATTTATGAGCTTTTCTTTTGTCCACAGCCCTCAAGAGGTTGTGCAACCAACCCGCGGGCGAACCCCACATATGTAACAACAACCGAGTGATTTGTGAATTGGGAACAGGTGAATAAGGATTCAGATTCTGTCTCCAGAATCCCCGTTCTTTCTTCTATACTTTGATACCGTATCCATATATATATCCACATATCCGCCGCCGCGGTGCCTCTCCCGTTCAGAATTGACATCACTTGGGCTGCGGTGCTTCCTCAGTCGCAGAAAGAGCAGCACCTGACCCATAGAACCCGGCCCTGTTCATTGTATCTTCCCTCCCTAGCCGGTTAGACCCCTCGTTTTAGTTTTCTGTAATCGCACGTAGCAGCAGTATTAGAGCCGACTGAGTCGACGTTGAGAGCGCGTGGGTTGCTGCTGTTTGTCCCGAAGCAGGTGAAGAAGGGAGCGGAGTCGATTAACGAAGCAACGGCGAGCCAGCCACCAGGCAGCGCGCCTGGCTGGAGCACTTTGCTGGGGGAGCATCACCACTCCCTGTTTAATCTCGTCGAGGGGACGACGGGGCGCTGCTGGAGTGCTGAGGTGCGCTGCGAAATAAAAGGGCACTCCGTCGCTGTCCTCAGTTCCGCTCATTGCCCTCCGACGGTCGCCCGCCTGCGCCCTGCGTTCAGGTTATCACCACCCACCACCCAAGCGTTCGTTCAACCCTTCCCTTCTCCATCACCCCACCCCCCGTTATTCTTCCTCTTCACCCATCAAACGCTTCTCCCTTAAAGCCGTGCCTTTTCCCCCGGCCCCAGCCACCTACTCTCCCCATTTTCTGCCGCTCAATTTACTAAGAAACAAAAAGAAGCGGTGGCCCGCAAAGACGATACGGGCCTGGTCTTGCGGCGTTACGTGGGCACACCAAGCGAAAAGAGACCAGCCTACCTACAGTCGTTCTGAAGGGAAGCCCCGACCGAACCCTGGCATCTTCACCTCGCCCTCTGCATATACTGATATCCTCCCACAACTAAGCAAACCCATCAGCAACTCACATTACCCCAACCCACATCCCATATCCACCCCCATACCCACTCCGTCCCACCCCACCCCTTCCCCCCCTCCCCCCCAGCAGGATATTGATCTCACTCCATCAAACAATTTTTACCCTCCAGCAAAGCCACTCCCGCCATGCGCTCTTGAATCCAATACCAGTAGATCTTGCTTCCCTGGAGAGAAAAAAAAAAAAAGGCTCTTATTCACGCGCCGCTACCTACGCCTAAGACCCTGCTCCCGGACGTGGCCGTTTCCTGTCAACCCGTACTGCGAAAATCATTTGTGGCTCTCACAAGCTTAACGGCACCGTTTTAATTACACATCACCACAGTCACGCTAATCCCGTCCCCTTGGAGCCTCTGCCGACGGCTTCCCTCGCTCATTCCCATCGGCTCCCCTCATCTGTGTGGTTTTCTGTGCATCGTCCCTCGCCAGAGAAATCGCGCCCGACAACGGTTTTCCGACAAACCAAGCGCTAGAGGCATTCGTCTGAATTGGCAAATCGTAATCAGGATACGGGTCTGGTCAACGTGCTCTGAACTTTATAACAAACAGCGTCAGCTTGGTCTCTACCTACCGAGTCGAGTACGCTCGTTTCTGAGCCCTCTCCCCTCCCAATAAGGCGCGTTTTTTCAGACCGTTTTCAGGTTGAGGGTTCTTGTCGTCTGAGTGACCACAGAGACTCTATTCCCAGCACGATAAAAGATGATGGCTACATATCCACCTCCCAACGTTCAGCTTCAACACGCTGTATCCCAAGCACCTCAACAAATTCAAGCTGGGCATCCAGGGCCTACGCCCCATGCCATGCAGCATTTACATCCAAATACGCATGCCTTCCAACACCAACAACAGATGCAAGCAAGTTAGTTACATTTGTACCCTTCATGCACATATATATCCCGGGCAGCCGCTTGAGAGCGCGCAAGGGAATTGAATACAATCATATACAGCGATATACTCTGGGCATTGGCTAACTATGAGCGCATTCAGTGGCCAATATGAACAACCTCCAACAACACCGATTCCTTCGACAACAGCAGCAACAAATGTTGATGAACGGCCTGACAGCTAATGGACTCTCTGGTGCAGGTAATCCAGGTATTGCCCCTGAAACTCAGCGATTTGCTCGAGCATTCATGCCTAACGGGATACATGTAGGTGTATCAGGTAATCCACAGAACCCTGGTATGGCAGGATTTGCTAGTGCAAACCCTCATATACGGAGTCAGATGTTGCACCCGCAAATGCAACAGGTAAGAGTCCCAAAAGAGCCTTCATAGGCCTATCTAATATATTTTTCAATAGCAAATCCAAGCAGCTCAACAAGCTCACATCCACCAGCAACAACAGCAGCATCTAGTGGCTGCGCAGCAACTAGCACTAGCAAACCAAGGGGTTAATGTACAAGCCGCTGGCCAGAATGTGAGCATGCCACAACAGCAGGGCACCATACCTGCGAATGCGGCTGCAGTGTCAGGCCCTGGGCAACAACCCAACCTTACGGCTACACTACTTCGCCAGCAGGCACAACAGCAACAGTAAGAGCCCCTATTTGGTCTCCATTTGTGCAAGCTAATAGTTTTCAGGAATAAACCAGCATGGCAAGCTGTATTGAAGATGCTATATTTCAATAGTCAACTAAGCGTATTCGAGGTATGTATACCTCGTTCAAAATTCGCTCAACACAGCTAGCTTACACATTCACAGAAAGATAAACAGGTAAACAACATACTATATTGGAGGAAGTTTGTGGCAGACTTTTTCTCCCCAAACGGCTTTATGCGCCAGGCCCTGTGCCATAACCAAACTCGAGAATCGAAGCACTTTGAAATAGGAAATGCCATTTTGCCACGATTCTTTTGGGAATTAATAGAAAGTGGTGTTTATTCGGTTCAGTTTCAGCTCGAGGGTCTTAGAGAGAAGGAGCTTCCGGGCGGCCAAGGGATGCTCGTAGAATGCCCTCGAGCAGGCTTAATATACAGATATAAAGATGCAGTGGTATGTTGTGATCCAGCCGGGGATCTGTTGTTTTGAGACTGACCTTTCCTGACCTTTCCAGTGCTTCCATCACGGGGCTCTAAAAGCGACATTAAACGCGAATCTACAAATTGAAATGTTGGATTTCTGTGTCACGGAGCACCAAGAGTTCGTGTCAAGATCATCCCTATTATCAATGCCTAATCCAAATGATTCCCCGGATGTAAAGGCCTCACCACATAATAAACAACTTGGGAGGCGGCCATTACCACAGGGGCAGCAGGCATCTCAAGGAATTTTCCTCCCGGAAAGCATCACAAATCCCTATGGTTTGCATCCAATGGTATTCCGATTCCTGGAGGTTCGTACAAACTCAAGTTGACTTGTCAAGTACTAGCACTAAGATTGAACTTATTAGACTGCCGAGACAATGGCATACTTGCAAGGTATCATGAACTTCTCTCAAGAGCACCCACAACTCACACCGAGGGCTGCGCTCCACAGTCTAGTAGAGCAGATCCAACACAGACAGCACCAGATTGCGCATCAACAGCACCAACAGCAAATGCAGCAAGCCGCCCTTGCAGCTGCAAATGCGCAAAGGATGCAAAATCCTCAGCAAGGACATCCAGGAGGACCAAATGCGGGAGCTGGAGGGCCACAGATGCAGAATAGCCCACACATGGGGATGGTACCAGGCATGGCGGGCTCACCGGCTGTGGCTGAAGGCAGGCTAGTACCTCCCTCACCGCATATTGGACAGACGCCTTCTCCTGCCAACCAACTTCAAGCACCTGGTCAGCAGCCCCAACAGCACCCAATATCTACTTCTTCTTCGCAGAATAGCACGACTGTTGGCAGTGCTAATACCTCTCCGAACCAGCCCAACAAGAGACGAAGGCCGAGCACCAGCCAGACCGTAAAGAATGAAGTCGAGGAAGGATCTGAGCCAAAGGCAAACAATGGGCAAAACATGGCGGTGAAACCAAGTCCGAGGATGGCTTCTAGCAAGAGGATAAAAACAGCAAACCCCTCATAGCGCGGGGGGCCTTGAACTTTTTGCCTCTTGGTATTGCAGGTTTCTTGACTCGGTTACGCTTCATATTCTAAAGTCGGTAATGTTGCTATGGCTTCCTTTGCTTTTTCCGTCTCGTCCTAAAATGGGTTGGGTGTGTCATGGATTCAGGCACGATAATGGTTTTTCCCATACTTTGTCTCGTCATCTCTTCTCGTCTTCCCTTTCGGCTATCCGGGTTATTGGCTTCTTTCCTCGAGCACTACCTCTGTTCTGATATTTTGAAGTTATTGGTTTCAGCATGGCGTTTATCAATCTTTGTCTATTTTCTATGATTGTATTGCTTTCGGAGTCTTGACATCATTACACGGTGAACTCAATTTGGAACTAGCTTCCCTACCGAGTTATACCATGCAACATACATTCTTAATGTACTAGCCACAGAGGTGCACCCTTAGGGGCCAGCTTCTTGGTTTTTCGATAAAGTTTGATGTTATGGCATTGACTGAATTATTTATTTTTCTTCGATATTATATCAGCCCTGGATATTCTGTGGGTATGGTTCATCTCCTGTAAATTTATTCATGATCCCTTAACAAGACGAATTTTTCCTGCTCCGGTTTTAAGTCTTTTGTTCTTCAACATCTTCTTATTACTCTCTCGATTGGTTTCTACTCGTGTTATCATAAGGGCAGATTAGGTTGGTTATGCGTGTGTGCAAAGAAGCAAGCCAGTGTAGTTATCAACTGAGATTCTCATTTTCATTGGATGGTGTTTTTCATTTTATTGGGAAGATGGACTATGTCATTGGTGTGGGGTTTAAGGCGGGGAAGTTCTACGAGGGGATAGGTGGTTATGGTTGTTTTGTGGCGGTTGGCATAGATATGAGGCATGTTGATGATTCAGTGGATTGAGATGTCTCTGATGATTCTGGATATTTGTTGTGTTGCGCTGGATCATGGTGGAGGCATAGCCTGCTCTACTGGTGGTTGTGAATTTGGAACTTCTTGCTGTATATTTAAATTTCATTTGATTAGCATCCATAACTGCGAGATGTTAAGATTTAACCTCTTGTTGCGCTGGTGAGGCTCTAACCCCGTATGGTCACGTTCAAGTTGTGTGATCTTCCTACATCTTGTGGATTTGGGATCTGCAAGTTAAGCTTTATCTGAGAGTCTCGTGCTAGAGCCTTTTTTCAGTGATCGGCGACGCTTGAATACGTCGTGGGGTCATGAATTAGCTAGGAGGGTTAGATAGCTGCTGTTTTATATATTTTTCACGGTCCTGCCAGTAACTATGTAGCATTCACAATTTATCTCTAGAGCTTGATTCCATACATGGGCTTCACAATCATTATTAATTGCACTGATGGAAAAAAACAGAATCACACTTTACTGCCCTCCGTAGATGCTGTGCTACATCACACGAACAGAGGCGGCAGGGATTGGTTCAGATCGTTATACTTGCCTCAATTTAGACGAAGTAGAGATAAAAAAAAGAAAAGTGAAAATAGACCTAGATTGAAACAACGGTAGTTTTATGATTGGGAAGAGCGGTGGGGTGAGGGGAGGAGGGCCTGAGGATATATGCGAGAATACAAAGAGGGCTATGGTGAGAATATGTACTGTATGTATTTGTCTTTCCGATGCTGTAAAGGCTTGATACGGGAAACTTTGGAAATATCAATGTTATTGCTGTATATGAATGTATGTATATACATACATGTATACCTATGTTGCGGGTTAGACATACATAAACATGCCAGATGTTATACCTTACACATAATACTCTCTCAATGCCCCCCTTCTCCGTCAAAAGCCAGCCCAAAGCCCGCTCAGCGCCGCCCTGGCTTTCACTGAATGCATATCTTACAACCTCCTCGGCGTCGCACTCGCCCCACTACTCCTCCATGCACTCAGAATCAAATCCACAATCTCCTTAACCCCAACCCCATTCTTGACCTGCGCAAAAATCGTCGGGCCCCCCTCCCTCATCCTCCCCGCATCTCTCTCCATAACATCCAAATCTGCCCCAACAATCTCCGCCAAATCCGTCTTATTCACAACCAGCAAATCACTCTGCGTGATTCCCGGCCCACCCTTTCTCGGGATCTTGTCTCCTCCACTTACATCAATCACGTAGATGATGAAATCCGCCAACTCCCGGCTATAATTTGCTGCAAGGTTATCCCCCCCGGACTCGATTAGGAGGAGCTGCGTGTCGAATTCGGAATGCAGGTCTTCGAGCGCGGAGAGGTTTGTGGAGATGTCCTCGCGCACGGCGGCGTGTGGGCACCCGCCAGTTTCGATGGCGCGGATGCGCTGCGGGGAGAGCGCGCGATGGCGGGTGAGGAATTCGGCGTCTTCGCGAGTGAAGATGTCGTTGGTGACGGCGGCGATGGAGTATTTGTCTCGGAGGGCGAGGCAGAGGGCAAGCATGAGGGCGGTTTTGCCAGAACCGACGGGGCTGTTATATTATAATGTATATGTTAGTTTGAGCTGGAGCCTTGGGGAGTGGGGAGACTCACCCACCAATGCCAACGGTGAAGGCCCGCTCGTTGAAGTCCCTGCCCTCGACGATGGGAAGCTCGCGCTTTAGGTATGAGCCTGGGCCGTCGAGGATCTCGTGGGTATGTCCATGGTCAGCGGCGTTGTGTGAGTGCCCGTCATGGGAGTGTGAGTTATCGTGGCCACCATCATGGGAGTGTGTATGAGACATGATTATATTGAGGCAATTGGGTATATTTACGTTGATGAGATGACGTTGAAGATGCGGAGTCGCTGGGAACCTTTGTGGGCATCACGTGAAGATAACAACCCTTAACAACCTATCCCAAATTATATAGCTATCTATGATATCCCTTTTTAATTTTCATGCCCCTCCAGAAATTGAAAATTCTAGCACATAAGTCGCTCTAAAACATTTGCCCACATCTGCTACATAATTCCCCGCTGTTTCCATTCATTACACAAGCGCCCCTCTTCCACCAACTTCACCCAATCCCTTCCTCTGCGACTCCCCAATCTCAATCTGCGGTAGCCTTAACTTTTCCTCCCCATCCAACTTCACCCCACTCTCCTCCAACGCTGGTGGAGCAGGCAAGAATTCCAAACTGACCAGGTATCCGAGATAAATACCCATAATCTCCACACTAACACCCATCCCCCCACTCTTATCCTCCTTAGTCCACTCTGCGTCTCGTTTCAGCGCTTCTGCGGCATTAAAGTCGTCCAACTCTGGTGCCTTGGTCGATTGTGGGAGATTATCTAGGACGAAGTGCAGAAGCGGGAAGAGGGCATTCTGCTCCTCCTTTCCATCCTCAGTGGTGCTTGGGGCAGTAATATGCTTCTCGAGCGCAATTCTCCAAGGAATGTAATCCACGGTAGAAACGGGGTAGTTGTAGGTAGACAACGTACCCAAGAACCCAGTGAATCTCAACCTAGGGTGGGAAGTAACATGGGCGACAATGCTTGCATCTCCAGAAGCTGGCGGAAAGAAAGCACACGCAGCGACAGCTCTGGCCACGTGGTCTACAGGGACCATATTCACAGTATTGTGGATTGCTGGGATCTGGCCAAGCTGGACACATCCCTTGAGCATACGGACCAAGAAGTCGTCGGTATTTGTAACACCGGTCTTGCTGTCTCCAGTAACGTAACCAGGTCGAATGACGCAGCCAGTAAGCCCTCGCCTTCCGGCCTCACGGACGATGTACTCTCCAACCCACTTGCTCTGTCCATATCCAGTTGTCAAATCTTGGGAGGATCCCTCGAGATCATCAGATTCTGGAAGACCAACACCGCCAGACTGGATGATGCTGTCAGAGAGCTGGGCATAGTGCTCACTGTCAAGAACAGAGGTCGAGGAGACGAAGGCGAAGCTCTTGGGCTTTCCATTCTCGCAGAGACGGAGCAAGTCAATAGTGCCAACCACGTTGGCGGGACGGAGCTTGCTGTATGGGTACACCCAGTGGACTTGTGCGCCGTTGTGAATTATGACATCGACCTCCTGCTCAATACGCTTCTTTGTTTCCTCATCCAGACCAAGCTTAGGAGCACCGAGCTCTCCGGTGACTGCCTCAATTCGAGAGGCCCATGAAGCATCCCACACACCGTAGGCTTCGCACGACTTGACGACACGTTGAGTAGCCTGTTCAACTGTCTTAGCTCGCACATGCACGATAACCTTTCCGACCTGAGGATTTTGGCGGGTGAGAAGGTCTCTCAAAAGGTAAGCTCCCAAGAAGCCAGTGGCACCAGTAAGGAATACGGTAGCACCACCCTCCTTGCTCAAGGAAGAAAGATTAGGGAGTGCAGATGAGTAAGAAGATGCAAGTTCAGTCTTAACAAGCTCACGAGCATCATGGCCGTATTCGGATTCCCTTCCTGCGAGCTCACGATCGGAGGTTGCCGCATCAGTCTCGCCACCAGCAAGAGACTGAATTGACAGCTCTCCGGTACCTTTCAGACGCTCAATCTCATCAGCAAGCCCCTTCAAAGTTGGCGACTTGAAGATTGCACCAAGAGCAATCTCAACAACGAATTTCTTACGGACTTCGAAGATCATGCGAGTAGCAAGAATCGAATGGCCTCCGATATCGAAGAAGTTAGCGTCTAGCTCAATTTGAGCTCCTGCGTGAGGTAAAAGAGATTGCCAGATTTCCTTGAGCTCCTTCTGAATTGAAGTGGGGGCAGGACATTCAGGCTCACAAGCGTGCTCGCCATCTACACCCTTTTTGTGGCGCCTGCGCCTAGCAGCCGCAGCAAGTTGAGCGGTATCAGGGAAGGGTAACGCCGGCTTGTCAACCTTGCCATTGGGGTTGAGAGGGAGCTTGCGGAGTGGGACAACGACTAATTCCAAAAATTAGCATCCAAAGAGGTTCAGGGTAACAATATGAAACTACTAACCAGTGGGGACAGCATAACTTGGGAGTTTTTTCTTCAAGTACTCCTTGATGTCTCTAATCAACTTTCCGTACTTTTTCAATCCTTTCACAATCTCATCCCCCGGCTTAACACCATCCTCCTCATCGACTGTCTCATCTGCACTGACCAAAGCATCCAATTCGGCATTTTCGAGAGGCACAATATAAGAAATCAAAACTGGCTCCTCATCTTTATCTCTCCTAACAAGGGTAATGTTCTCCCGCACAAGCGGATGCTGAGACAAGTGGGTATCAATTTCACCCAACTCAATTCTGAAACCACGGATCTTAACTTGGTCATCTGCTCGTCCACTACACTCAACGTTTCCTCCTGGGGTATATCTTCCCAAATCACCAGTTCTATAAAGCCTGTCCCTAGGACCTATGTATAAGTTGCGCCATGGAGCATCCAAGTTCTTGGTATCCAATTCCCTCCAGTGTCCCTCTGGCATGAACCAGTTGCTGACGAATTTAGCGGCAGTCATGTCAGGTAGCTTGAGGTAGCCCTCTGCAAGCCCTGCTGCACGAACATAGATTTCTCCAATTTCCCCAACACCGCAAACCTGTTTTCTGTTGTTCCTGTTAACAACAAGCAATTGAACATTTAACATACCACGTCCAGCGGCCAGAACGTCCTTCTGACTCTGCAGAAAGGTGGGATCAGAGTTGATCGATGGGACTTCGAAGTAGGAAACAGCACGCTGTGTCTCTGTAGTTCCGTACATGTTTACAACAGCGACGTTCCTGGCGAGAGACTGCAGGCGGAGACAATCACGCTTGGTCAAAATATCACCAACAAAGAAAGCATGGTGAAGACTGGGGATAGCCCTGGTAGCTTGAGCGGAGAGAAGCTGACCCATAGCCGGGGTCAAGTGAGTGATGGTAGCACCATTCTCATCCATCCATTCAGCAAGACGACCTGGGGTACCGATATCATCTGCTGTGGGTACCAGAAGCTTAGCTCCCAGGAACAGGGGAGTAAAGATATCTCTCTGGATTGGATCGTGTGCGATACCGCTGAGCATGGTAAAGCGATCCCTCTCAGACAACCCGAATGTTTCGGCCATCCATGGAAAATAATAAGTCAAACTAAAATGACGCCCTCGGACACCTTTTGGAATACCTTCACTCCCGGAAGTAAAGCTGAGTGTTGGGTTTGAGTCGGGGCCTACAACTATCCCAGTGCCTTCAGCCCTGAGAGAAACTTGACCTGCCAATACGTCCTTCCCATTAACCTCACCACCCAGCGGAGTTCCATCTGCCTGGATGGCCAAGGCAGGCACCTCAGTCAGGATGCTGAGCTCATCAGCAATGTACTTGCGAACCAATGGTGCCAACTTTCCAGCTTTTTCAATGACAACCAAAGCTCGTGGTTGAGCGACCTGGAGGTAAATATTCTGCCTTGCAGGTGGATATGCAGGATCAATAACGGAGAAGGTCGCACCAGCTTTCAGCACACCCATGACGGCAACCACGAGATCTACGCCTCTGTAAGCATAGACCATTACAACATCGCCCACCTTTACTCCCTTCTGTACGAAATGATGAGCCAAGATGTTGGATGCTTCGTCAATCTGTTGGTAGGTAAAGACTCTATTCTTAGCCTCTGGCTCATCGAAGTGAGCAGTTTCAATGATACATTCCTTATTTGGATGCTTCTTAGCATTTGCAGAGAAGATATCGTGAATAGCTCCACGGAAATTACTCCAATCGAGATCCTGAGTGGGGTCAGGAAGGATATTCTCTTGCGCCGCAGTCTTCAAGGGTATTGACCCTACTGGAATCCACGGGTTCTTTCCTCCTATTTGGATGACTTGTAACATCTGATCGAGTATGTGTGATATCCTTGCGGTGGAGAATATCAACTGGTTGTAATGCGCTTGAAGAGTGATCTCAGGTAGTAGAGAGGCACCCCTAAAAGCCTGAGAGGCAGAAATTGGAGCAAGCTCAACATATATCGATAAATCCTCGGCAAGGGCATGGGAAGAAAGGAATTGCTTGGATGGGGCGTCTGGGGTGTAGTAAAGCGACTGGCGGAAAAGGGCCGGAGGAGCAGCAGCACCGGATTTAGTTTGTAGATGCTGAACAAGATCCGCGAAGGGTACAGAGTCTGCAGCACCTTCTCGCTCGAGCTGTGAATATGGTCAGTCGCAAGTATCGTAGCTGCTGTATGTGATATAATCACCTCTTTCACCTTGTTCAGCAGCGACTGGAATGTCGTCTGTCCGTCGATTGGTGTTCGTAGGACAAACGGTTCCTTGTTCTCACCACTTGTTCCCAGACTGATATCCTCATCTCCTGTCAATCTGAAGGATAAAATTGCGAATGCTGTCAACAGAATTGTGAATGGAGAGAATGTATTTGAGCCATCTAAAATGCTCAATTGCAGTAAAGCAGTCCGTGTTGCCTCCGGGATAGTTACGGGAAGTACAGCTTCGACAAGGCCAGGAGGGTCAGGTCGGACGTAGTCTGTTGGGAGTGTTTGCGTGGTGAGGCTTTGTAGACGATCTTCCCATCTCTGAAGGCGAGCGTCCAACGACGCCATTGCTGAGGCTTAGATAGGTTTGCAAAGTTATCGGACCAGTGAGGCGAGGTTTTGTGCCTTATATGAGAAAGGTGCAACTCCTAGAAGATGCCCCACTCTATTTGTGAGTTGGAAGTCCAAGGCAGTAGAGTCATCGGTTAGAATAACAACCAGCGTACTCGGCTGCGCCCATGCAATGGGACTGGTATTCGGGAGTGTTAACAGGAATCACCAAGCCTTGACACATACAGTTACAAAAGCTATTAAATCCTGAGAGTCTCAATTCATATCACAGTGAAAAGGTTCAAACAAAAAGAGTAATATTTACCTTAGAGTCAATTGAGCATGCCTCAAGTACACCAGCGACTCAATGCCTCAAATACATGGCAGAGAAAAAAATTTGTATCGATACGTGAACCCCTCCTTCAGATGGAACCCGCCATAGTGGGGGATGCCAAGACTTCATCCCATTCCATCAAATGCCGCACGTTGTACCATATCAAGTGAATACCAGGACATTGAACATCGCCCTCAGCCTGCAAGAGCCTGTTTACCTGCATTATCTTGTATCGCGGACCTCCAGGCAATGAGAATTAGTGCAAGTTTCGATTCGAGTCACGGGACATTTATGCAAAGGCCATGCAATCGGCATATACCGTAACTGTACTATATATGACTACTTATGTATCACGGCTTCAAATGTTACTGATGTTATCTGCCTTGCATTGTACCCATATCGCTCTATGTGATTGAGTACTTATGCTTGAGATTTTACCTTCTAGTAAACCTTTGAACCTCTGATTCTACCCATACTGATATTTTGTTCAGGGTAACCGCTGTCCATATTAAGCTGACATTATGGCTACTGATATTGGATGACGTTCATGTTGCATTTGCTATTGCAAATAAATATAATTAAAAGCTTGATATAATGGAGCTATGATTCGCACGCACTGTATGTGTAATGTGTTCAGCCCCCAAGGTACTTTACGAAACATACATCGCATAAAAGCAAGACAGACTCATTAAGCAATTAAGCAATTTGATTAAATAGAAGACGACAAAGGCAAGAACCAGGCATGAACTTATGAACTTATAAGTCATTTCAGTTGCACATGATTGATCGTGATATCCGCCTTGAACTTCCCAATGAACTCTCATCCCAAAGCCACACACACAAAATCATCTCCCATATACCATCTAATTTTTGTACCCTCCAAGATATTTCCCCCATCCCTCTAGCACCACTTGTATTTACTCGTGCACATTTCTCCATTGCCTGCCTATTCTGTGTTTTGTATAGTATTGTCGTAAAGTCGGGCAGCACAATAGGAATTATCAGGACTCTACTCGACTTTCCGGAAACTTTAAGTTGTACCTGGTGCGCCAGCTCCTGTACCAGGAGCGCCACCCGCTTGTCCCTGCGACGCGAGCATAGCATAATACATAGCCACATAATTCTGATATCCTCCCCAGGGTGCATATGGGTCGGTCCCGACATCTCCACTTGGCGCTACACCTGCTGGTCCTGTTGCTCCAGGCTGGGCACCTTGCTGCTGCCCTTGCATAGGCTGTTGCTGGCCATACCGGTCGTTGTTATTGTTGTAGTCATGATGACCTCCTCGGTCACGGTCACGATCATTGTTGTGCTGTCTATCACCACCCCCACCATGTTGCTTCTTATGCTAAAGGTAGAGAAGAGAGACGAGGGGTTAGTGGTTTCACGTCCCTATCACATCAAGTTTCTTTTTGGCTTTTTCCACACCACACACATAGAGACACACGTATCAAGAGCAGGCATCAATCAATCATTAATTCGCACGCAAAGATTCACGGGTGGGGTCGAATTATTCCTCGTCGTTTTCCCAGCCCTTTTTCGGCCCGTGGTCACAGACATAGAAATAGGGGTTGTCAAATCATGTGATGTGGATGCGAGTACAAATTTTAGAGACCTTTGGCGGTGAGTGGGTGGCAAAGTGCAAGACAGGGAGCAGAGGTGAAGTAAGGTAGGAAGAAAAAGGGGTACATGGGATCGTCAAAAGCACAATCGTTTGACAAATGTGCACTTTCCCTTTATTCCCTTTCTCATTCCCACCGCTTTCTCTCCTTTATGATGCACTTGAGGACCGTTTCACGTTTTTCCAGGGTTTCACTCCCACCCACACACGCCAAAAATCATGCATAAACCGACGAGACGAGAGGACGAAGATATATGAGTATGGAAATATTTTGGGAGGATGATAATGGGTTGTTGTATCGGGGGATGGGACAAAGGACATATAATGACGACGATGAATGACATACCGAGGCTTCCACTTTGTCTTCAATGGCTTTTCTAGCACGAATGATTGCATCTTTAGGGCCTTGCAAAGATATCTCCCGTTCAGTATCAGAGGGATGAAATTGGCTAGAGACATTGATTCTGCATCCGGTTGAGGACTGCATTTCTTTGATGGTCTCGCCGCCTGTAGGGAAAATATTAGCCAAGAATCCTGCAGAATGAATGTAGAAGAAAAGCGTACCTTTTCCAATTATCATGCCAACGGCGTCGATAGGCACTCTAATGGTTTCTGTGACCTTGTCACCATTCCGCTGTCCGCCACCATGATTGCCGCCATCATTATACCCACCTTGTACACTTCCATGCCCTCGATCTCTCGGGCCACTTCCGCTACCTCCAGGTGGCCCCTGGGGTGGTCCACCCGGTGTGGCTTGAGATCGGATGTCACTATCAACTATTTCCATAATCAAGTCTTTTGCCCGCTTCGCAGATTCTGCAGATCCTATCAGATTAACTGGTCGCAAACCATTGACAGACTTTTGTTCTCCAACTATGTTAATATGACAACCAGAGCGCTCTTGGAGATCCCTAATAGTCTCTCCACCACGCCCAATGATCAGCCCCACGGTTCTATCGGGCACCATGATCTGAAGACTGTCCTCTGGATTATCATTGCGAGGGTCGTAAGTATCTCTGTGGTTACCTTGATTCGGGTTATACGAACCGCCATCTCTCAATGGTGGCTGGTGAGAGGATACACTAGGTGCATTTCTCTTGGGAGGACCACCACTACCTCCAGTATTAGATCCAGATCCTTTGGCATTATCCTCAATGATCTGCAGGATTTGTTGCCTAGCAGCAGAAATCTGTTGCCGTGTCCCAATAATATTGCATAGCCTTTCCGGTGTATCTCTGTGATCTGCTCCAGTCAAAAATTGAACCCGTGCTCCTGTTTCTTGCTCTACTCGTCGCAGAGTCTCGCCACCTCTGCCAATGATTAAACCCACTAGCCCAGATTCAATGTGCATTTGTTCCGTAAGTGCGTCGGGATTCTTCTCTCGCCCACCACCGCCACCTCCTCCACCCCCACCCCCAGCGCCACCTCCGGATGGTCCACTCCGTCCAGACTGGGTATTTCCTTGGCTCCCACCATACGACCTTGCTGGTGGTGGACTATAAGGTGCACCACGCCTCGGTGGGCTATAGGATCGTTCTCGTTCGAAGTTGCGGCCCCGGCGCTCGTCCCTGTAAGGATTGTAGCCGTCTCTATAGGTGTCTCGCCTCGGCGGAGGAGAACGTGAACGTGAGCGAGACCTTCCTCTCCCGTAGACACCGCTACCTCCTCGCTGATTTCGTGGGTCGTCATAACGGGGAGCTAATTACGGTTAGCAAAGGAATGCCGGGTTGACTTTTCTTCCTCTTCCCTATATTACTAACCTTGCTGTTCGTTCCGATAGGTACCCCCCGATACCCCCCTTTCCGCTGCAATGCTCTTTGCACGAGCGATTGCATCGGCCAAGGATACTGTACCAGAATTCACAGGCTTGATGTTGGAGAGATCAAGTGCACCAGAAGACGTGGGCTGTGGTAATGCGAAATTTCCCTGAACCGCAGGGGGCTGTTGTTGTTGTTGGCCACCTCCGAGGCCTGCTGCGGCAGCTAAATTCTGAGCCAGTTGGGCGTGCATCGCCGACGGGTGAGGGGCTTGCGAGGGAGGACGTTGTTGTTGTCCAGCTACAGGAGAGTTAGCACGTGTAGAAATTGATGGGAAGGCAGCGTTACCCAGAGCAGCCAGAAGTGCGCCTAGATTCTGTTGGTCCGCCATTATGTGAAGTATGGTTGGGTGAAGTGATGGTGCGTTGTCTTTGAAGCGTCGTTCAAATAGAATCGAAAAAGGCTTGAAGTAAGAGGGTACTAAGGGATTAATAGGAGAGCTTTTCTACTCGATTCCTTTGCCTGCGGAGTAGGAAGCTTTTTTCGACGGTTTGCAACGGGATACCAGACTCGACACGAAGCGAGAACGTTAGTGATCGATGAGCAGCAGATCAATTCCCATCCCTCTCTTTCCCGTCAATATCTGAGGCGTATGTATGCTGAACAGTCGATTGGGTGATTGGTATGGAGTGAGCAGTTGCACTTGACGCAGCGAGCGTTTAATCTCCGGCCTGGTGGCTGTTTGGCTACTGCAATGCAGTGTGCCACGCGTGGCGTCCCAAGACCTGCTTACAAACTGAGAACCTTTCAGATGTGAGTATCCTCTACACCAGACTATCTCATCTAGCACTGTTCCACAGTATGGCCCGGCACGTCTTAGGTCTCCCGCTGTGCAGAGATGTCGATGCAATGGCCCACAAGACTGGGATGATGAATGGAGGTCATTGTACTGCAGATGTTATGGTTTGCAAGACATATTTGTAGTGGGTATGCGTTGTATACGGTTCATAAAACATATTTGAGCACGAGCATGAATGCTTGTCTGTGCCCTTCGGCTGTGACACCTCAAGAGAAACAAGCCTAAGTAAACATCACGATCTCCTCGACCTTTAGCTACATCGTCACTCAATCGTTTAGCAAAAAAGATCAATCCAGCTCCTATTCAACCCGTGTTGGCTACAGGACAGCGTCACTGTCCTAGCGTGCGTCAATTACGTTGATGGGCGCATTGACAAAGCCGTTTTACAAGCACGAGAACTCTGATATCCATAACCTGTACCCATAGTCCAGCTCGAGACTACATATATCCTCACACAGCTTCAACTCCAACCTACTCTACTGTTCGACGCTGAAACCAAATGTGTCGGCTGACCTACGTTGAGTGATTTGAATAGTAGAATATTCAAAGATAAGAGTTTGTACGGCGCTCTGCAGCCAGCGTTAAAAAAAACACCCCGCTACAACCACCCCGCTCTCCTCCTCCTTATTCCGCATCCACGGCCCAGAGTCCATTTGTCACCAAAACGCCCGACCCAGTTTCGAAGCCAAACATCTTCTTACAACGCACTCTTTCTCTGTTCCGACCCCCCTCTGTGCACTCTCACACGGCCTTCAGCCTTCATCCACCAGTCTCAGCACTCTCCCCAACCTCGTCCATTCCTTACATCAATATCTGCAACATTCACAAAAATCAGGCTGGATAGGTTCCAGTGAGCATCCACAATACAATAAACCTCTCTGAGTCCTCCGCTCACTCTATTCATGCTAGGATTCGTAAATTGTGCCCTGAATTCCTTCCACTTCAAAGGATTCTGGATTTTCACTCTTTACTCCCCGAAACATTATCACTCACAAAACATATCAAACCGACATCCAAAGAAGGAGGGTCTTGCTAGACTATAATCTGTGTCTAGATTCAAATCTATTGCGGATCCTCAACAACTACTCCTTGTAACTCCTTGGCCATCGTTGGATCTTCGCGCCATTTCAGGAGTGCTGGAGAAAGAATATTCATTAAAACAGGCCGCTGTCCCCCTCTGGGTTATCTGACAGCACAGCCGGAGTTATTGGCCCTCATCTTTCGATACCTCTCTCGGCGTTAGCAACAAGTTACCAATACTTTGAGTGCCAGTATTGGCCACTCTAGACTCATCATGCTCGGCTCTACAGTATCCTCTCTCATTGCAGCATCTCCACAGACGTCATCAGCGTTGTCACTGTCGCTACAATCATCAGGAGTCATCTCCCCCACGCCACTTTCCCCCGCAGCAATCAAAATCTCAAGAGATAGTAGGCTTCTAGAGCATTTGATGCCAAAGGTTGGTCAGCATGAACGTATGTTATTGCTGAACTGGTTTTTGGAAGAGGAAAGGCTTAAGCAGTATGAAGTTTTCAAAAGAGAATTTTTTGAGGACCCTGATGAGTACAATTACGCCCTGTCTTCCATATTGGGCACCTTTATGTGGGATGTGACTCCAGCCAACCCTAATTCTGGCACTATATCGACTTTTGTGGGACCCAACTCAGTGCGCCGAAATAGCCTCTACCCATATCAGCTAGCTCTCACGGAGAAATGGAGGGTTCTTGGAACAGTATTTTCGCATTCATGGAACAATGCTTTGGACAAAACCCAGCGAGAGGCACTTATCATGAGATCTTTTATTGATACCGCAAATATCAATAAGGATATGACCGACGCTCGCAGACAGTCATTTGATCTTAGAACTAGTGAACTTTCAGGTAGGGGGTTTATTCCTTTTATTCAGGAACATCTTCTTCAGAATACCACTACTGGTACTGGCCATGGTACTCCAGTTAGCTTGCCGCATACCGAAAATATGGTTAGGGTTTTCAAGGACTGGGTTGAGAAATCCGGGTCTGCAATTGAGGATGACAGCAACGATACTCTTTTTAGGCGGTCTTGCGCCCTGTCACTCAGAGACAAGTGCATCTATTCAAGAGCTTTGTTTGCTACGAGACTTTGCATCACTGTTCTTGAGATGTGGGAACAAATAATTCGGACTGTCGAGGTAAAACGTCGACGCACCTCAAAATCTAACGACGCCGCCATTGAATGTCCGCCAGTTACAACTGTGACAGAGGTTGAGGTTCCAGCAAAACAAACAAAGCATAAGAAGAAAAAGAAGGCCAAATCTGCAAAGAGAGCACGCCGAACACTCGCTGACACTGAGGTTGAGGCTAAGCTTACAACGGAAAATTCAAGAATCGAATTACAAACGGATGTCCATGGTGATACATTAGAGTTTAGCTTTGAAGACGAATTCGCGGCTGCTAGTGGCACCGATGAGTCAAAGTCTTCTGGGGTTTCTTCTCCAACCGGTACTGGCAGCGAAAGATCTAAGTTTTCATCTTCCACAAAAGTCGAACTCACAAACGGTCAGAGGGACGCGCAAGGCCATGTAAGTGAAGAAATTGGCCATGCTATTTTCGTGGACCCGGCGGACCCCAATGGTGGAATACATGAACACCAGAAAGAGAGTTCGGAAACCCTGTACGGCAAGCATGAAGATAATGACCAATCGAAGATTGTTATCGATTCGCAGGTTTTTAATCCACAGGAAGGTGAGTCACTTCCCATCGATGTGTTGAACACTTATAGATGGATGCTTACATCCAAACCTAGTGGTTTCGGCCTCGAACCCTATTGCTCTCGGCCCTCCTGTTGTTGCAGTCCCCAGCTCGACTGAATTCGAGTCAAGTTTTCCAATGTGGGAAGAATTCCCTGATCAGCCAGAAGCAGAGTGGCTACCAGTCAAGGGCAAGAAACGAAAGGTTCAAGTAGCGGAGAGCCACCACACAGGGCCCAATAACCGCAATACAGGAAGAAAATCTGTTACTGAAGGGCATCAGCCTGACGCGAGTCTGAATGCTCAAGGGAATAACAAGTATCCACACAATCCAGCGCAAATACAGCTTCAGCCTCCTGCTATCGCCATCCCACAGTTCCAGCCTACAACAATGGCTCGCCCACGGCCTACTTCCATGACTCGCCTACATGCTCAATCTACTCGCAGACTCGCCAATGCTCAGTTGCCTAAGGCGGTAATCACCAATCAACAAAGCTCCCCGAAGCAGCAAAGTTCTCCTACTCAGCCAAGCACTTTGATTGAAAAGGTGCAGGAGGCTATCGAGCGTCTCAAGAAACCAATCAACAAGCTTCCGGACATAGAAGCGGAGGTTCCCGTAGAGGGAAGTCCTTCCAATGGAGGTTTTGACTCACCACAAGTGGGCGCAAATAATGCACACATCACTTCACCCTTGGAAGCAGCGGGAAGCACCCATGATTCAATCCTCATAGTTGCCCCCGCAGCTGAATCAGAATCGACTAATATCGTTGCATCATCTACCGCTCCAGCCAAAGGCAAAAAACACAAGCAACAGAGAAAGAGAACGAAGTCTATCTCGAAAGAACAATTTACAGAACATGATTTATCTCACCCTGTTGAAAGCACAGTCCCACCCTCGGAGTCATTAAACCTAGAGAATGTCACATTTTTCTGTGTGGTATGTCATCGCCCCCGTGGCTACCATCACTCAGTGCAGTGCCCTATGTGTGGGCCCGGGTCCACCATCAGATACTGCTCTCTTTCTTGTCAAATGCAAGACACCGAACACTGGCGCCTATGTGGACTCTCTCCATTCCCTGTTCCCGTCTTGGTCCCAGGGAGTACTGCCGCCAGTCGACCAATTATACAAAACACAGCTTGGATGACACCTGCCTTTGCGCGACAGCGGATGCTTTTGGTCAACCATCCCAATATAGATTATTTTCTTTTCAGTCCGAGTGCTAACTCGCCCAAGCACAAGCTCGTTTTCCATGACAAGATGAAACCGCAATTTACAAAGCTCCGTCAGAAATTGTTTCAACAGCAAGGCGTCAAGGCTGTCACTCTTCTGTACAGGGTCATAAAATCACATTGCCAAGATATGGGTATCAATCTTACTCCACAGGACTTAGCAAGTCAATTATTTAGTGAGTTCGGAGTTAATCCACTGCTCGCCTCAGCGAGCAAGGACCTTCGAATCACTCACCAGGATTGGATTGCGGCTGGAGTCTCAGCTTAAAGACGCTATCTTCAATACCTGAAGTTGGCCAGGGTGTCACTCATCACTTTGTAGCATAATATGATCTTCAACTTTCCATTTCGTTCTTTCTTCCACGAGGCATGGCGGCAAATGTAGGTTACTCCGCTTTCCTCGACT
This sequence comes from Tirmania nivea, assembly GCA_015179035.1. Taxonomy (NCBI): domain Eukaryota; kingdom Fungi; phylum Ascomycota; class Pezizomycetes; order Pezizales; family Pezizaceae; genus Tirmania; species Tirmania nivea. The sequence continues at coordinate 349,299 of WHUY01000036.1, forward strand.
AAGTCATTGTATATTTCTAGGTTTAGTCCATCTGAATTGAACGGAGTACGGCATGGTTATGGTTGTATGGAAAATCATGTATCGAGGGTTGTCCGGTGTTACGATGTTTTCCATTCGTTGGTGTTTGCTTTCTTACTTTCTCTATAGGGCCCAAATCACAACAAACAAAACATTCAAGACCAGCCTACGCGTCTACAGTATCAAGTGGATGTCTTTGGCAATCTGAATGGAAATAGGCATCGAAGTTTGCCTTTCTTTTTCTTACAGTTATACCTTTGCACGATGTTACGAGCATATGCTGTCATGCTTCTTCACATTTTTCGCATTTTTCTTCTATCAAACATTCATTTCCTGGGTCTTGCTTCTTCTATATGACTTCCCGGTGTCTTCTTAAATTTTTTCTTTCTGAGCTCTAGCAATAGCTGGCATCTACTCCTGTACATTTCAAGAAACGTGTATTATACGTCATGGCGTTCCATTTCTCGGCCTGTTACCACAAAGAGCATATTGTGGTTTCCGGTTGGCTTATCTAGTCCTAAAATATTTTCCTTTGCTCGCGTTAATTCCCATCACTCCTTTGCCTAACCTGATTCCCTTTACCCTACTTTGTACAATGGGTTCGGTTGACGCTCATAGTCAGATAGAAAAGAAGGTTACAAAAATCTGTTGATGAATGGGAAAGTGGTAAGGGAAACGTGGGGTATGGGTGGGCGAGAAAGCCGGGAGGTCGCCATCAGTATGAAATGAGGGATTAAAAGCTAAACATGTGTTTCCTTGTATGATATTCTTTTGTGCATGATATGCATGATAACTAGCAACGGTGGAATAGAGTCAGCGGGTGGGAAGGAGTTGTGTTAGCGGGGGAAGATGGACATTAGGATGGAATTTTCGCAAGCACAGACCATCATTTCCGGAATTCTGGAAGGTATTTCACTATTGGTGTCATGTAACCCTTCGAGGAATTCTGATTCCCTCGGGGCAAATTCATTTGCAGAGAGTATTTACATTTCAGATCTAGCAAGATAATACTATATATCCTTTGGCAGTATAGACTGGAAATATCGCTGCACTGGTTCGAGTGTCTTAAAAAGTATGTGAAGGTCTCTTGTAATCCAAATTATTCCTTCATCCTGAATATAAACCCTAATCTCTTAGCAAAACAAAACCCAAAACACCAAAAAGATGAATCGTACTCCATCCTTACCAAAAGAAAAATCAACCGCACTGATTAGGGACACCCTTATATCCAGTCATCTTGCCTTTGCACCCTTTCCCTTCCACCCTCATTTTTCATACCACATTTGTCCTTATCCTTTCCTACGGGGGATCTGTCCTTCCGCCTCCTCCACCACCTCCATCTTTCATGTTACACTTGTGTCCCTCCGCCTCCTCCTCCTGTTGCCATTTGCGGAACACCTCCACCCCACAGCTTCCACCAGACCCTGCAATCTCCTCCTGGAGTTCCAATCTCTCCAACTCTTTCTTCAAAAGCTAACGAGCCTGCGCCACTACCTCACAGCTCAACTCTGATCAGCCAGCCATCCCCTTACCAAGACCTCCTTCACAAAAAAAAGGACCCCCTGCGGATATGAAACGCACGCAATTCACCTTACTCCCCAGCGGGGCGTGGAGTGCTTACCATCGCTGGAAGTTTGTCCTTCTCTCTCGCCAAACGTCCCTCTGCGGTCCCTCGCCTGCTCCTCCTGGCTCTTGGAGCTCACCACATTCCCGGGCCCGCCCCTGCGCTGCGTGTTATTACCGGGCTCCTCGTAGAGATTCCCTTGGCCGTCCGAGGTGGAAACAGGTGTCAGTCGGGGTGACGACGGCATCGAGATATATTCTCTTTTCAAATAAATAACCTATCGTTATCGAGAGGTTGGACTTTTTTTTTTTTTTTTTTTTTTTTTTTGTTTCTCCTTTCCCGGAATATGAAAATATATTTTTTAGATGGGTGGAAGTATTGAAGATATACGTCCCACTTACTTTATCTATTGGGCATATAATCATTCGGTGGGCTGCGGTGCAACAGTTGACGTCATCACGTCATAATTGTAAGTTCTGCAGATGTAGAAGCGAACCGGCTAGTTTTGAGGGGGTTGGAGAATTCAAGGATAAGCAGATGCAATGCATTGTATTATTTGTTAAAATAAATGATTTTTAGCCTTATCTCAATTTCTGATGCACGCTCCATGATGTCCAATTGCAAATACACCGATAAGGGAAGAGAAACCCAAGTTCAAGAAGTAAGATGCCTTGTAGATCATGCACCATAGTACCTTCCCCCATGTTCCATCAGCCATATTCGATCCCCTGCACCCACCCGAAATTATTCCGTTCCTTAGCAAAGCAAAACTTGATATTATGAAAGAAAGAGACAGTAAACTCCGCCAGTGGTGACCTTCGCAATAACCAGAAGAAAACAGTGGTAAAACCCCATAACCGCATTACCAATTGTAAAGAAGTAAGGAAAAGAACAGCTCCTCCCATTCCATCATAGTAATTACATAAGTATCTAAGCAGAAGTGTCCATCAATTCCACGGGAGGTCTTGATGTTGGGAGCACAGCCGCCTTTGGTGGTGCAGTCGGTGAAATTGGGCTCTGGGGTACCGATCCGCCGGAATCCCCATCCGAGAAGTCGTCAACTGAGATCGACGGCATATGAGTCTCGTCCTTCTTCTCCGGCTCAAAAAGCATTACTGATCCCGATCGTGTCCTACCAATCGGCTTCACCTCCACCTCCAAACCCTCCCCATCCGTTGCTTTAGCATCCGTACTCTCTACCTCAGCGCCCCCAGGACCCCGATTCTTAGCTCGTAGCTTGCTCAACGCATCTGCCAAATCTTCCGCCAAGACTTGTGAATTAGGCGGCTCCTCATCTTTCATTTCCCATCCGTGTGGGGGGCTGGGTGGTGGGGAAATGAAAAATAGCTTCTTTGCGTCGGGGAGATGGAGGTGTTGGTCGCCAGGCTCGGTGGGAGTAGTTTCGCCGAAGTAGACCCTGACTCGGTCACCCATGATGGTTGAGCCGTCTAGTGCTTGTCGGACTAAGATGGCTTCATCTTCAGTGGGGAAGGAGCAGATGATTCGTTTGAAAGACTTCAGGGGAGACCATGTAATGACGTTGGCGTGAGTGGCAATGATGTTGCGGATGTTTTGAAGGCTCTCTGGATGGAAGACTTCTGAGTTTTGGAGATTCTGTTTGGATTGTTAGTGGCTGGAGGGCATGGAATAAGAGAAAGCGAATACTGACTGTTATCAAGAGAGTATTTGTTGGTTTTGAGGGTTGTGAGAGAGGAGGGAGGTTTGAGAGGTCCAGCTTGAGGGAGCTTCGGGATGACGATCGAGATCTGGTGTTTGGGCTGGAAGGTTCGGACAAGTTGGAACCGTTGGAGCCGCTGAAAGCTGTTGCTATTGGGCTAAGACTTGGACTCTCCATTGTATATAGCTTAACCTCTGTCTACCGGCAGGCAAGTGGCAGGAATTGTCGAGAAGCTTTGATGGTTGGGTTTCAATGTGTGCTTTGATTGCTTTAGTCTTCTTGTCGGTAGTGGAGGGAATCTGAACTTATATAACTTAAATAGCCAACGTTTGCTGCGAACAGCGGCTCTATCCCCGCGCAGCCAGCGGTCATGTTAGAGCCATTTACACCCTGCAGTAGCTACGCCCACCGGCTAACCTAACAACGGAACGAAGGCCTGGAATGGTCTCTGGGGACGAAACCTGGCGTGGCCTGCATACGCCCGAGAAACCCGTACTCACGTTTGGAACTTGCTCTCGCCACCACCAGTATCATTCCCTCACCTGATGCTTGCTGTAAGTCAATGCCCTGGGTGCTGTTTGACCCCCTGCAGCCTCTCCTGAACCAAGAATCTGGGCTGATCGACTCTGCCTCTTTCCATTCCCCCCAATACTTTTGTTCTTAGCTCACATCAGCACATGAGAGCATTGGCCGCCTGGAAGACGGTCAATACCTGTATTGCCTCCGTTGAAGCTGTAGTTTTGACGAATCATCCCGGAGTGACTACGGCGGATCTCAGGCCGATACAGTCTCCTAGCAGAAGAAGATGTTGACCTTGGCCAAACAAAGCAATTGCGCACCAAGCTGTCGGCCTCGGCGACCGGACGTGGGCTGTGCCGGGAGAAGCACTTTATACCATTGCATTGGCACTATACGGGGGATGCTCCGTGTTACGATGGTCTCCGTGCCTACGATCAAGAGGATCATGCTGCTGGCAATATAATAATCGCGCCGTTCGGCGTCCAACTAATTTTTACGTGCGGGCCAAATTATACTTGTCAGTCTCCTTACGTGGATTATATGGAGTATTGGATGGGAAACTTGTGGGATGATGATGAACATCACCCTCAGGCTTAGCATTCCTCATGACCGGGGGCTGCCCTGTTTCCTGCTCCAAAACTTCAGATTGGCGAAGTGGGGCAACCTCGAGATGAGGAACTGAACTTACTCCGAGACACTGCCCATCCAGCGCCAAACCACTGTACTCATCCACATGTTTCCCTGCCTAATCCAGCTAAAACATTCGCTGCGGGTTTTGGAGCTGGTACTGGAGCGAGTACCATCGTTAGCTGAGCACTCACAACACAATACGCAGCGCTTTCGCCATCCATGTCTCTCATGATACCAAACACCAACCCATTGCCGCTCGCATTTGCTTCTACAATGAGGAGCGAAGTCTTTCCTACCACAACATACCTCTACGTTAGTTGCATTCTTGGCGCCTCTGTGCTATGCATGCAACCACGCATGGGGTCGTCAAGTATAGGTAGGAGAACAAAGCCATTAATGCTGGCTTCTTTTCACGTTGGAGTTATCGTCTCCTGTTTCACAAATATCGACCGGTTTATACGAACTTCACTTATGTCTCATGGTGAGGGTAACTCGTGAATGGTTTGTGCTACATACAACCTCTGTACTCTACATGTATGACTTGCTTTCAGAGAATCCAGTATATGCACCCAGCAGGTGACACCAGATGTCAGGTTATCCAGATGCGATTCCTCGCTTATGAGTGTAACGGATACAACAAGACCCGTGTCGCAGCTTCTCACAAAACGAGCTACCCTAAAAAGAGCTGTCGCAACAGCGTGCCGCATGAGGTTGGCTGCCACCATACAAATAACCCTGGTTCCCCGGTGCAAGGCGCAGTCGCAATACTCTGCATATTTGCGGGCGAAAGGGTGACAATAATTTTGCCTCCGAAATGTGGCGAAACGGGTGGGCCATAACATGCCTAATTACAGGCACGCAAGCCTCGTTTGGAATTTTCCGGCTTTCAGTACACGTAGGGCCTGTTGGGTGAGTAAGCAACTGTAAGTGGGTAAGCAACTGTAAGTCTGATCTGAAACAAACATATGGGACAGCCCATAGTATTGTGGTCCCATGAAGGCGCATGGTGGCACACTTGAGGCACATGGAATTCTGGGGGGACAGAACAGCTCACAACTGAGTCACTAACTATCCATTGCAAGGCACTCAATTGCGGTTCGAGCTTAGGCTTTTTTAATTTGAATTGCGCCCGTGGGATATAGTTGTACACTGGCGGGCGTTGCGCTAGGCGTTACATCTTTGTAAACCAACTCTGCCTTATGGCTTAGATATAGCTTACCCTCATCTCACCCATCTCATGCACCACCAGATAGATCCTAAACTGCGAAACGCACGCTGCTGCGGCAACAAAAGTGGCCAGGGGTCTATTGTTACCCTAAATCGAGGAGGGGTAGGTAGGTAGGTATGGGGTTGTGTGGGCCGCAGGGGCCGGCATATGGGATTTCCCGCGGTGGATCCGACACTTCGTTTGCGCGTCCTCCGCAAGGTGAGAGCGTTTGTGGGCTTGTGTAACTTGTGTAACTTACGTTTGGGCTCAATACCACGTAAGTAGGCACGAATGCAGCCGTAACGTTTGCCTCGTTTATATCTATAATTATAACCACATAGATAGATCAAGTGTCAGAGAAAAAGCTTAAGTATCCTGTACCCGGAAAAAAATATGGCTAAAGAAAATCCCGCGCGGGCTGAGGGAGGAGGGGGGCTGAGATGATCGACGTTTTTATGTTGGTGCAGTTTTATACTTCGGAAGGGTCGTAGATCACACATCTCCTGATCAGTGGCTTATGTTTACCTGTTGTTCTTTAGATACCATTTACAGAATTCATGCTGGTACATATGCATATATATGTGTATCTATAATGTTATTTATTTATTAGTTTTTGTGTGCCGTAGAATCCTAGGACATAGGCATGAATATGGAGGTTATCACTTGACGGGAGGATTCGCCTTCGCAGGTACAGCAATAAGAAACCAAAAAAAAGAAAAGAAAAAGAAAAAAAAGCGGTATTGTACATATCAGCGTTAGACATAACCACGCAAGTATGATTCTCCTCTGATCATCAACTCCGTATGCGGAAGATTCTCAACTTCGTCAACATAAAGCTGAAGACCCGGGCCATATCTCCAACACCCCATGCAAGCCTCCAACCCCAATAGCCATCTTCCTATTTCATACTTGCCCAGGCCTACCAACTACCTCCCCCTCCCCCACCATAAGGCGTAGCCCCCCCGTTCCACGCATCATACGTTGTCCTTCCTCCACTCTGAAACGGCGTCGTATACCCCTGATCTCCCCAGCCATCATCCCTCCCACCCGCGCCCCCGTTCGCCCCATGCGCACCTGGCGGGGATCTAGCTCCACCATTAAATCCATCTACATTCGCGTCTGCGCCCGCCAGGCCCTGAATGATCGCGGCGAGTTTTTCCTGGAGGTATTTGATCCCCTGTTCGAGGATTTCTTGCGGGGGGATTTGTCCGACGGATTCGACGTCCATGTAGAAGCGGGATGGGACTGCGTCATAGTTGAAGGGTTCGCCTTCGGCGGGGGGCTCTTCCCAGTCGGCGTTGATAGAGCGGGGCCTGTGTGGACGAGAAGAGAGGGATAAACGTCAGCTTTGGGGATGCGAGCCCCTACACACGGACGGCAGCTGGGAATATGTGTGATAATAGGGAGAGGGGGTGTACGTACCACTCCGACGCTGCATCCTCCTCATACCAATAATCGATATGCCTCAATTTATTATGCGGATCATATTCAAACGCCACGGCACTCACGGGGCTCCACTTCGCATGTTCCTTCGCAATCCCTTTCTTTGCTATACACCTCAGCTTCAGCTCCTGCCCCTTCCTCAGCTTACATATTATCGACCCGTGTCCGTCTGGGTCGTTGATAACTGGCGTTCCGCAGGCTGCGCCCTCCGCAACGGCGAGATCCCGCGCGTAGATGGTGACGTTGGTATCGCCCGTGCATTTTGCGTAGAGGGTCAGCGTCACGGAACATTGCTCGCAGTAGGCATCGCATGTGCAGTCGCGGTAGTAAACGAGTTTGTCGTCCACTTGGGAGGAGTCCAGGGGGATCAAACCAAGCCGGTGCGAGAGGAATTCATCGGGTATGACGGAGGAGTTTGTTTCGATTTCGACAAGGTCGATGGCTGTGGGAGGGGAATGAGTTATCCCATTGCTTCTTCCTCCCCCACCCCCCACCCGCGCGGCCGGAGATTGATGATGCCCTTACGTACCTACTGTCGGTACCTCCGCTATTATTATGCGTCGAAGAGAATTGGCGAACCTATTATCCTAGTTAACCACCCATTCCATTCCATCACAATGCCACCACCCTTCTCCTTCCCATGCGTCCTAGGGATCGAGAACCTACGCAAGATCGCAATTCGACAACACAAGATCGACGTGTCTATCATTCGCCTGCCGAATCGTTACTTGGGCTATTCAGGTGCTCTCACAATTTAGCTGTTGCTTTGGGCGGCTAGAATGGAGCATAGACATACGTCCGATAGCATCGGGCCCAACAAAGTCCATCTCATCCATGGTTTGTAGTTCGCTATGAAAATACTGGGGAGGAATGTGAGGTTGGTGAAGGTTGAGATGCTTCGTGTGAATAGCTTAGCTTTACAACTGAGCAATCGAGCCGCATTTGCGGTCGCGTTGGTGACGCTTGGCAGGCGCACGTGGCGGTAAGATATGTAGGTCAACAGTTACCCTGAGCTGGAGCGCCAGGCGAACGATTTTAAGTGTTGGAAATACCACGGGCCAACCTCCTCTTATATATTATGACCCACATAAAAGAGCCAAACAAGAGTAGAACTTTAGCTATCCTGGGGCTCAAAAAATCCGACAAGATCCTCTTCAAAGTCTATAGATAAACATTGAACGTACGAAAAGAACCCGTGCTATTCTCTACTCTCCCCCCACGAGCAGCGGTTGAAGTACAACTAGCAAGAATACCTTGGCACCGAGCTCTGATTCAATCCTGGAGCACAGGTGTTTAGACTGTAAGACTACAATTAGCATCTAGACATACGGAAGTTCAGGGTAAGTCTCAGGATTAGCAACTTACACCTCAGATCCCATCCGATGCTCGGCCCCAGTCTGGGCAACTCCTCTGCCACACTCTGCACATCCTTATCACCTCTACCAGACAGACATACAACAATATCCTCATCCGGCTTCATGGTCTTCGCCAACTCCATCGCACCCCAAATGGCGTGTGCGCTCTCCAACGCAGGAATGATACCCTCCAACTGTGAAATCAACCTGAAGCCCTTGAATGCATCTGCATCTGTCGCTGCAATAAATTTTGCTCTTCCACTATCCTTCCAAGCCGCAAGCTCAGGACCGACACCAGGGTAGTCGAGACCAGCGGAGACGGAGTGGGTATCGGAGATTTGACCCTCCCTGGACTGGAGAACATATGTGCGCACACCATGCAACACTCCCTTAGACCCACTAGTGAGGGTGGCGGCGTGCCTGTTTGTATCGAGGCCGTCTCCACCAGCCTCAATGCCGAGAAGTTTGACGCCCTTATCCTTGCTGAAGGGGTAGAACATTCCCACACAGTTACTGCCACCACCAACACAAGCCACCACCGCCTCTGGCAGCTTGCCTCTTGCCGCTAAGAACTGCTCTCTAGTCTCATTACCAATAACACTCTGGAAAGTCCTAACAATCGTCGGGAATGGGTGTGGACCGATCGCAGAACCAATGATGTAGTGCGTAGTGTCAACGTTAGTAACCCATGCTCTCAATGCTTCGTTTACTGCATCTCGGAGAGTCCTTGTCCCAGCATCAACGGCAACGACCTTCGCACCCAAAAGCTTAATCCTGAAAACGTTCAATGCCTGCCTGCGTACGTCTTCTGCACCCATGTAAATTGTACAAGTCATATTCAATTTTGCACAAATGGTGGCAGTGGCAACACCGTGTTGCCCAGCACCAGTCTCGGCAATGATGTTCGTCTTACCGAGACGCTTAGCCAAAAGGGCCTGCCCAAGGGCATTATTGATCTTGTGAGAACCGGTGTGATTCAAGTCCTCACGCTTGAGCCAAATCTGCGCTCCGCCAGCGTGTTTGGTGAGGTTGTCTGCCACATGGAGATGCCCAGGGCGGCCCATGTAGTGATAATAGCTGCGGTATTCTTCCCAAAAGACAGGGTCATCCTGGGCTTCGATGAAGCCGGCCTCGAGCTCTCTGAGACAGTCCATGAGGGACTCAGGGACGTATTGTCCACCGAATTCACCAAAGCGGGAGGGGAATGCCTCTGGGTGAGCGCCCTCGAATGCGGTATTCAGAGCATCAAGCTGGTCAGCCAAGCCTGGTCCCTCAGGAATCTTGGTGATAGTCTCGTCAGCATGCCCCACCACTCCACCCACTGCACCGGATTCCAGCGCCTCCTCCACTGTCACAGTGTGTATGGTCTGGATATTATCCCTTCCCACAACCCCGGCACAATATTCCCTCACAGCCTCTCTCTTAGCCTCAGCTCCCTCTGGGATCTGGCCAAGGATTGTGACAATCTGAGAGCCAATGACCACTCCTTCCGCGACGTCCCCGACACTGAGGAAGTGCTCCCGTGTGCTGACGCCGAAACCGACGGCAATGGGAGTATTATTGGAGTACTTATGTACTCGCTTGCAGAGCTCCGGGAGAGAAGCATTGAGAGTTCCAGTGGCACCAGTAACACCCATACGAGAGACAACGTAGATGAAGGAATCTGCGATGTCGCATAGCAGCTTCATCCGGTCGTCTGTAGTCGATGGAGCAATCAGCGGAACATAGCTCAAGCTATCCATCCGTACCAATTGGAGTTAGCAAGATCCCCAGAGTAAGGAGAGGAATGGAGTAGTTCTGTACCCTTCCTTTGTGCATACCCTCCTAAATCTAACAGCCTCCTCAGGAGGTAAATCACAGACAATGAAACCATTTACACCAATCTCCTTGCACTTCTTGATCAATCTCTCCTCACCATAGATCAATATGGGGTTATAGTATCCCATGAACAAGACTGGAACATTTAAGCCCTTCTTCCTCGCTTCGTTAACCATATTGAGAGCACTATCAATTGTGACACCATTTTGGAGAGAAATCTGGATTTGTAAGCCGATTCGTTAGTTACAGAAGAGCCGTTTCGTATTCCAAGAATTACAGACGTACGTTATTTGAGAACTGAATTGTAGGACCATCGGCGATAGGGTCAGTGAATGGGAGACCTAGCTCGATGATATCTGTGCACCACACATTGGGCTGTTAGTTAGATTGCTACTAGATGTGTGGTTTCGCAGAGGGAAAGTACCAGCGCCACCAGCTTCCATCCCAAACATGATATCGACGGTCTCCTCGACCTTGGGGTAGCCTGCCGTCACATATGTGACCAATGCCCGCTGTCATGATGTCAGCGATTTATCGAACTTGACCGCACGTTCTCCCCAAGCCGCGACCGCAATTGCGCCTAGATGGGGGTAATTGGGCAAAGGAGGTACATACCCTTCCCTCCTTCTTGCATCTAGCAAATGTCGCTTTTATTATTTCAGCCATTGTGAATGCTCGTCTAAGAAAAGCTCAATTGAAACAGAAATTGAAAAGTAAGAACAGCCAGGCGAGGTCTGCGTTTACAAATAGAAATTATGGCGCTAGCGGCACAGGTATACTTGTGAGGGATGGTTGTTGTATGGCGGTATGGCAGGTCAATATCGAAGCCTTAACGATAAGAATGGCGAGCAGGAGCTCTATATACAATTCTAAGATGACTCTGACCTACACTGTTACATTCTCCTGGCTGGTCACCTGATAAAGAAAATATCCACTACATAGCCTTAGGCTTACTTAGACTGCACAGTACCTGCTAAATCACGTCCGAGTCGGCTGCGAGCATATCATGATGGGTGGTCTGGAGAGCGGGGAGCGGAGGAGGGGCAATTGGCAGCCGGGCCATACCGGTTCTGTGCTACACGCGAGGGATGTAGACCGGCTGCGGCGTTCTATCCGTGCGTACGGATGGGCATACCAAGCTCCTCCACGCATTCTGTTCGAGATGAGATGCCGTTGCGCATCGTATGGATCATCTGCCCTTTATATTCGGGATCCAATTTCATGTAGGCGAATATGCAGATATGCAGTGTAGCTATGTTTAATCGCTCCCTGTTGGGACATCAAGGAAACAAGTCAATTGCAATGGCTGGGGACGAGACTCTCAGAAAGTTATTAGATTTGCGCAAGATTCCGATCCCCGATTTGATTCGGGATGGTCAGATTGACCCGGATCTGGTCTCAGCAGGACAGTGAGCTGTTGGCGTCTAGCAGCTGGGGTTCATTTTCACATGACCTCGGAATTCGTGCGAGCTGTTGCTTGATGATTTACGCAGTGTAAGTGAACCCTACAACAAGTGGGATATACTGGAGCTATCCACTTATATGTACTAGGCTTCTTGGTACCTATATCGAGTCCATATACGCAATCTGGGAATATGCAAAAGTCTTAAGTGAACTCAAAAAACAACATTACAAAAAAAAAAAAACTAAGCCCTTCCGCTTGTCATAGAAATGCCCGGATCCACGCCACACTCCAGCAAAGGAGTAAATCTTATTATTGACTAGAATCCTAGGTCTCGATGAGGGTCTCTTCCCCCTGTGGTTGCTTCGCTGGCTCGCGGTCGGGCTTGTCTCCATGGTCTCGAGTGTCCTTTCCGGAAGCTCTCTGCTTCCCTTTACGGTCTCCAGAACTGCGCGAGTAGAACTCTTGAATGATTTTGGCGGGGATACCTGTGGTGACCGTGCGTTAGAAAACTACAAGAATTATGTTAGGAGTGCGCGGATCATACGATTGAGCAATTCCTTGGGGTAAATGCGTAGCAAAGACCAAGCAAGATCCAATGACTCGAAAATAGTTCGAGACTCGTATGGAGACTGAGATATGAATGTCCTTTCGAACTTCTCCAAAAACTCCAAACTGAGTTTGTCCTCTGATGACAGAGCTTCCTCACCAACGACAGCCTTCATGGCAGCTGCATCTCTACCGATGGCGTATTTAGCGTACTAATGGCCGTTAGCTGTTGCTTCTACTTATTGCAAGGGTCCATCGATTACCAATTGATTTGAGACATCGCCATGGTCTTTTCGAGTCATGCCTTCTCCGATGGCAGACTTCATAAGCCGGGAAAGGGATGGTAGAACGTTGATTGGTGGATAAATACCGGCGTTGTGTAACTGACGATCGACGAAAATTTGACCCTCGGTTATGTATCCGGTCAAGTCAGGAATGGGATGAGTGATATCTACAAATTTACATCAGTATACCGATAGAGAAAATCGTACGATTGTATACAGACCATCGTTGGGCATAGTAAGAATGGGAATCTGGGTGATTGATCCATTTCGGCCAGCAACCCGACCTGCTCTCTCATAGATTGTCGACAAATCAGTGTACATGTAACCTGGGTAACCACGGCGACCTGGCACTTCTTCACGGGCAGCAGAAACCTAATTGTATGAGTTAATACAGTGCATATATCGGATATAGAATGAGCATCTACCTCACGGAGAGCATCGCAATATGCAGATAGGTCTGTGAGAATGACTAAAACGTGCTTCTCGAGCTGGTAGGCAAAATACTCTGCCGTTGTGAGAGCTAAGCGAGGTGTAATAATACGTTCAATTCTTAGATGTTGTCAGCAGCTGATTGCTGCATCCAGAAACCAGGAAGACGTACGTTGGGTCATTGGCCAAGTTCAAGAATAGGGTGACCCTCTCGAGGGAGCCATTCTCCTCAAAGTCACGAGTGAAAAAGCGACTTGTTTCCAAGTTCACACCCATAGCAGCAAAGACTATAGAGAAATTGTCTTCATGGTCGTCGTGGACACCTTTCGTTGGCTTCACCAAACTGGCTTGTCTGCAAATTTGGGCGGCAATTTCGTTGTGAGGAAGACCAGCAGCAGAGAAAATGGGGATCTTTTGCCCTCTGGCTATAGCCCCAACTCTGTCAATCAAGAGAAAATGGCCTTCATTGTGATAGTTACGTACCAATTGAGTTCATGGTATCTAAATACTGGTTAGCAAAGATTTACTTTTCAGGGCATGGGGGCAAGGCGTACCTATGGCCGAGATACCAGTACTAATCATTTCCTCGGGGTAGACACGGGAGTAGGGATTGATGGGAGATCCGTTAATATCTAAGTAGTCTTCTGCAAAAACCTTAGGACCCTTATCAATGGCCCTACCGGAACCATCGAATATACGCCCCAACATGTCCTCTGACACTGGGATCTTCAGATTCTGCCCGGTGAATTCGACCGTCGTCTTCCTCACATCGACACCTGGTGTACCCTCAAAGACCTATGCTGAAGTCAGCCTGATACAGCAACCCTCTGATCCACACCTGGACCCACCTGAACAATAGCCCTGCTGCCTCGAACTTCGAGAACTTGACCAGCGCGCTTAGATCCATCAGGGAGCGTTAAGCTGACAATCTAGATGCCCAATCAGTCATTCGCTTATTTCTAACACAATTACTGTAAGGCTGACTTCGTTGTATCTTGGGTATTTGACGTTGTCTGTGTTGAAGCTCGGAGTCAGCAGGTGCTAGAATTAAATAGAAGAAAATGGGAGACAAAAGCTACCTAGAATGACTAATGGACCGTTCACTCCCTGGACGGTGTTGTATCTGAGGCATTTATTAGCTACCTAATTCCTCTGATTGCGAGTGACCGAGGACTACCGAATTCGTGGATGAATGCCATAATTCCTAATGAAACCGTATATTGTCAGCTTCCGAGTAGGTGAATGAATACCCCAGTGTCCGCTAATTGCGCTCACCGAGTAGCAGCAGCAGCGTTAATAGCAAAAGCCTACAAAGTTTCCTAGTCAGATACAGCTTTCGGTGAAATCATTGGAGGTGAGATAGGCAAGTACCTCTTGTGCAGACATTCTAGGTTCGGCCGCTATGGCGTATGGCGGGCCGGAGGATAGGTATGTGTCAAGATGGAAAGTTGTTTATTCCGGGTCGTCCTGAAGCTACAAAGGTGGAGCGGAGCGAGGTGGAGTGACGTTGCTGGGTACTATGTCGTCTACCCCTTCAAGGTCCGCATGCTGACTCAGCAACAGTCCGCTGACACGTGACCTGAGAAATGTCCATTGGATTCCTACCGGATCATGAACCTGCGATTGGGAGAATACTGGAAGATCAATTACTCCGAAATAACTTCCTAACCAGACCCACTGTATCCTCCCTACCGTAGGTACTTGGTATCAATTCCTACATTCTCTAAGCTCCGCCCAGAAGCCTTCGATGCAGGGCAGGCCGGCAGGGCCCTTCACGATACCACAGGGATCAAGCACAACTATCGGGCTGGGGTCAAGGATTTCGATAACCCCGCCAGATTCAAGTGTTCAGGGTGTTGAGGCCGAAGCTGCTGATGGATTCTGGTATCAGGCAGCCCGGACCTCTGTTTTTGGCAACGACTCATACTCCTCCTCGTCATATTTGCACCCTCCCGGGCTGTCTTTGCTTTACCCATCTTGCACTCTGCCTGCCTTTGATTAGACTGGTCTGATTCGTTTCTCTGGGTCGTATTTGCTCTTCGCGAAGCATCAATATCCTTTGGCATATATAAACTTTCCTCCCTTCAGGCAACCTTACGTGGCAGCAAAGGTGTAAGGATTACGCAATGACTCAAGTAGTTACTACCTCCTAGTCGACCTGCTCTTCTTCGCATTCCCGCTCACACGATTCACAGATTAATGTCCAGCCAGACCTCAGCACAATACAGGAGGTGCTCGATGCCGCGCGAAGTGCGACGACAGTTGACAATGCGCCAAATACAGTTGCGCTCTTTGCTTCAATTCCAGCGGGGTTTCTGAACCCATCCAGTGCGTACCTGAAACTGTCGAACAAGTGAGTCATTACATGCGCAAGACCCAATTGATCAATATATGTCGACTGAGCAGCAATTGGAGCGCACAGGCATAAGGGAAAGAAGTCCTTTCTTCTTGAGAGTGTATCCAGCAGCGGAACGATCTCACGCTTTAGTTTCTTGGGTGTTGGTATGGCCACGACTGCCTTCCTGTACATATTACACTTCCTCTAATCTACTTCCAGACCCTAGGAAAGTGATCAAGTCTGGACCTGGCCATGGACCAGAATGCGACCCCCTACCAACACTGGAGGCAGAGCTGTCTAAGCACCGAGTCCTCAAGGTTCCTGGAGTATCTTTACCAGCAATGTCCGGCGGTGCTATTGGCTACGTCGCTTACGACTGCGTACGATACTTCGAACCTCGTACCGCTCGTCTCCTCAAAGACAGTCTCGAGCTCCCCGAGAGTCTATTCATGCTCTTCGATACCATTGTCGCATTCGACCATCTCTACCAAACGATCAAGGTCATGTCCTACCTCCACATCCCTTCCGAAAACGAAAAGCTCCCCCCAACCTACGATGCAGCCTGCACAATTATCCAGGACATCATCAGCATCCTCTCCTCCCCCGATATCCCCTTCCCACCCCAATCACCCATCAAGCTCGACCAGGAATACACTTCCAACATTGGCCGCGAAGGTTACGAAAAGCACGTCACAACTCTTAAGCACCACATCACCCAAGGCGACATCATCCAAGCCGTTCCCTCCCAGCGATTCTCTCGTCCAACCTCCCTCCACCCCTTCAACATCTACTCCCACCTCCGCACTGTCAATCCCTCCCCATACCTCTTCTACATCGACTGCCAGGAGTTCCAAATCGTCGGTGCAAGTCCTGAACTCCTCGTCAAGTCCGAAAACGGAAAGATCATCACCCACCCAATCGCGGGTACTGTCAAGCGGGGAAAGACCTCGGAGGAGGATGACGAGCTCGCAAAGACTCTGTCAGACTCGCTGAAGGACCGTGCGGAACATGTCATGTTGGTGGATTTGGCTAGGAATGATATTAACCGTGTGTGTGACCCCTTGACTACCACTGTCGATAGGCTTATGACCGTCGAGAGGTTCAGTCACGTGATGCATCTTACATCACAGGTTTCGGGAGTCCTGAGGAAGGGTATGACCAGGTTTGATGCATTTAGGAGTATCTTCCCCGCCGGCACGGTTAGTGGTGCACCGAAGGTTCGTGCGATGGAGCTGATTGCAGAGTTGGAGGGGGAGAAGAGGGGTGTATATGCGGGCGCAGTGGGGTACTGGGGGTATGAGCCTGAGAGTATGGATACATGTATTGCCCTGAGGACGATGGTGGTTAAAGATGGGGTGGTGTATCTACAGGCTGGTGAGTGCAGACATCAAAACAGCGATCATGTGATTATATGATGAGAGTGGTTGCTAATTGAGTAAATAGGTGGCGGTATTGTCTACGACTCTGACCCATATGATGAGTGGATGGAGACTATGAATAAGCTACGTGCTAACATGACTTGTATTATTGACGCAGAGCAGAGGCATGCTAAGCTACAGAGCGAGGGTGGGGTAGCTGCGGATAAGAAGGAGATGGAGGCGAGGGAGGACAAGGAAGAGGAACAGAGAAACTTGGTGCATCCCGGCGGAGGGTTATAAGCCACTTAAAAGGGCGCGGGCTGATGTCGCAATAGGGCCGCTGAGGTCCTTGGGGCACCTTCCGGAGCTTGGTCGCAAATTGGAAATCGATATCTAAGTTGGCGAACGTTATGCTCGTCCCCCGTGACCTGCGCACTTTGTAAAACAACTTCGCAATAGTTACTTGCGCGACTAGAGAAAAACTTCCGCTTGACAGTGCCGTATGTATAGCCATTACGCCTTTGATTTCACACTACAAAACGAGTGTAGCAGAAAAAGGGCCTCTTGGGTAAATACCCCTAACTCTCCCCACCGTCGAAGACGCCAACTGTAGCCCTGAAGGATTTTCCGGAGTTCAGGTGCTTCAAAATTATTGCCACCGAGATCAAAGTGAGGCCCATGAATACGAAATAGAGGCCTGACCAATAGCTACCTCTACTGTGTTTCCGCCAATAATCAGGTAAGATCACGTGATGCATCCGGGGAAAGAGAAGTCTTTCTTCCGCCCTGCGTTAAGAATTTCTTTTACTGACTTTTCATATCCCAGAATTTGGATAAATGATATATGCATACGTATAAACAAATTGAAGGGGGATTAAGGGATGAATGGAAAGACAATGCAAAAGATAGAAACCATAAAGTGAACATCTATGCGCAAGAGCTGGGGGTTCTCCATCCGGCAGTAGCGCCCTAGTCCGGCAAACTCGATCTGTCGTGAATGTGATTGTGGTAGCTGAATCCCTAGCACTCTCCTAATCACTGAGCACATGCGCATACGTCTACCGTAAGACACTACTCCGCTTCACTGCCTCTAGTAGTTCGGGCCGACCCATTTGCTGAAAGCACTTTGTGGCTTCCTCGAAGGTCAACCATCTCCTCATGCGCTTGTTCATCTCAGGCCACTTGGACTCCTCTCGTTCGACGTTCACCTCAAAGAACATGAAGAGCGACTTATTCGGGAGTAATTTTGTGGGAGAGGCGGTGGCGGAGGCGGTGGTGGGGTTGGCGATGTTGACGTTATTGCTGATGCTGGTGTTTATTCGTGGGTCTGGAATTTCCCCGAGAGCTCGAGTTATTTGGCCAGTGATGCCGGCTTCTTCCCATGCCTCACCTGTAGAAATGAAACCTCTGCATCAGTGAATGTTCGACTCCAGGGTTCTTTTGTTTTATGGCCACTGAAAAAGCAATTGCGGGGAAGGGGGAGAAGAAACACACGCAATGCAGCATCCTCAGGGGTAGCCTCGTCTGTTTCAAATCCGCCCTTTGGCAAAACCCAATGGTTCTTCCTCTGAGTTGACTCCACCACGAGGATCTTCCGCTTGTCTTTCGAAACGGCAACGACACCACACACCAGTCTTGATCCATCCGAGGCGTAACCTGTATCACCCGAGTCAGTACATGAACGTTATTTTCGTTTCTTTTTTTGTGTTTTTGCTTTTCGTCGTCGCGGGGATCGTGATGGTGATTGGGATGGAATGTCGAATTGGGTAATACATACGTTGTTTAGTTCGTCCAGTTCGGGCCTTTTGACAAGGATGCTCAGCATGTGCTCACATTTTTATCACGAGAGTTTTGATGCAGGCAATTGAACGAAGCGAGAAATCCAATATGGCGAATCCCCGTTTCGTTGCAACTACCTGTCATACGTCCTCTCGAGGTTTTGGTGGAGAATGCTATATTACCTCCATCGATCGTACGCACTGTGCCATCTTTGATATACTTGCAAGAACGAAACTTGGGTAGGTGGGCCGTCGCTGCTCAAGTGTCAGGACGCCGGGGGATTGGAATGCGGACGCCGGAGGAGCGAAGAAACGTGCTGCGTGCGGTGTTCAGGCGTTGGCCGTGGGAGCACAGAAGACTAGAGGGAGGAGCTCGAGGCTGTACTGGCCGGGATAAGGGAGGGGAAAAAGATGCACCAGGCCCTGGAGCCTTTAAGCCTGAGGTAATGGGCCTGGAGGAAGATGACCCGGGGAAGGAGGGCTCTTGTAGTGGGGGACCGTCGAGATCGAAGGCGCTGGCAGCTAGTTTCTTGCGGCAGTAGGCAGAGAGACTGAGGACGGATATTTAAATTCTATATGTTCGTTCCCTTTGGGCGCTCCCCAACCGTAGCCCCGCCGTCCACGCATACCACGATCATTAACAGTATCCCGTTGCGCTCGCCCTCGCTCCCCACTATTTCCTCTGCGAACTCACTTAACCCCCCACAAAGCAAACAAGCAGCGCGGCCGCCAAAAGCTAACTCGGAAAACAGGGCATGCGCAGGGTCAGACTGACCGGTAGAACAGTACCAATCGATCGTGAGGTTAAGTGGTTTTTACCTCACATCCAGCACACGACATCCTTTGCTATGTGTGTACTTATGCAGCCATGTGTTGACTACGCATATAACCAGTTCTAAGTCCTCGTGTGCATCCTTGGTTACAACATTGGTTCACCCAGTTCCTCCATAATTATAGCCGATATCGAGGCCCCGTCCCTCGCCATGTCCCTGGAACTAGCTCTTCCACATCCGTCATCCACCATATCCCTCATCACCACTCCACCGAAAGCAGCGTGACGTGTAGGAAGATCATAAACAGTCCTTAATTCTGGCATGAGGATCGCAAAGGTGATAAGTAGCACGTCTGTGGCGAATCATACGGGCTCACCCTTTGCTTTGGTGAATGCCAAGCAAGCCCCTCCTCCTCCTTCATTATTGCGCCCTCCACAATAAAGAAAGAGCGTTAGGAACCGTCTTGTGCAGACAGGCAGCGTTTAGTGGATCGATATGCCCCGCTAGCTGCATGTCAGGATTTGCATCCAACTGGGCCGCCTATGCCGCATTGGTCCAGCTGTGTTACGGACGCGCAGGCAGGTACCTACAGCATGCTAGATAACAGACATCCCGACCAAAAACCAAAACTCGATATCAAACATTCATCAAGATATTATGCAGCGGTAGGCAGCCTATGATAGTTAAGTGTCCTACCCCTGTCACTGACTCGATTTGTAATGTTTCCCATCCAGCCTCGATTGATAAACGCTACAGCTAAGAAGTATATATTCTCCAAAATTACACTCGGTACAGCTACTGTCGCTCCATTCCCTCGCTCTTATCGTTAGCGGTCAAACCTCAGTTCTATTTCTAGAGCCAACTCCGTGCCCACCACTGCCGCAAACTGCTCGATTGCGACTCTCACCATACCGCCATCTCGAAACTGTCTAATATCCTACAAACCCCGCCTGCTCATCAGCAGCAAATCCCCACTTCGCTCCTTCACCACATGGCAATGCGGAACACTTACATTTGCAACCACGTGACCTGCCCCTGGCACATAAATCTTCACCTGCCCCAGATCAACCTTTTCTTCAAGCTCTTCCAATGACGGTACACCGGGCATGTGGCTTTCCCATAGACCTTCAGTGTATTCATCTTCATCTTCATCTCCAGAATTGCGGCTATCCGCAAACATTTCGCCCTCGTCAACGTCTTTTTGTTTGGGGCGCCATAGTGAGACTGCGTCAGGTTTGGAGGGAGAGCAATAAAACTTCTCTGTCATAGCTCTCTTCGCCTGCTCATCAAGTAAGTTCCAAACGTTATTCTCTGGGTCCAGAAAATATGTTGGATGGAATTGGCCCTTATATTTCATTTTGGGGCAGGTGTGGATGTAGAAACCTATCAATAACATTAGTATCGAACAATTATTTGCGGAAGGAACGGACCACAAGTAACTTACCCATGTAGTAATATTTATAGCCCTCCTCTGCCGCCAATGCTGCCTCTCTACACGCGCTCAACTTCCCAAATCCCCACTCGGAGAAGTCGGAATGGTACATAAAGTATACTCCACTGACACACCATGGGAGGAAGTCAAGAACAGCCATAGCGATCAGTCTCCCGTTAAGGCGGTACATTTGGTGAAACGACCCCATGCGTTTACCTCCATCAGAAGGAGATGCTGGGGTGGATTTCAAGGGAGAGTTGCAGAGGAAACGCCGAAAGCTGGACTCAGAAACCTTTTCCGGGCCTTCATGATGAACTGTAGATTGGTAGTTCTGAAAAAGAGCATATCTGAGTGAATATTAGAGCTCGTGGACCAGAAACCATAGGTAATACTTCATTCATGGTGACAGTAGAGTCTGAGACTTGCTCAAAGCTCCCTAGCCAGTTCAAGGAACATGGTCCCATCACCAGCCAGCCACTTGGGGGAAACGCACTTTTCCTCAGTAAAGGTAGAGGGTTCTATAGTAACCTCGAATTTCCGCTTGGGCTCTGGTGGGGTTCGTAGGTAAGAATATTCTGGACCATGAACGCTCCGGAAAAGGTCAAACTCCGTTTTGAGTTTCTTTTTCTCCCTGAAACCCCAGTGTTTGTCAGCCCGGAAATATAACTACCGGGGCAATTCCTGGAAAATATTACGGACTCCCGGGTCTTTGGATATCTTCTAGCACACTCGGAAATATAGCCATGTCCCACGACATAGCTTTCCCATCTGTGTAACGTTTTCCTATGTTCCCGGGACGGCTTGAATTGAGTAGCGTCTAGTCTAGAAATTTCTCGACCTGTTAGAAATTATGTTTAGACAAATGCATGCATAGGGCTTGACATGCCTGATTGTATATTGTATACAACATGACTTTTTCAAGTTGGGTCTGTACAGCAGATGTCCACTCCTGCGATATATGCGTTAGGCCTCTCGTACACAGGCTTGTTGCATAGTGTGCTCACACAACCTTCTCCAACCAAGATCCAGGAGCTTTTGATAGTGCAGAGGCGAGAGTGTGACTGCTCTAAGGTAAAACGCCTGACCTGAAATAGGCAATTAACAAATTTGCTTCCGATTAATCATCGTGGGTGTAGTACTTCCGGTGCCAGTGCTACAATAGCCGCAATCTCTACCCCCAGCTATGCCTGTAGGTCATTCAAGATCAACTAAATCACTTTCATATTCAGTAGCGCATATCGGCATTCGTGTACATAAGTGGGGGTATAAGATGGAGGGGTATATATTACGAAACGGAGTCAACGAATGAAAGTTGCAGACAATAGACACGGGTTACAACAACAAGAATCGACTGGATACTTCGCCGGCATTGAAGAGATGACTGCCAATGGTTTTTGACGTACCAATGTAGCCAACCTGGCTGTCAGCATTATGTGCGTTGGACTGCATACAAGGGCGCCTATCCAAAGCGGTCAATAGTCAGTATGCTTAACCTGCCCACAGTGTATGATGTCTTAGGGAAACAAGGTATGATGAGGACACTGTACCTCTGGAGATTAAAGGGAAGGCCCTATGATTACTGCCCTGAGCCTCTCGCGTGAACGTCGCCAGCGGGTATCAGCAGAATCGGTTATAGATGTGGGAACGTGTGTAGATCGACTGGTAGATGTAGTCTCTCGATGACCCCTTATATAGCTAGTTGTAGATCCAGAAAGAGGAGGAAAAGGGCTATAGCTAATGGAGTGCGACCAGCACGCAGATGCTATAACGGTCGTCGTTTCGTCGGGGAGGTTTCAGATAGTGCGAGCTACATAAACGATCGATATCTAGATCTTATCGAAGGCCTCTTGTAATAGCAGCTCGTCATATTTATTTGTACCACGTTTTTGTTCCCACGTGCCTGCAAATCCTCGCGACGTCTCACATTTTATGAAAGCGATGCTATTGGCGGCTCAATCTACATATACCGCTCTCCAAGCCCACTTTCAATTCAATCTCAGGGTCATGGCTATGAGAAGTCCCGCTCTTGCCCATGTGTTTTTTGGTCCACTATAACTCGAGTATCATGGCACGATGATATTCCCAAGTGCCCTGCATGTGCCGGGTATTAACAGGCATCCACGGAACCGAAAGCCTGATGGCTATCTCCACTATAGCAAGCCTCTTGCCTCCGCAAACTGCACCCTTTTCTCCTCTAGTATAGCAAGTGGAGAAAGTCGGCGACGTGGTCTTCCCGCCAGAGTATGTAGCTCTCGACCCGGTTAAACCCACCAATTTCCCATACGCTTAATCTATTACCGTCACTCCAGCGATATATTAAGACTGCTACATGATACTAGCTCGATGCATTGCGATTCGTCGATATATAAATGGTAGGCGGGATCCCAATTTCGAGCCCCACTGACGTTCGGCGGAAGTGCTAGCTTGGTTGCACTACACTAGGTTTGACCCGGGTGGGATGGTTGCACTACCCCTGGCGAGGGGTAGTGCAACCAGACTAGGATGCCCTATCCCTTGTACTCTAAAGTAGTAAGAAGTAGCGCCAGAATCATTTTGTAGTGCAATTTTGGAAGAACCAGAAATCTCATAAGTGCAGTAGTCTGCCTCTCGTAGTAAGTGTAGCTACGAGGGGATTGTGCCAACTAGACTATAAGTGTAGTGGCTTGGTGTCGACCGAATGTAGGTTGGCAAGGCTAGTACTACTTTGAATTAAAGGTGCAGGACGTTTTCTGGGAGTTAAGCCTGCTCATTCAAATTGGTTACCCTGAATTCAGTTGAATCACAGATAGCCATATATATCCAACCCTAGGAGGCTAAACTCTTATTAAAAAAGGGTTCCTGGGAGCGAGAATAGTCTCTACGAGAGGCGGTGCCCACCAGATTAGAGCGAGAATACCTACTCGTTCTTTATTTTAGGCAATTGCTTTTTTTTTCTTTGTTGCTATTTCGTTAATTTTATCGTGCCAACTAGACTAAAACCCATCCACAGGTGAGAATAAACCGCTGTTTTTATTATAACTCCACTTGAACACCTTGCTCCTTGTTAAACGGAGATAGCGAACATGCTTGCCAACATGGAAAAGATCAGTCTATAAAGAAAAGTCCACAAATATTTACAGTTTTACAGACTATATATAAGCGGAGACGTCCGTAGACTTTGGTAATGGTATAATTGTCCTCGAGTTCCTGTACAGCATTGTGAGAGGGCTTGTGGACCATCTCTTCTCCACAGTATCTTCTTCTGATCCCCGATTGCCTAGTTCTTTGCACGCTCCCACCTGTTCAATTCGCTCCTGGCGATAATTCTTCCGGTTTATGCCACTAGACCCATTAGGCTTATGCCAGCGCCCTGATCTCCCCATCCTCATACTTCGCTTTGAAAAAAGTATAGCTTAGTGTCACCTGCTCAATACCCCTCATCAAAGGGTCACTTGCAAACTCTGGATCAATAAAAAAGAATACTGGCATATCGACTTCCTCCCCTGCATTCAACTTTTGCTCTTCGAAGCAGAAACACTGAATCTTGCTGAAATACGGTGCCACTTGTCCTGGGGTTACAGAATAAGTAGCCACGCCGATTACATCTTCATCAGCATTGTTCTTGGCCTTGTAGAATGCGAGTGCGGTTTCCCCAGGCAGAACACACACTTCGCGTTGTTGGGGAGTAAATTTCCAATCAAGAGTGGAAGAGACGCTAGAGTTGAAGGTGACCCGGATGCGGCGTGCATTCTCTACGGGGTGGAGTTTGTCCGGAGTAAACCTAGTTGAGTCGGTGATGGGAATGCCACCGAAGCCGGTACGTTGGCAGATGGCACGGTATAAGGGGACGGAGGCGTAAGAGAGGGTAAGAGTCGCAAGAATCATGCTGGGAAGTAGAAAGAGTCAGTTGGGTTCAATGGTGGGATGGAGATTCATCGGAAGCGGAAAGATGGAGGAGTACCTAGCTGTGTAGTAAAGGAGGGAGGTATTTTTTTTTTTATAGAGGGAGCTATAGTCTGGGCGGTAGGGAGTTGTCTGCCGTACAGCATGTGCGGCATTGACGGTGCCATTATGTGGTGAGGGTGGAGGTGGGGGGGGGGGCATCCCAGAAGGGGGTTGTAGAGGACAAGAAGCGGTTCTGTATTCTCGACGCTGCTTTGCACCGGCAGGCTGTTGATAATCGGGCTGTCAGTGGAGTGAGCTGAGGTGTCCATGATGGGGCTGACCGGTGGAGGAGAAGCGGCGATGCATACTGGAGGCACTGAGAGGCAATTGAAGGTTTCATGGCGATCAAAATGGGGGCGGCTAATCCCCGGGGCGGGGCGGGTGTTGGTTAGTGGAGGACGTAACCGAGGGGACGGTTACCAAAGCTTTCTACGCAGCAAATAAATATCAATCCATCCATCCACTTTTTGTTTACGCTGACAGCAAAACTTCAATATAAAAAAAACAGAACATTCATCTCTCTCGCATCTGTCATTAACAGCATACCCTCTTGGCAGAGATCTCAGTGATCTACCCGGCCAATGATCTAGTTGCAATGGCTGTACAGTACCTTTCCAACTGGGTACCTACCGCAGCAAAAGAACCCTGCATGCCAATGGGCAGGAGCAAAAACTGCTAGCGCTCAACTCGCCTTACCAGAGTACAAACCTAGATGTGATGTGATACCATTTCGAACGACAGTGCTCCATTGTATCCTTTGCTAGGTAGCTTTTGTGAGCTTCTTTCTAGTTTTGTGCCCTTCTTTCTGTATTTTTGCTATTTCCTTGCTTTTTTGTCATTGAGCCCCCAAAGTTGTACCATTCCAGCATAGCATAGTACACGAGCACACGACCACACGACGATGACTACCAAAACCTCAACGACAGCGAGACATGGGGTGGTACATTATCCATTCTGGTTCGGTGGGAGCGCAAGCTGTATTGCTGCCTGTTTTACACATCCATTGGGTGGGTCTCAATTCTCCGAATGACATTAGATGCAACAAGGCACGTGACTAACTATGTTGGTACCGCTTAGATCTTGTGAAGGTCCGAATGCAAACTGCTGCCACTACTGCTGGAGGAGCAACACCGACTATGTTGAGGGCCTTTGTGAAGGTTTCAAGGAACGAAGGTATGTGAGAGAAGGTCTATATGTTGACGTGATGCGGATGGATGGAGCTGACACAGTGTTGCAACAGGGCTCCTGGCTTTATATAGCGGGGTGAGTTTACTTGAGGGTAGCCCCACCGCATAGCCGGACTGTTACTAAACACTCAATTGTAGCTCTCAGCAAGTCTCCTCCGACAAGCAACCTATTCCACCACCCGCTTCGGCGTCTATGAATTGCTCAAATCTCACTTCCAACCCCCAGACCAAATAACTCCTCCTTCCTTCGGTACATTGGTCCTCATGGCCTCCGCCTCCGGCATGGCTGGGGGTGTCGCGGGGAACCCAGCCGACATCATCAATGTTCGCATGCAAAACGACCGCTCTCTGCCACCTTCCCGGCGTCTCAACTACAAACATGCTCTTGACGGCGTTTACAAAATGCTCACGACCGAAGGACCTTCTTCCCTATTCCGCGGAGTCTGGCCCAACACACTCCGAGCAGCACTTATGACAGCAAGTCAGCTAGCGACATATGATGAGTTCAAGACACTAATCTTGGGAGCGGGATTAGGGAGCGATGGAGTGGGAACTCATTTTGCAGCGAGTTTGATGAGTGGGCTTGTTGCTACGACAGTTTGTAGCCCGGTTGATGTGGTGAAGACGAGGGTCATGGTTGGTCAGGAGAAGGGGGTGGGGGTGTTGAGTGTGTTGAAAGCGACGGTAAGGAAGGAGGGGGTACGGTGGGTGTTTAGGGGCTGGGTACCGAGTTTTGCGAGATTAGGGTGAGTGTATAGTCGCTATACTGTGAGATTCGTACACTGACAATTGAGGGATAGGCCACATACAATTTTGACATTCATCTTTATGGAACAACACAAGCAGCTGTGGAGAATTATACACCCGCAAAAGGAGCCCGAAGCAGCACTTCTTTAAACCAGTATTCAGTTTTTTTGTTCGTTTCCATACTAGATTATGTGTAGCTGCATTTGCGTTTTATTGGAAGTTTCGTTGGCGCTTTCAAAAGGATGTATCCAAGGTTTATGGCTTTCCTTGTTCTGTTTATTTTTCATCGTAAAGATACCTTCTAGACATGTCCTTTTCAAGTTCTGATCTGTTATTCTTGATATTACTTTAGGCTGGTTACTGTACATTTTTCTTCATTCAATAAGGAAGGCTTGCGAGTTAGAGTTATGGATAGAGAAAATTAGAGATAAACGCTGGATCATTGCCCAACTCACAATCAACGTTTACCATATTAGTTGAGAAAGTCTGGGCATGGGTAAAGAGATACAAACAAGAGAATACGAGTGCTGGAGTTTTGCGAGAAGGGGAGAAATGGGATAGGAGAATAAGAAGACTTGCATGGTGGTTCCGACGTTCGTCATGGGTGGGAGAGTTAAATCCGTGCCAACAAGACTAACTATTTAAGTCCATGCATGTTACGGCTAGCTCAGGGTAACTTAGCACATCTTATATTATACCTAAGTACATTAGGTCAGTCAGCAGCACTACGGGTTACATTAGCAGGTTTTTTGGCTGGGTCTCTCTTCACGAATTTAATTTATACTATCCTTTGTTGCTCGAAGTATTGGTTTGTCCTTTTCTCTTGAAGGTAGCGTGCGCTTGAACAACAAGTGAGAAGCCGTTGTGATTTCCTCACTGTGCTCGTCAGATTGCTTAGATGCTGTCAAACTGAGGCATGGATTGCTTGCGTTGGCCCTAAAGAAGCACCCCAAATGCTGATTTTCTGCCTGAGGAGTTCCCCCTGTGTATATTAATGCTATTGCACTCGTGTTCTCGTGCCCAGACCGATTTCTTTGGTGTAGTGCTTAGATTATTGAACAAATACTAAATTACTCTCTGCCCCACGCAATTCTCTTATCGCGATTATGCCTATCACTAGTTCTTCGACCATTAGATCTGTGCACTTAGCCTATTCCACCCTCCTGTAGACTACTTTGAATAACTTCTTCGATATCAGCCATTGGCCGGTCCTGTTTCAATTGAATTGTATCACGTCGCATCACGTGACAAAGAAGATAACATGGAACTTTTACTAATTATAGGAAATATTTAGAGTTCCATTGATATTACCATACAGCATACTTCTGTCCACATTCCGAGAACCTGGGGGACAGTAGTGTCGGTGAGGTGGGGGGATCCGCTCAGGGTGTATCGGACTCAATAAGGGAGCGAGGATTCTTGAGGCAGAAAGAGTTCGGTGTTCTTGAAAGTATAATCTGGCAGTCGAGAGGTCTGGCCCCAGTAGAGTGCAATTGCAACTTGAATGATTGTGTTGATAATGGTAGGCTTGGGTTCGTGGATGTGGTAATCTACAACAGAGCATGGGAAGTTCTGCTTAGACGTTTTAACCAAGTTACCCTGACCTTTGGATTTCATGGCTCTTGGCCGAAAAAAACCCTTTCTGGCATTAAGAAATTATGTAGAAAGTGCGTCGGCCGATCCGTGAATCCCATAACATGAGATAGACGACACAATATCTACAGAGAAAATATGGCGAAGCTATAAGCAGCTTCATACTGTATAATCGTCAGTAGCTTTCATCAGGCCAGCTAAGCTGGAGAGATGGTCGCGCCAACATAGAACCCGTACCCTTTCCCCTAGTTACCGACAGCATCGACGAACAAGGGTCCACTTTTCTCTCACACATAGACTACTGACCCCGCCAGAGCAACTTTTATACCCTCTCCAGCCACAACTCATCCCACTTACTTTCCCTCACCACCCAACCCCTTCCCCACCGCCTCAAAAATCCCCACCAACTCATCCTCCAATCCCCTCTCCCCCCTCTGCCTATCCACCTCCATCTTATGTAACTCCGCCACATCCGCTAACGGGTTCTCTTTAGATTTTGCTTCTTTATCTTTTTTCTGCTGCACGAGGTCGATGGCCGGGAAGAGCTCGTGTGTGGCTTGGGAGAGGAGGGAGTCGATGTGTGTTGTTAGGAGCTCGGCGCGGGCGCGGTGAGCGCGGGTGGAGGGGGGGTATTTGGGTTTGTGAATGGCGGATTTTGGCTTGGTGGCGGAGGAGGAGGTAGATTTGGAAGAGGGCAGGGGCCGGCGAGGTTTGGAAGAGTGTTTGGCCATGTTTGTCATTGAACGAGCAGCCTGATGGGTTATTAATGTTGTGGGGTGGTTAAGCCACGGATAGAAGTTCTGACTTTTTAAAGTGGCTGTGGGAAAGCTTAATAGGAGCCAGGGTAAGTTGGAGCTGCCCACACCCGATAACAAAAGCCTCTGAGAAGGTTTAAGGCTCGGGACCTTAGCAATGTTTTGCTGCTGAACAAACCTTCCATTTAAAACGGCGTTTTTTACATTTGTAATAGGCACGTCATCAAAGGCTACAATGCAGATATGGAACAATGTTGTAGCCAAATGACAAAGTACTACAGAAACTACAAACATAAGTGGACCATGTGATGGTTGTGGGTAAGTACTGTCCGACGTCATGACGCCAAGCAGGAGCTCAAATAAGTGGGGCGGCTATGTCAGACGCCAAATATACCCCAGCTCCTCTCTCACAGCTGTATTGAGGACCTATACGATCAAACTTCTCTATTTCATACCCAACAGCTCAAGATATGTCTGACCCACGACTTCTCCTAGCTCAGGCATGTTTTCACAGTTTTTCTCCATGGTATCTAATCACTAACAAGCTCCGCAGGCCGAAAAAGCACAAGCTAGCGCCTCCAGTGGGTTCTCTTTCTTCGGTGGACGTACAGAGAAGCTAGAAAATGCCGCCGATTTATATCAACAAGCTGCAAATGCCTTTCGAGTTCAGAGTCAAGGTCCGGAGGCCGGCCAGGCGTTCGAGAAGGCAGCTGCCCTTCAACGTCAGCTGAATGAACCAGACGATGCGGCGAATTCCATGGTAGAAGCGTTCAAAAGTTATAAGCGACAGGACCCAATAAACGCTGCGAGGTGTCTGGAGCAAGCCATTAAGCATTATACAAGTAGAGGTAGCTTCAGGCGTGCAGCGACGCATCAGCAAAACTTGGCTGAGCTCTGGGAACTTGATTTGGGGGATTTTAAGAAGGCTATTGAGGCGTACGACTTGGCTGGAGATTGGTTTTTGGGCGATAATGCTGAAGCGTGAGTATTACTGCACCCTTGGCTAGTTGGATTTTGCTGCTCATTTTCAAATCAGGCTCGCAAATAAGGTCTACCTCAAGGTCGCAGATTTAGCTGCTCTAGAAAAAATGTACGGAAAGGCGATTGAGCGTTACGAAGGTGTGGCACGAACCAGTGCCAACAATAACTTGATGAAGTGGAGTCTGAAGGATTACTTCCTCAAGGCTGGGTTCTGCCATCTAGCTCAGAATGTGTGCTACATCCCCCGTTCAGGAATGTTATTTCTTGCCTAGAACCTCTAGCCACTAATATGATTCCGATAGGACATGATTGCTACCCGAAGAGCTCTAGAGAGTTACGTGGACCTGGATATGACGTTTCCGTCAACAAGAGAGTACCAGCTTCTCATGGTAAGTACCGCTACGTTTCTCTCACATTGACGGCTCTTAACGCGACTGTCCGCATCTAGGACATTGCGGAAGCGATTGAGAATAGTGATAGCGAGATGTTTGAAGAGAAGGTGTTTGCCTACGATCAGCTGAGTAAATTGGACAAGTGGAAAACGACTATGCTTTTGAGGGTCAAGGAGACAATAGCAGCGGTGAGTTGGATTTTCTGTATTTGTCTCTAGCGCTTACAACTAACAAGTTTCCCAGGAGGACTTCTCGTAATCGGCTATGAGTACTTATATCCAGTGTCTTTGGGATCCTTCTCTAGCAATTCGTCGCCTGCGCTCTTCTATCATCGAGGTGTTGCAGTGTTTCCTATGTCTTGTGTGGTCATCAAGTTTGAGTTTGGGGATTTATTTTGTTAGGGCAAGGCTCTCATGCATAATAACTTGTGTAATATTCATGATAACCGCTTCTTCCGCACATTTTTATATATATAAATCCGCGAATATGATATTTGATGTTGATCGCAAAAAATATAACTCACTGCTCTGATGCTCACGCCGTGGCCACGTGACACCTCCCTTGTGATAACTCCAGCTCTCCACGTCCCCTCCATTGTGATAACTCCAGCTCTCCACGTCCCCTCCATTGTGATAACTCCAGCTCTCCACGTCCCCTCCATTGTGATAACTCCAGCTCTCCACGTCCTCTCCATTGTGATAACTCCAGCTCTCCACGTCCCCTCCATTGTACCGCATGCTGCGATCCACCTCCTTGCAGGATTATTACCGCACATCAGCATTCATGAATTAGATCGAGCTAATGCACTAGTAAATATTGAATTAATATATACACATCAAATCCCGTGGGCCCTGTTTTGCAAGGCATCTCCATCCGTCTATATACATCCACTCCTCCACCGCGGGCAGCTTGATATCTCAACACCTCAAGCCCGCATATCAACGGAAGCATGTCTGAGGATATTCAGGTCGGCGACCGTGTCGATGTCAACGGGCAACTAGCCATTGTCCGTTATATTGGACCCACAGAGTTTGCGGTAGGAGACTGGGTTGGAGTTGAGCTTGATATCCCAGATGGAAAGAATAATGGTACGGTGCAGGGAGTAAAGTACTTCGAATGTGCGGAAAAATATGGGAAGTTCTACAAGTTGAATGTCCCTCGGTTGGTTGAGAAGGCCCCTCAACAGGCTCAGAGGCCACAAGCTAGGCAGAGTCTAAGTAGGATATCAAGTATTGGGCAAATAAAGGTCGGTCGTCCTCGTAGAAGGTGGACGCGAACCCTCTCGACGCCTGCCTAGAGACATTTTATGGGACAATGATGCTAATGTTAATGGTCCATTCCTTAGGGAGCAATCAAGATGTCTCCCTCCTCAACTCCGCAACCTCCGCCTAGGACCGGGACTCCCACTTCCATTGCTGGGGCATCTGCTCGGCCATCCGCTTCAACTTCAACGCAGCCAACCCGTACAACCACACCATCACGTCCAGGCTCCATGGGTCCAGCACAAATTGCCGCCATCACGAAACCATCTGTGATGGGCCGACGGGGCTCGCAATTGGGAGGACAGCCGGGACAGAATCTATCTCTTTCACCTTCTCCGGCTGGTATTCCGCGGCCTGGTTCAGGAGCCTCTAGTGGTGGGTCCAGAACGCCCGTTGATCAGAAGGTTCCATCCCCAACGATACCACCTACAAAACCAACACCGGCCCCAAGATTATCGGTTAGCGTCAAAGGTATCTCTGCCATGAATGCATTTCAGAAGAAGGGTGCAGCAGGAGGCAGTGGAGAAACAGATGCGGCATCATCACCAAAGGCAATGGCACAAAAGAGTCACGGGAGGAGAGAATCTACAAGAGCTACGCCGCCGGCAACTGCCCCGCAGCTCCCGGCAACCCCAGAGCTACAAAGGCGGCCAGCTAGCGATGTTAGTCGCGAAGTGGAGGACCTAAAAACGAAAATTAAAGTGCGTATATCATGCCAACTCTCAGTTGTTAAGTGCTCAGAGATTATATTCAGGTCCTGGAAAAGAAAAGAATAGAAGATAGAGAGAAGCTGCAGGAGATGGAGCAGATTAGAAGAGACAAGGAGAAATTTGAATCCATTATTCAGAAACTGCAAGGTAGTGCTCTTTGGCCTCATTTCCTGGTAATCGATGTCTTATATTTGCTATATAGCCAAATATCAACCTCAAGCAGAGGAAAACAGAGAGCTCAGGAAACAGCTCAAAGAAGCCGAGGAGAAAGTTGAAGAACTTGAAACTTCCAAAGCAGAACATGAGGTCATCGTAGAGATAGCTACTCTCGACCGGGAGATGGCTGAGGAGCAAGTCGAATATCTAAAGACTGAAGTGGAGTTATATCGGAGCAAGGCTGAAGAACTAGAAATGGAAATTGAGATTTTGCGGGAAGAAAATAAAGAGTTGGGTCAGGAGATGAGTCCAGAAGAGAAGACCTCCGCTGGTTGGATACAGATAGTGAAACAAAATGAACGGCTGAAAGACGCACTCCTACGATTGAAAGATATCACACAACAGACTGAGATAGAACTTAAGGATAATATTAAAGGGTTGCAAGAGGACAATGAGCAACTTTCTCATTACAAGGAGCAGTACGAACAGACCAAAGACAGGCTGCAACAGGCCGAGTCAGCCGTGGATGACCTTCGCCAACAGCTTGATACTGCACTTGGGGCGGAAGAAATGCTGGAGGAGTTGACAGACCGTAATTTGAGTATGAACGAACAGATTGAAGAACTACGGGCCACAATTGAGGACCTGGAGGCTTTGAAGGAGCTTGCTGATGAGTTGGAGATCAACCATATCGAGACTGAGAAGCAGATGCAGGAAGAGCTTGATTATAAGGACCTGATAATTGCCGAACAGACAAAGAGAGTTGCACAATTAGATACGAGCAATGAACAAGCTGAGTACACAATTACCCGGTTCCGCGGTCTAGTTAATACTCTGCAGAGGTAGGCTAAAGTTTCTTCGAACGCTCCCAAATGATAGCTGATTGATTTGTCTCCTTAGTGACCTCGAGGACCTAAGAGCTTCTCAACAGATTACGGAGCAAGAGGCCGAGGAATTGACCGCAAGATCCAGGTCTATGATGGACATCAATTTGAAACTCCAGTTGTCCGCTGCGAAAGCTCAGAATAAGACCATTGACTTGGAACTGAGGAGAATGGAAGCAGAGGAGGCAATGGAGCACCTCCAAATTGTGCAGGTATGGTCATACTTCGGAATTGAAGCTACTCTGCTAACAATTTAGCATAGATGTTCCTTCCTGAAGCGTTCCTTCATGAGAGGGACTCCGTACTTTCTCTCTTACGATTCAAGAGAGTGGCGTTTAAGTCCCATCTGCTGAATACTTTCGTTAAGGAGCGAATCTCTGCAAACCAGTCCCAAGATGGCAGTGAAGACTCATTCATGGCGGCATGCGATATCTGTGATAAGCTTACCTGGGTCTCAGCGATGTGTGAGCGATTTATCAACTGCATCAGTGGGTGCAATATTCACCAATTCAACAAATTTCGGGAGGCTTTGCATGAGCTGGACCCCGTGGAGAGGGCTCTCAATAGCTGGATTGATTCCTTAAGAAGAGATGATTTGAAGGAGAAGCAATGCGCCATGGAGCTTCAAAGGACAATGGCGGTCATTTCTCACTTGGGAGAGATCCACCTACCAGACACACTGGAGGGTTTTGCACAGCACTTGCAGATGCGAGTACAGCTCATGCAGAGTTACATGGAGTGCGCTGCCGCTGCTGTATCACATATCAAGTACATGGTTAGCTCCAAGGTCACTCCCACCATCGACGAGGAGGAGCTGGCAGGCCTATTTGCAAAGAAGGCCGATGCAATTATCTCACACAGTCGTAGCGCGAAG
This sequence comes from Tirmania nivea, assembly GCA_015179035.1. Classification (NCBI taxonomy): domain Eukaryota; kingdom Fungi; phylum Ascomycota; class Pezizomycetes; order Pezizales; family Pezizaceae; genus Tirmania; species Tirmania nivea. Next base: position 383,339 of record WHUY01000036.1, read on the forward strand.
GTCGTAGTTAGCAAGATTCTCAGATCTCTTAACGATCTGCGAACAAGATCTTTGTCCTTGGCAATGGAAACTAGACAATCGTTTGAGGAATGTGAGGAGGCTACACAGAAGATTGCGGCTTATGCTCGAGCATTGGGAGATGCCGTTGCTGACTTGCTATACCATGAGGAGGGGAGGACCGAGCCAGTCACGTTTGCCGAGTTACAGAGTGCCATGTACAGGACGACAGAAAAGACTCTGATGATGGCTGAAACGGACACTTTCAGTGCCTTTGGTAAGGAGCTAAGGTTACTTACCAATACGTTGGTGGATCTGGGCAGTATGGCCAGTGATTTGGATATGACAGCAGAATGTAAGAGTCCCTTGAGAATCTATGCAAAAAGCTTTGTTAACTCTGTGAAATAGTTGAGAGGGCGCCTGCTCCTTGGATTGTTCGCGCCCAGGAGCTCAAGAACACCAAGATCGTCAACATCGATGTTGAAGATGAGTGTAGACGGCTCAAGGAAGAAATCCGCGAGCTTGTTACGCAGATTAAGGTCAGGGTATGTATACTAGACAAATTCCATTTTCATTGTATCTCGCTAACGCCCTTTTTCAACCATAGGAGAAATCCTTAGACGAGGCTGCTGTCAAGATCGAGCACCTAGAAAGCCGCATGAGTACAGTAGGAAAGCAATCAGAGCGTATTGAACAACTTGAAAAGAGTCTCGAAGACTCAGTCACCCGCGAGAGCAAGCTTGAAGCTAGTGTTGAACAGCTGAACAACGAAATTCTGCAGCTGGAGAGAGATGTTGTGAAGTGGAAGAAGGCAGCACAAGAGAAGCGCACTGCTGGTGATATTGATCGCACTGGGCAAGAGAGGGCAGTCGCTACAGCGCGTGAAGTGGCAAGCTTGAAGAGTGAAATCACAAACCTCTATGGCACGGTGAACTTCCTCAGGGAAGAAAATGCGAGAATCAAGCAGGTTGATCTATCCGCTACTAATAGCTGGTTGTTTGAGCCAATTAAACCATCGGCTATTCCTGTGACAAATACTGGTGTTCACAGAGGGAAGAAAGATAAAGCTACACGGGAGAGATTATGGAAAGAAGAAGTGACCCGGGAGGGGAAAGACTTACTCTCTGAGCTTGTCTCCCTTGCTACTGAGTCGAAAGTTATAGACTTACGTGAAACACCCGAGAACCGGAATACTTGGAGGCCAGTTCGTGAGACTCCGGGTTATATTTACTGGAGGCAGAGGGAACGGTACGAGGCTCTTGCGGGCTGGAGGGACTCAATAGTGGAGAGAGTTGGGAAGTGGGATGAGATGAATACACCAACACCACCTGCGTCAATAAAGGGAAAAAAGGAAAAGATCTCGGTAGTAGCGAAAATGCAGGTGTATCACATGTATCCGGGGTTAGAGGTGAAGAGGCGTTTAGCGCCTAAAGTAGAGGTGGTAATTAGGGAACCTGAGGCGTGGGATGGGCTGAGAGAGAGTCTTGGGCTGATTGGTTAATGTCAAGTGGATTGTTTGATGACCCTGATACTTTGTTGACATTTACATTTGTTTATTTTTATGGGCCCTTTATACATGATATAAAGTGCGGTTGGCGTCTGTTCTCTTTTTTGACCTTCATTTCATATTCCTTTATGCTCTTACGGTTTATGTGTCAATACTTAATAACTTTGTGAATCTTCTCCTATCTTACTACGACAGCCCCAGATGAGTGATTTCAGAATTTCCTATAATTGAGGAGTGATTGAATGTTGGGCCTGATAGAACTGCTGAGTCTGGATTGGATATGGATGGGTTAGGAGTAAGGCAATACAGGGTAGGGCTAGATAATTGGTCAAATCATTGAGCCATCTTTGGATGGTTCGTTGGGGATCTATGTGAGTTCTAAAAAGTTTGAATAAAACGTTCAATTAGTTCAATTTCAGGGTAACACTCACGTAGTAAAATACCGTCTCATCAGTTCCTACATTTCTAATTGCGTTCAAAGAAAAATTGCAAAATCGTGCTCTTAGTAGTGCTCATGAAAAAAAAACAAGAAGGGGACACAAATCCTTGGATATATAAAAACCACAATTTCCCAAACCAGCCGCATGACCAAAAGAAAAACCCACAATTAACACCCCAAACAGCCAAGCTCTACCAAACAGACAGTAAAAAACGAAAAGAGCAACACATAAATTATCACCAAAAGAAAATTTATCGAACACACTCAATCCACCCCGCCCTTGAACCCCGGGTCTTTCTCCCCTAACCCCAAGCAGGGCACCTCGCATCCAAAGAAACAAGACAGGCAGAGTAAAACCGATTACATCCCTGAGATGCGCATAAGCCCATAGCCAATGGTCACAACCACAAAGAACGTCAAAACACTACTCGGCACACCTCTCGTCAGGAAATGTTTAACACGGAGATACCTGTGTCCCGAATGCGGGTTCTCAGTCATGATAGCAGTCATATTTGGGAATCCCGATGTGGGCAGACCCATAGCAGCGGAGCACATAAGTGCAGAACCCTATCCACCAAAACATCAGTAAAATCTTTTTCCACAATAAATTCGGGGGAGGGGGAGCATACCATGACCAACAAATTCGGATGCGGATCCTTCATCCCCATACCCACCTGCTGCACAATCGGCAAAATAATCAACGCAGCAACAGTATGACTGATAAACGTCGCCACTACCAAAATCATCGCACAGAAAGTAACAAGTACACCATAAAGACTCATTCCGTCAACATTTTCCTTCACAGCCTTCGCTATAATATGCAAAAGCCCTGAGGAATTAACTGCTTTACCCAATGACAAACCACCAGCAGCAAGGATAATAATCGTCCATAGGAAATTATTGAAGTCCTCTTTAGTTAAGATACCAGTACCGAAGAAGAGGACAAGAGGAAGTACAGCAATAACACCCATATCGCCAAAGACATCCTCGAGCTGGTGAGAGACACACCAGAGCCCGATAGTGACAATGGTGACGATGCTCACGAAGTATTGCACACCGGTGAATTTATCCTTTGTTGGACGGATAGGAACGATGACGGTGCCTCTGCTGGGGCGGAACGTAATGAGGAGAAGGAGCCAAATAATGACAATGGAGGCAATACACACGGGGGTTGTGATGAAGAACCATTGGAGCCAGTTGGGTGACGGGCTCATGTTCTGGATAGCAATAATGTTCTGTGGGCTGGCAATCGGAGATGCCATACCCCCAATATTCGACGAAAGAGCAATACCCAAGATCAATGCCTTAGGGAATTTAGAGTCGACAGGAAGGTTTCTCAACAGTGGCTGTCCTTCTGTCAGTGAAGAATATGTTACCCTAGGGGATAACTGGTTCGAACCTGAATAATGGAATAGCACAGCACCGGCGCTGCGACGTTACTGATCCACATACTCAAGAACCAGGCTACAAACATGTTTGTGAGCAGCACGGTCCTTGGCCTTGTCCCAGCTTTGCTCAAAACGAACGTTGCCATCATTTTGGCAATATCGTACTTGCTCAACGCAGCGGCTATTCCGAATCCTCCAAGAAGAAGCATAATCACGGGTGTCCACATTGCTGCGAAAATGTATTTCGCAGAATCCTTAGCTCCCAACCTAGCGTATGGCTTCATATCCGAACGCACCACACCCAATAAGACAACCAAGAACGGGATGAGGAGTGATGTCACAAAAAGAGGTATCACCTGTACTCTGATCAATTCGAACTCCATAAAGTTTTAGGAGCAGAAACCTACCTCAGTTGCCCATAATAAACTCACAAACACCAACATCGCCAAACAATGCTGCTGTACTTTGTTGTTCATGATAGGCATGGTGAGCAAAAGCACAAAGATACAGACGCATGCAAGAAGCACAAAGAAGTTTCCACTAAAAAGCCAGCTTGGGCAGGTGACTTTCCCAAAAGGTGTATGGAATTTCTTGCCACCAGCTTGATAGGGATCGTCCCCTTGAAGTCTCTCCTCACCAGGCTCGGGATCCGATCCCAGAAGCGTCCTCTTCAGACCCATATTCGCTGCCTGTGCCTTCCTTTCAATACCAATCATCTCTCTCCAGACAGTATTTCGTTCCCAAACAACGTGCTCTCGAAGATGAAGTCTTAGTTCCCGTCTGGCGACTTCGATATCCCCATCTGTCGCAAGCCTAGTATACATTCTCTCCGTTGTTGCTATCTTCCCATCCACGCTCCTCATGGTACTCTCCTGGAAAGGGTATGCTTGGTTGACCACACTCTCCATATATGGCTGACGCAGAGACCTCATTAGTGTCTTGTCATACTTCTTGAGCGCTTTAGAGAAACCAGTCTTGTTGAGTTGAATATATGACTTAAGCTCTCGCAATGATACGAACAAGGCAACACACCGCTTCGCCAAGCTGAGCTGTGCTTCGAAGAGAGCATTGCGCTTCATCCTCTGGAAGTCATCTAAGCCCGTCGTTGAGGAGCGTCTTCGCATACCCGGTCGTGAACCAGAACGGGATGCCCCTTCATAAGCCGAGTGCCGTCCAATGGTGCTTGGGCGTTTCTTAAGCTTCCTAAGCAAACCTGTTGTGTTGCTTTCATCCTCGTAAACATCGTCATCGTCAGAGTCGTCATCGTCAGGGGCGTGTCGCCTCGAAGGTATTCTGAAGGTGGCAAGGGCATCTCCAATGCTCCGACTTCCACCTGACACTTCAGGGTTTCCTAGTTGTTCATCGAAGGTTGCCACGTTCCTTTCCCATTCCTGCATATCCCTAGCTAGATCATCAATCTCCCTAAATAACTCTCCTTCCTTCTCAGTGTAGAACTTGACGATCTTCTGAAGTTCTTTGTCAAGTGCTTTCCTAAAGACAATATCTGGATCGGATCGTTCGGTAATTAAAACTGATCTTTCTGTGTCACTATCTTCTGTCTCTCTTCCGAAGGTCTGTTTCTCCAGGGTATAGATCCTTGAATGACAGTCAGCAGTGCACAACCTACCACGCCGACAGCTCAACATAACCAAGATAACGTGGAGTTAAGTCCCATTTCAGAGCTGGAATGTAAACAAAATGTAAACAAAGAACTCACAGTTTCTTCAGACTGGAGTAAGCTAGATAGTGCGAACTCCAGTCCGGAACGGCATTGAATTGAATGCTGTGGCTGAACTTCATCCCTGCTTCAACTTGATCGAGTTTTCTGAGGAACTTCTCGTCTCCCTTGCGCAGAACCTTTAATTCCCTCTCACGGAGCTTGCTCGAGCTAAGGTCTTGGAGGGGAATAAAGTCTCTACTATGGACGTCGCCAGAGCATGGGCCGCCTGCTTCGCCTTTGAGATGGGAAACGAGTGTGGATAGAATCTTTGCGGCTTGTGCTGTCAACTGATATATCACTGGAAGCAAGGGGAGTGAGTAAAGGCCTCGCGGGGACTTGCGGAAGGGGACTGGGGTGCAGGCGTGAAGGGGGTGGGAAAGCGAGAGCGGTCGTGGGCTGATGTCCGTAAATGCGTCGATCTCCCCTAGAGCAACTTTTCCTATTATTGCCCTTTTTTTTCTTACTTGGTTAGTAGGTGCGTGTGGGGGGAGGATTGGCTCACGGGCGTTGAAGGGTTTAAGAGACGGTGTCAGCAAGACAATAGGATCAGCGACTTGGGAGGCCTAACTACCCAAAGTCAAAAAGATTGACAGCTTTTATAGGGCATTCCTCTCTCGTGGAGCGTCAAAAGAGCTCCGTGTAGTTGTAAATGATGCTCTACTGGCCGTTTTTTTCCCTCTTTTCTTTCACCCTCATCGAGTCCCAGCCAATGCTGTAGCTTGACATGAGTGTGCAGCTTCCCTGTGGTCGCGTGCCCTTGGCGATCTCAGGCCATGTCCACCAGTGTCAGTGGGGTCTCTTTACTGGTTTGCTTGGGTCAAAATATTTTCTTCTTTCCCCTATATCTGATACCAACGTGGGTTTGACTGGCCGCAGTACAAAAAAACCCATACCAAGCCCACAACCCCAGTTTCTCCCACAATGATTGACTCGATCCCCCGCTTCAAAGGCATGGAACGTCCCCCGTCGAATAAGCACCGTCGTTTTCGGGAAAAGCAAATACCAGAGTCATGTGGAATTCAAATTGATTGTGTAGATGTATGTGTACTTTGGGGGTGAGGGTTGATGATGAGAACGCTAGAGACTTGGCAGGTACAGTAGCAATTCACTCTTGAATTACAATGCTCACTATCAAATCCTCAGATTTTACTCAGGCAGCTTTGGAGTTTCTAACGATGCTAATTATCCTGTAGCTGTTAATGTAAATCAAACAGAAACCGTCTGGACAAAAGTCATACTAACTTTTTGTATGTGGTGGCTATGCATGATTCTTATGACTTTCGTCCCAGCCAACAAACACACATGCACGTCGGCACCTCAGTACCCAAGCTGATTTACTCGTTGAACGTTCGGTTTACCTTCTGCGGAACTCCCCGTGATATGGTGGTCAAATCTAGCTTGCCAAATACCTGCTGTATGCCCGCCTACTCTGGAGTACAACAAGCCAATATTGCTGTATTTTGAATAAATGTCTGAATGCTGCAACCTCTACGACAGAACAGATTTTTTCACAACTGCAGGAGATCACCACCTAGTTACTCGATTTGAGATGTCTGTCCCGGTTCCCATGGTGTTGTCGGTCGTTTATAGGTAGGATATGAGACCGGCAAGACACGGTTGTGGCTTGCAGTTTAGGCATTTGTAGTCTGGTTGGCACAAGCCCCTCGCAAGAGGAGGCACTTGTTGTCTAACACAATCTTCTCTAGGTATTCCTACACTGACAATATCTTCAAATGTAAATATGTCCACGGCTGCGGTGTGGCGGATATTGTAGCGGGCAACCATTCGGCCTCGAACTTGAACTACCGCAAAAACTCAGATATAAGAAACCTGCAGCTGCAGCTGATGCAATCATTGGTCTGTCTCAGACGTCGACTAACCACACAAAACGCAACATAACTCAGGAGAGAACAAGGAGACAAATCACAGTCTGAAGGTAGGCCTCTGCTGCAATTCAATTGTATACCGTTGTTCGAGCTGTATTTAATGCAACAGCATAGCAATGAAGCTGTTACATTAGAATGGATTAATGCTGATCTTTGTTCTATTGCTTCACCTTATGATCGACAGCAACTGAGTGCCTGGATATTTTTGGTGGATAAAACTACAGAAGCTGTTCGAAACTTATAAAGGAGCTTCATATTACTCCAGTATATATACCTGATGGATATACAGGATATGTTCAGCCACTCGATACTATAGGATTGCAGCTGCATACGACGTATTACAATCACACATGCTGCAGCACAAGCCTGGGAGTGGCTATATCAGGAGAAGCAAGCAAGCATAGTTAAGTCTTTTGAGCAAACTGGCATATCGCTACCTAAGATGGCAGTGAGGATCACAAACTCCAAATCCGTGGCCTTCCACAAGGGATTCAAAGCAACGCCTGATACATAGAGTTAGTATTAGTTCATTTATGTACTTACATAATGTACAGTACCTAGCATGTTTAGCTTAGTCTGGTTAGCTTCTGAGTTATTGCGGTACCTTGCTCATGTGGAGTCTTTGCATGACCCCTCCGCAGGCTCCTGTGGCCACAAGCAAGGACAAATGCAGCTAAAATCAGTGTGGTTGCCACACGCATGTACGTTGCATATTGGTATGGCGGTAAAAGGTCTGGGCGAACTTTTGATATCATATACTGTTCTTCTACTCATTAACAAGACTACAACTACCACAAAAGCCTCAACTGACACAGTATTGCCTCTCTCATGCTCCAGCTTTCCAATGCTAATTAAATCGTTATGAAAATTCCTAATATCTCTCTCGGAAAGTAAACCGCGTTGGAAGTTGGTTCCTGCCATGCCAAGTGCGACTTCGCCAGATACACTCGGGGGTAGTCTGGTTGGCACAAGCCGCTCAACCAGACTAACTCGGGGGGGCTGTTTATGTACTCTGGAGTGACGGGTTAATGATTCGAAGCGTAACTTGGCTTTCACACTGCCAGCTTCTTGTGGAAATTTTCGCACGCATTTACTTAACTTCCAGGAGAAAGACCAGAAGCAAAGAGTTCACATTATCTCAATTTCTTTCGATGCGTGAGCAAGCTGTAGTTGCAAAAAATTTTGCTATGTAAAGTATGTAACAAATCAACATAAATTTCTCATCGCCTGGCTAAAAATAACCCCTGCTTCTGCCCTGTCAGTCGGTGTGTGGCGTCTTATAGTGCGAAACTCCATCTCCTTACATATACCATAATACTCACTACACTTACCACTCAAATCCTCAGAAATTTAATCAGGCAGCTTTGGAGTTTCTAACGATGAGGCTAATATTATCCTGTAGGTAGCTGCCAATGTAAATCAAGTAGAAATCGCCTAGACAAAGGTCATGCGAACTTTGGTCCTGGCCAACACGCTTTAGCGTCAATATAAAAATGTCATCTGGCCGCTGAAAGCCGCTTTCATAGCCTTGCATCGAGGCTCATTACTTCATTTTGGGCGGTTCTTAGACATATTCTTATATTCATATATCGGGCCCTCTGCGATAAAGTCTAGGTACTACATTCATAGCTAATTACAGTAATTTAATACCCCCTTTTTGGGGGGAACTCATTACTCATATGCGTAACCTTAAGGGTCGCATGACGAAGAATTTAGTACCCTTGTCTGCTATCCTAGTAGGCCGCCTGCGGGCGGCTGATGTCCGTGGAAGGCATAGAACATATACACTTATCAAGATTTAGATAGTTGTGTTGAGGACCGGAGTGAATTTTTATTGTTCGCAAAACATAGATAAGAGTACTCGACAACAAACGGAAGATAGTCTTGTAACTCTCTAGGCAAGCTACAAACTTGCAAGAGTATTGGCAGGAGTTTGTGCCTAGTGAAGTCCTGTGACGACAACAATTATGTACAAGGACAGTTTATGCGAATCGTAAGTATGCGATGGTGGTGGGCCCTGCACTTGATCCGTATCCATCGTTCTGGGATCAACGGCATTGGTACCTGCCACTGACAACCAAACACCTATTCGAGACGCCCTGGTCGTCTATTACATGTATATAGCAGAAGACATGTGCTGGGAAGATACAACACATGTTTTTCCCTCTCATAGAGACTACCCTTGTACATCGGATACGAGAGTAAACCTGACGGACAAATCGAACTACAGGCCCATGTCGTTATCTTTCCAGAGGCACGCAGAGTAAAGTAAAAAAGCCAAGCAAACAGCAGCAAACCCGCTCCTTTTCACCGGTTTACTTCTCGTCTGCTACTGCTCCATCGCCTCACTCCTCTATCGCCCGAGGCCTCCACAGTCTCTCTCCAGTGGCGGTTGCATCCGGACTATTCCTCTCCGCAATCCCTACACCCGACAACTCCTCACCAGGGTCCCCCTCCTTCCCTGACTCCTGTGCCGGACCCCGCCCTCTCGAATCCGCACACCCACTACTCCCCTCCTCTCCCTTTTGACAACCTTCTTCACTGCTCTCTTCAACAAGCCTTCCACCCACTCAACTACCCTTGGAAAGAAACAGCGGAAGGGCATTGGGTATACATTGCCATGGGAGTTTAGGGCTGTTAACTCTGGCAGGTGGAGAACCTGCATACCACCCATTGTGGCCTCATCGCCAGATCCATCTATCACCACCTGCATCTGGCTGTGCTTAGATAGGAGAGAAAGCAGCTTTGCACACACATCCCTTCGGCCCAATTATCCCATACGTGTTTTTGGACCTGCTCTCAGTGTGAATGTTCTGTGGAATAAACGGTTCTCGCGGGTAAAGAGGGATGATTTTCCCTTGTTGTTGGTGCCAAAGTGAGTTAGTCATTGATGGCTTCTTGCGCCATAATTTGTTGCGCTGAAGGTGGTAGTGAGTGATAGTAGAGGGATCCAGGCTACGCATCACATCTGTTTACGATTCATTTCCATTACAGTACCCTTTGTAAGAGATTCCCAGTATGTCAACGAGATTGGGAAAATTGGAAGTATACGGCGATTGATCACAACTTCCATCGCCTGTTGATATGAGACGGCAAGCTATAATGCCTGTTCCGCGGCGGCTGGGAGAAGTCGCCTGCGCGATGTTTACCTCCAGATCTATATTTGCCTTGCGAGAAATGTCCATGGCTGTCCTTCTGAAGTTCGTCAATACCCTCAAAAAGATATATCCGATATTTTGCCGAGGCCACTACTTTCACTATAGCCAATAAAGTTGCACGTATTTAGCCCTGGCTTTCTGTTGTGTTATACTCCTTATTTCATTATAGCCGGGGTACGTTACCTATGTGCAGAAAGAGCCTGACCAGGTATCTTTGGTAGAGCCAAATTTCAATATGTCGAGGTTCATTATATAGCCAAATCAGATTATTCAGCTCGCCTTTATTCCTCACTCGCTGTTCTACATTTCTCGGGATAGAAGTGGAATCTCCGGCTCAAGATGAGACCGAAGGGGGATATCCTATGATATGGCGTGATGAGACCTGACGGTGGCCCCGCTTCTGTATATATAGGACAGTCCTGTACCTGGCTTTTAGCGACTCGAGCAATGTTTTATCTTTTCTTTTGCACCCGTATGCACCGTTCTTAGGCTCGAGCCAGTGATTGAGCCCCTCCGTGCTCGACCCTTCAAGTTTGACCCAGAACACATCTTTGTCGTCTATAATGCTGCTCGCCACTAACATTTGAAAGTGGCGGCCACAGAAAGCGAAATTATAACTCACAGTCCTTGTAGCTGTGTTTTCAACAATACGTTTTTTCCTCGCCTCGTCGGGTTCTTCTGTATTTACATTTTCCTGCATTCTTCGAACCTTTGCTCCATTGAAAGTTTTCATACATTCGGTTTTCCCTTGCTAGAGTGAATTCTGCTCTCTTTATATAATTATGTTGTGTTGGTGTGATATCTGGATCATGCTTTGTGATTTTTCCCATCACCTAAGATCCCACCAAACCGTGTAGTACTCATCGTCGACGTGCAAAATGATACCCAGCTACTCTTTCTAGGTAATTAGTCAGAAGCGTTGTGCGAGTGTTATATATGCCAATTTTTCTGAGGTCGTATTTGAGTGTTGGTGCTACCATAAGGAGGCGTATAGCTTGTTGGAGTTTTCGTGGCCTATGACTATTTTCCTGTGGCAATGCATGCTAATAATTTTCAGTACCTGGGAACCACTGGCTGCAGTTTTTTGATCGTGAATGTCCTGAAGCCAGCTAATAGCTCATTGACCTTAATGATAAACTCATATAGTCGAACCACATTATTGAATTCCCGTTAACTGGATATCCCGAGTTTGGGCTGCAGGCTAATGTTGGATACCTACCTCGACTACTGGATGGATACCATATACCCAGGCCGTTGACCCCTGTACCCGCATATTGGATAGCGTCTTTCCGGGATTGAAACATAGCGTGTAAAGTGTGCAGTTTACAACGCTCCGGTACACTGGAATGAGGTAATCCTGCAGGCCGCTTCCAGGTCAGTGTTTCCCATCAGTCGGTGTTGTATATCTCAGTCCGTGGTTTCAGATATGGGTAATGGGCATTGCTTTTCTGCTGTCATGCGCTGTGGGGGACATAGAAGGGTATATGTATGATGCATGACCTCTTTAATTATAAGATACCTTAAGCTCTGTATGGAGCTATTTCAATTCAATTAACTGCATTGCAGGCCTCGGCTCACGTGACCTCCAGTTACCTGGATCACCCCTGCATATTGGATCACAGGTCTCGGTCCCGAGCGTATCCAATATCGAGGTTCGACCGTGGTCATTCTGCTGATTTTCGAATAATATATTCGAAACTTTGGAATTTGAGCTGAAGGCGTGACAATGGAGACAGCCGAGAAATCTCCCTTTGCCCCGCTGACAAGCATCAATGCTACCAAAATCCATCAGTCGGAGATGCTTCCGTACGGGATTTGTCTGATTAAATCGCGGTTGCTCCGGGTAGGGCTAGATGCGTTTTACCACACAGAGTATGTATACTGCCTCGGAGAATGAGAGGTCTTCTGAACGGCTCTCCATGATAATGAGGTTGAAATTGTGTCAGGGGCAGCCGGTCGGAGCTGAAATATAAGTAACTTAGTTTCGGCGCGATAGGATCAGTGGGATGAAAATGATTACAGGAGCGGTCGGGATGGATCAATGTGGACCGAGAGCTAGGAGAAAATATAGTCACTCAATCAGTTTTGGCCAGATACGGTCGAGCGTGGCAGCATTAGGAAGAGATGAAAATAGCACGAGGATATGCACTGAGAGATAGCATAAAACTCTGTCAGTTTCTATCCAATGGGACAGCACGAGAGGCTTGTGCCAACCAGACTATGGGACAGCATTGGAAAGGAACACCAAGACGATGAAATGGTGCTGGGGGAGGGGGCGGGGAGAGCCGGAACGGGCAGATATGAACCAGACTACAGGGACGAGGCTATCAAAGACTAGAATATAACTCACTCACTCACTCAGTTTGAGTCGTGCGTGAGTATTGTGGATGGGTAGTCTGGCTTGCATTGAGGGTGGAAATAGCTCATCGAGACAATGATATTAGAAACTGACATCAATGTGGCATATAAGGTAGACTGAGGTCTAGAATATAATCACTGACGACAGTCATATGCAGCACGTGCGATACCTGATTACAGAGTCTTCGTATGCCATACGTATTTGGGTGGCATATGTATATTTCTTTTACAAACCAAGCCAAGTCTTGTTTTCTCTCTTACACGTGATCAGGATCTCTCACGTGACCCGAATCATATGAGAGGCTGGTGCACCCATATCCGGCCCAGATCTATCTTCTATCAACAAGCCCCTCAATCCAAGTTAGAAAACTTAGACTCCATCTATAGGTATAACGTAATGGATGGGGTTGCGAGGCGGATGGGGTTGTGAGGCGCTTTGAACGTACGAACTGCGCCAACGTAGGTAAATTGGTGTTTGTCAACCACTAGTTAATATTCAGATGAGCTACATTTACTTTCCATTATCGCGTTGTCGCGTTGTCGTGTCTTAAGCTGCCTCGCAACCCCATCCATTACGTTAGGCCTATACATATGGAGGCGCACACAGCTATTTTGAAGCGTATGAGGCTTGGCGCCGTGGAAGGACGTTTTGGGTGTACAAAAAGTTGTTTGGACGGGTCACTGCGCTCCAGACAGTGATGTCGCACAGAAAGTACCATAAGTGGCATTCAGTGCTGGACCACCAAAAGCAAGGAAACGGGAACAAGCAAATGTGGCTGCGTGGTGCCTAGTTTCCATGATGCGTTGTCTCGACATTTGCTACGCCATGCTGCTTAGACGTACGAATCGGCGCAAAGATACTCGTCCGTCACGATTTGCTCGAATCGTGCTGCATACGGGTAGGTAGATGCCTTCCAGAATGCCTTGTCCACGTCGGCGATTTACATGAGATGTTGAATTGACAGGCGCCTCGGCATTGAACTCCTCCGAATGCCCTGTTCTTTGTGCACGGCAGCCCGCCTAGCAGTTGATGTGGCTTTATTTAGACTCTATGGTTCCAATAAGACACCTAAGATGCCCCAAACTCTGCCCCGGCTATCTGGTATGGGTTGGGTTTTGGGGTTGCGAGAGGGAATAATACCGAAACTCTGTGGTTATCCCCCGTTGCATGATCATGTACAGGATAAGCTCTCCGAAACCCAATCTTATCTATCTCCCGTCGCCCAGCCATTAAGGAACTATGTAGGTTCCTTCCACTGGCCCATACACTCCCTCCACATCTCCCCCCTCGTGCGCGTGGTCGTTGCTGCTGCAGCTTCAAGTGACATCAGCAACAAGCAGGGAAGCTCTGCTGGCTGGCTGTGCCCCGGTGTGCGATAATAATACAACCAAAGATCTCACGATGTTGAACTACAACAGACCTAAACAAATACTTCTTCAAAACCTCCAGCTGTAAATCAGTTATCCAGCATTCCCTTCATACCTCCGAGCACGAGCCTTATCTCCGAGCGTAGCTCATAGTCACAATATAGCAGTCGCCCTCAGTCCCTGCGAAAGAACAGTAAAGGAGCAGGACCGAGGGCTATAGCTTCTGACTTGCGCATCACAGCCGGAGATGGGGCGAAAAGATACTCTTGGATCTCCCGCGACTTCAGGACCTCTATCTCTGTTCAGGAAACGGTCGTCCTCCCATGGAAACAGTTTTAGATCTCGGTCATCAACCTGGTCTGTCAGCGAAAGGTTCAAGAGCAGTCCTATAGAGGGCTTTGTAATTGAGGAACTGGGAAACAAGAGTGGAAATCTTGTCTATGGCCCCGTATCGCTATTCAATGGTGAGGTAACATAGCTATACAGGTTCACAGAGATCTGCTAACATGGCAGTGTAGGCAATGTGGCTATGAATGTAAAAAGCCCACTTCCCAAGGTCACTATCTCGGTTACCTTTCGCGGCTTAACGGAATATAACGGTCGAACACTCGCGTTCTTCAATGTTACTGAGGACCTCTGGACTGGAGGTGAGTACTGGAAACAACCAAATTTATCAGTTTTCACACTAACCCACCTCTCAGATCTCGAGCCTGGCCCTAAGACCTTCTCATTTACTCTCAAATTTCCCCCAGTCAATATCCCACCGACCTCCCATGAGCCCTACATAGATTACAACTTCATTGCACAGATCAAGCCAGTTGCGCGGGCTAGTACCAAAGAAACCTCAAACACGCCTATACCGTCAGAAGCAAAGATATACACCTCGAAGCCCCATTCCCTGACGTTCATGCCTTATGTGGATCCGTTTGCTAAATCACGCTTTGACATACCCGATGAGCCAGTGGTTAAGAGGTTCCCGGCAGAGCCAATGCCTATTACTTTTCCGATAGAATCACCGCAAGCTATGGGGAGGGGCACCGGCGGACGGCCGACGCTGACGTTGACGACACAAAATCTCCCTCCCTCCCCATCTCTCCAGATGCCGCAGCAAAATCCAAAGGAAATAACACCGCAAAAAAATCCTGGAGTGGAAAAATCCGCCATAATAATGGACGGCAACAGTAGGATCTTGGGAAAGCTGAAGGTAGTTACGGCCAAATCGAAATTTGTACCAGGTGACGAGGTCAATATCACAATCACCCTGACGCTCCCGAATGGCATGCCCGTACCAAAAAATCTCACCGCAAAGATTGTCGAACGGAGGACACTAGGGTTTGAGGAAGACGAAGACGCAGATCAGGATATTGAGCGGAGTGACGATGAAGGCAAACATCGCAAGACAAGCTCCGGCAAAATTTTTAGCAGAACATTAACATGCAAGAGATATCTCTTAGCCAAGAATGCAACCCCAAAGCCGTTTGAAAACCGCCCCACTACTGCTTCTTCCAATCGAACAGGCCTTGAAGGGTACACTATGGAGAGCGGGATTGAAGTAACTGAATCCTTCAGTGTCCGCATACCCACTTTTAAATCCTTCATTGATGACTCTCTTCTCCCATCAGCATCTCTCCCTCTAGGCCCTGCTCTCAAAGATACCTCTCTCGCGTCCACTATCCACTCACCACTCAGGAGCTTTAACAGCATTAAAGGAAAAGAGCCCATGCGCCCCAGTACTCCAAGGCCTCATACAGCCACAACTTTGAGTAGCGGTAATTCTGGCCCGGCCGTGCACGGCCTACACTATATTGTTGCTCACTCACTAAATATCCAGGTCCCTCTTACTGCTGGGCTCATGCGAAAAAGCTCTGGCACACTTGACGTCGACTTGGAACTTATCCTGGGCAACAAGACTCCTGATGTATACAGTTACCAATCGAATAGCATCAATGGCAGCATGGGGGTTCTCAAGGTGTCGACTCCGGAGCTAGTCGTTGTCCCGCCAGGACAAGACACAGCACATGATCTTCTGGATGGCGGGCTAAGACATCAGGATAGTAAGACTAGCTTTGAGAGGAAGCCGAGTCCGCTAAGGAATATGGGCAGTTTTGATGATGCCGAAGGTGTGTACCTGGGTGCAACTGGGGGGAGTATGGCAAATGGATCTAGCCCTGGACATGTAAGGGCACACTCAAGACCGGTGTCATTGAGAGCAGCAAGTAGCAGGGTTTCGATCAGGAGTTTAGACGCACCGGAGTTACAATGGAAGAAAGGAGAGAGATTTCCGACGTTGAATGACTCGAGAGAGAGGCCTGCTTTCTGGACCCACCAGTGAGCAAAGGAAGGGGTGAGGTTGGGACTGGGAGGATTGGATGGTGGGTTGGGATTTGGAGTTACGTATGATGGTCTTCCTATCGTGAATTACGTTTCTGGGCTGGAAAAGGTGCGATTTTAATAGGAGTTGGGCGAAGTTCGGCATGGAATTCTGCTTGAAGGGAGCAAGGGTGTCGACAAAGGTATCGGTTTGGGACGGCTCCAAACTTTGGTCCGATGCGGATTATTTATACGTTTTATTATGAATGGGCCTTCACTTGTAATTTTACCGCTCTTTGACAAATTTCAATTCACCTTCATCTTTCATGTGAAAATTCAAGGTCACGTGGCTGCCTGGAGCCGACTAAGGATTAATAATCTACGTCACCCGAAACATCCAACTGCCCTACTGCATCGGCGCTGCGATCGCACAGAACGACATCCATCCATCAGTACAATTTCCAGGCACCAATCGCATAAACCCGGTCTCCGCTGAGATCCAGCCATGCGCGGTAAACTTCCGCCCCTTCTCGCCGCCATCGTTGGCGTAGCTACGGGTACCACCGCCCCTTCCCTCTCCCTCTACGCACCCCCATCCCCCCCCATCCCCCCACACCCCCACACGCAGCCAGCGCCCCCCCGCTAACGCAACTTCCCGACAACAAGGTGTATACACCTTCCAGCCCCTCCTCGCGCAGGACGCCCGCGAGAAGCAGAAGCGGTGTGCAGCAGCAGACGAGATGCCCGGCGCGCCTGCGCAGAAGGACGGCTACGGCGGCGGCGGCGGCGTGGGGAGGCCGGCGAGGGCGGTGGTGGTGGAGGTGGCGCAGCCGACGGAGGCAGAGGCTGACGCGGAGGATGGGGGGCTGTGGGAGAGGGTTGTGCGGAGGGGGTAAAGGGGGGGGGGGGAAGGTGGGGGATAAGGGCTGCTGCGTTTCTTGGGACGAGGGGAATGCGCTGATTTGCTGGCGGCCAGAAAACGTAAGCTGCAGGGCACACGCCCCCGAGCGGGATGCATGCAGGCATGCTAGCCTACTTAAGTCTATTATTGCACGATCGGGTATTTACTTGCCTATATATGGTTTATGGGTTGAAACATGTGAGAGCAGCAGAGAGTAGCTGCAGGGACGGGGGAAGGTTGGGGGGGGGGGGAGGGGAGAAAAAGGGGGGAAATGCGCCCAACGGCGCGGAGTTCAGTTTGTTGAACGAAGAAAGGCTCACGAGTATTTTGCTTTTTATTATTATTATTATTATTATTATCATTATTTTTACTTTTATTTTTATTTTTTTATATTGTTTTTTTTTTATTTTTTTTTATTTTTTATTTTTTTCCCCACCCACCCCCTTGCAGTTGTTATCGCATTTTGCGGGGCCTACTGCTTTTTTTTGTTTGCGGTTTGCGGTTTGCGGTTTTTACAAAGTCAATAAGAGGGGGGGGGGTTTTCTTTTTTTTCTAAAAAAATTCGTAATCAGGGTAAACCGCTAAACTGTTCCCAAAATTCGTTTGCAACAAAAAAAACCATAACTCGTAAAGGAACTACTGTCTCCGCTCGCGGTGGAGTGGGAAAAAGCCCGCAAAATGTAGGCCTATATCGAAACAAATTTTTTGTGCGGGGGGGAAAGCCCAATTCACATACCCCTTCACACAAGCAATACATTCCCCCTCCCAAACCTCCTCAGCTGGTGTACGCCCTCCACGTAGGTCTGCTCCCAGCCCAAAGATCCCCCCATCCCTACAGCATCCCCAGCACCCTCCTCGGCCCCGCGCTACCACCCGTAGCCGGGGAACCAGTTCCCCGCCCCAGGGCTCGGACGGCTCTTTTCTTTGAGAAACTGGGCTCGGGAGGGGCAATTGCTGGGGGCCATTCGTTGTCTTTTTTCCATCCAGCGACCATGGCGTTTGTCTAATACATGCTCAAATTAGCTAGTGTACTAGGGAGAAATGGGGGTGGTGGAAATAACTATATGTCTCAAGTTTATCGGTACGGCAGGTGGTAGGGCCTTTTTGATACATTTGTTGTATATGGCTGAATATGCTGCTTCATTGACAGATGTTGTGAGGAGGTTCTGTAGATGTTGAAAAAATGCGTTAGCTCTGGTCTATGTACCGCTACCCATTACTTCTCTATTGTCTTACCTCCCAATCACTACGCCCAGCGGATAATAACCTACCTCAGCAAACTTACTCCTCCCCACCCTCACACACCCCTCCTCATTCGCCCCTGTCCACGCATCCCTCCTCTCCACCCAACACTTTAACCCCACATTTCCCTCGGGGCCACTCAAATCCATCTGCTTCCCCAACTCCTCCCTCTTCTTCTGCCTCAACGCGGCCAAGCTAGGAGTTATACTATCCGGGCTAGCAAATCTATACGGACTCGCTGCCGCTGCTAGTGATTGGGGGGGGGAGCCCGGGTCGGACGGGTTCGCGGATAATGTAGCGGGCGTGGTTCCGGCTGTGAAAGAGGGGCTAGTAGATGAGGAAGGGGCGGCGTTACTCCGAGTTGGTTGTAGTTGTGGTTGTGGCTGGGATTGGGATTGGGGTTGTAACTGGGGGGAAGAAGATCCGAAGCCCATCCCACCCATAAGACGAGTCACAGATGCAGTCCAGCCTTCACCTGCCCCGCCCTGCCCAGGACTCCCTGCTACATTATTCCTCTGAGGTGGTATCGGTGACCAGGGTAGCGGCCCAGGCGAGGGAAATGTATCTGTCGCTTTCAAAAAATCTGAATCCTCCCCTCTATGAACCCAAACCTCTTCCCCATCTTTCCGATCTGCATCCCAGCCTGTTCCAGCCCCATCCCATTCCCCTTGATCATCGTCCTCGTCGCCGTCGTCATCGCCGTCGTCATCATCGTCGTCATTTTCATCCCCATCCCCACCATCTTCGCTGTCCCCTCCCTCACCCTCTTTCTCCGGCTTTGATCCAACCCCGGCAGGCCCATCTCTACCCTTCCCCCGATTCACAGCTCTCGACTGTAATTTCTCCAACCGCTTCCTCCACCTCTCCTCCCATAAATCAATCCAGTCCGTCCTCACCTCCTCTGCCATAATGCGCCTGACATCCTCTATCGCCGCTGATCTCTGCGCATTCTGCGCCTCGGTGTAGTTCCTTGCAGGCGCAAATTCATTGGGACTGTGATCTCCAGACATTCTGCAGCTAGCTGGGGCTTTGCGATGGCGCCGACTATGGTTATTGTTTCCTTTGCACTGAAGCCCCAGGGATAGGCGATGAGAGGAGGGTATCGCTGCGCTGCTGGCTGCTGGCTGAGAGACCACGGGGTGTCCAACGCGCTGTTTTGTGGAGCAGCGGCTCCGCCAAAAATCTGCAGCAGCTTGCCGGCCCGGAGCGGACAGATCCTGTGCTGCTTTAACGCGAGCACCAGCAAGCGGGATTACTGCTTGGGGAAGTAAGTTACGGTATGCTGAGTAATCAGGGCCAAGCATTACTGGGAGAGGTCACCCGATAAAATAAAAATCGCAAAAAAGTTCTATGCCATTATTCAGCAGCAACAACTCCCAAAACACCAGCCCTATAGCACAGCCATTCTGAATCCCCTTTCTGCGTTTCCGTTTACATATCCAACCCACACGGAAATATCGCCCAGCTATAATTTAACTGCATAACCCTGCCCACAATTTGTGCCTCTCATAATAGCGATGGCAGTTAACCCCTTTCCTCCATCCCCTTCCCCTAGCGCAAGCTGCCCAATATAAAAATCAGAAAGAAAAACATAAGTGGAGACCCATTGTTATAGTAGTGATTTGATTCCTCAGGTACACTATGTGAGCCGGGTGACGGTGATCCCAGAAAAACTCAATGTCAGGCTCTCGAGGTCATGAGACAGCTAGGCTTCACCCTCCAATTTGGCCGAGGTATATTGCGCCCTAAAAGTGCTCACCGCAGGAATATCTGCCTTGAACCTACATTCCACCAACTTAATTAGCTACTTGGTCTGCTCCTAGCTGAGAACAGTGCACTCACCTCTCTTCCTGCGTAGAATAAGCTCTTGGCGTCAACTTTATCACAGTATGCAACGGGATCTCCATCCATGGTGATCGGTTCTGTGGCACATTCATAAAGTACGCATAAAGGCACCTAATTACGGCCTGGTGTGTAACTACCATGATATTTTCGCTTCGTTCAATCTCCATAATTATAGGCTCCAAGCGAATAACGACGTCTCTGTATGACTCGCCACCACGGTATCGGTAGTTGTATCTATTGCCACATTAGCGGGAAAAATAGTACATCACCACGAGGTCAACATACTTGTCATCATCCCTCGCCCTGAAGTCTTCTGGATATGCCTCCTCAATTTCTTCGTATGTAAGCCCATCACACACACCGGCATCCAACTCGTCCAAAGCTTTCCACTGCAATTTTCGATAAGGCAAGTACTGTGCGGTTTGGATAGTGCGCTTCAGGGTTGATGTCCATACTGTGAGGTCGATATTACCAACAGATTGCTTAACCAACTCTGGCAACTTCTCAGAATACGCTCTGCCTCGATGCGAAAGATTCGCGTCTCCACCGATCCTGCCCGAGAGGTTGAACTCTGATTCACCATGCTAAAATAAACATTAGCTGTCTAATATGCACCTACAGAGACAAAAGCTGTACTCACGCGTGACAACCAGATCGACCTAGGCTTGATGTGTAGGTTCATGAGGTAGTAGACAATCCGGCTCTGCAAGTAATCCCTAATGCAGTTGATCACAACCTGGGCCCCGACATTGACCAATTTGACATAAGTCAAGTCCGGCTCCGTGATTGTCTCATACACACCTTCGTAGTGCTTGATCCTCCTGACGAAGTCTTGCGCTGCTAGTTCAGGATCCTGGCCCTCATAGTCCGGGCTGTTGGCTTTCACCTCGCGGATATTGGCCATGATGAGCTCCTGGTCATCACACTTCGACTCCACAAACATAACCTCGAATCCATGGGCTGCACAGCGTTTAGCTATCCAGCGACGGCGTTCCTTCGTTGAGTTTGTAGCATCGAGAATGGCAACGGTACCCTTGCCACTGTCAAACCAGTCGATGAGATCTCGCATAGCAGCTTCCGCTGCGCAGCGGCGGAGGCGCTCTCCTTCTGGGTTGTTGACAGCGAAGAAATCCGCAGATGGGTGTGGCGTGTCAGCCCTGCGATATGTTCCCACATTGAAGCAATGTGCATTGATGCTCAACCAGCGAAGGTATCTCACGACTAGGTTCATAAAGCCATTAGCTACCGGCAACTCCTTCCATTCGTTCCCAGGAAGTCACGCCCGGTCCCATGGAGCATAAACAACGCAGCCTTGGGATCCAACTTACTTTTTTGAGCAATCAGTGACTTCCCTCGTGCCGGTAGCCCCACCATTACCACCACAATCTTGGTGTCTTCCACCTTTACCCCAACACCGTTAGTTGCCATGATTGTCCCAGCCATTGCGTCAAGTAATCAAATGAAACCGTAAACAACAGAACCCGAAGTCAAGTAAAAAAGGCCGTCAATAAGCGTCAACAGAAGTGTAATGGGTATTGAGGAGAGTAGAGAGTAGGCCAGCTCAGTTAAGCGGGTAGTGTCGCTGGAGCTCGAATTCCGTTGCCAACTAAGTAGAGAACAGGCACTCAAGATATAAAGTACTGTCAAAACCTGACACGTGGAGAAGGCTGAGAGCTTTGACCTTATTTTCAAGGGCGAGATGTGAAAGGGCTTGAGGGAGATCGAGCCCGAAGCCCTTGAATTGATGAGTACGGTAAAGTACGTAGGAGTAGCTCTGGATGTGCCGAGACCCTGGCTAAGACGTAACTAGGTTGGAACAAGCTCCAATGGAATGGTCCAGGAACAACACAACCACCAGGGCGAATCAACGGAGGCTCGATGCTCAATAAAGGCAAGCTTCACAGGGCTTGATATTCGATGGAAGGAGCCCCAAAGATCTCCCGGTATGCCGTTTGTGGGAAAAGAGCTGTTGCTTATTTTTTCTTAATCTGAGAAATGAACGCCGAATGATCTGGGAGCTCGAGCTGGAGGAATTGTCCAGGTGACAGGCCAGCGGATGTTTTATAGCTGTTTATAGACCTCTCGCGTGTATAGGTGAAGGGAAGGGCGCCTGTCGTGGGCCGTTGTGTGTGCAGTGGGTGGCTGGCCGACTGGCTAGAACCCGGATATTGTGGTCTGGTTGAGAAGCTTGGGCAAACTTGGAAGCTTTGTGGTGACTTGACGTCCAATTGATACAAATGCAAGATACGAGGGCGAATGTCACAGGGACGCTCCAACTCGATTGATTCGACAAACCAAACGCTCCCAAACTTTCAAAGGTCCAGTTCAATTTAACCTTCTGGGAAGGACGAGTTCTTCTTCGTGCGATATCGCGTGACATGCTCTGGTATGTGCCGGGGTTGCGCAGGTCCTTGTGCACAGCTGCAGTCCGTTCCACAACCCTCCGTTCAATGAAAGATGGGGAATAATAATATAAGCATACACAGCCGAATGAGAGGTGCAGCAGCTTCGGGATTTTAAAGTAACTCCTGTTCGCTGCGGCAGCTTTGCTAACAAGGCAAGAGCTAGGGACACGACAACTGATTGCCGGACAGAAGCATCTCAAACTCGGTCTTAGGGTTTGACAATGGCGGCAATTCGGTGCGTAAGGAAACGCTCCCCCTCTGTCCGCTTTGCCCATCATGAAGCTCCAATTGTCATTTCACCCCCCATCCCATTATTCAGGCCTGGGTCAGTCCCGGTTAACATTTTCGCTAGAGGCTTTGTGCAACAGCCCAATCCCAGGATCCGAATTGAGCCCTCCGAAATCTCCCGATTTTTTTCCTTCCCAAGCATAAATAAAGAGCTGGGATGGTAAAGTTGAAGGTTGAGCAAGGCTATCCCATTTCATGTGCCTTTTTCTTCATGAATATCAAATTCGTGGAGAGCAGGAGTGCACAGCGAGCGAAAAGATATCCTGTCATGGGATGGTGTTGTGCTGATAATCTATGCGGCGCGTGGCGGCAGCACAGGAGAGCAAGATCTAAATGATCTGACAGGAACTTTGACTGCAGGCCACAAAAAAATTTCATCATGACGCTGATAATGATACCACATCCGCCCTTACCCGAGAAAAAGCCGCAAGCAAACACTCAACGCGAGGGATTTACATAACAGGCTCAACAACAAAAAAAAAAAAAAAAAAAAAAAAAATTGCAGTGACACTCACATTCGACATGCTATACACCATACTCCCCCTCCTGGCCATATCTGTAGTCATCTTGGCTGAGCTGCACTTTGATAGAGCTGATTGATGTCGTGTGATGTTACTGGACAAACCGATAGCTATTGCGGTGGGATGTGTGTCGCCTTAAAGCCGTTGGTTGCTGCAATTCCAGGTACCTGCGCGTGGTGCGAACGGGCTGTATAAAAATGGCACAAATATTCCTAGTAGTTTGCGGATGATGGGATATGTGAGGATGAAAACCTTAAGCTTTTGAATAGAGTATCAAAGTTACCTGCTTAGCCGATGGACGTAGTTGAAGTAGCAGATTATCCGAGCCCCTGATATCGATATTTTCACAGCGATCTAAGTACGTCTTATCAAGACCCCACGACCTAGTATTTATCAATTTTCATATTTGTACGGGCGATCCTGGCGACCCTTATCTTCAGATAGGTGGGAATGCGACTGAGCTACATCATCTTGCCTTTGCGCGCAGGTAGACATGTACCAGCGGGCCGCATTGCCACCAGCTCCTGCAGTAAGTTTGATAAGTGGCTCCAAACTCACTCTACAGTATATCCCTCACGAGTTCCATCCACAAATTCCCCATGCCCCACGTCCTGTACCTCAAATTAAAAAACCCCATTGCCGAGGTCCCGTTCCTCGACCGTTCAAACTAATGCTAATGATGTTACTCTAGTTAGCGTGAGCTCTATGTACTACTTTTCCGGATATAGAACGCAGGCGGCGTTGACAATCTAAGTTGCATGTTGCAGTTGGGAGCTCTTCTCGAACTGCCAATCACACGAATTTTCAGAAGGGGGAGGGTGAGTCGCCAAGTAGTAGCGGCCCCTGAGGCTTATGTGTTGACAAGAGAAACTCTGCCAGATTGCCCACCCGCTCAAGTTCGAGTTTATTTAGACTTGCACGCAAACTATACTAGGTTATCTATCCGATGATCGTGCTTTCGGCATAGACGTTCGCTCATAAAACTCAAACGCCCTAAATAACAAGTGGTGCGGGAGGCTGTACCTAGATTAGATGCATCACGTCACAACACAAAATTGCCCGGATACTTGACTTGTTTTGCCATGATGTATCTTTCAACACGTGGGTTGTTAGCGACGTATCCCATATGGCCAATACATATAGCCCGGAGCTTCAAAAATTCACTGCTAGGAGAGCTATTGGAGTGATTCGTTGCCGCTGGAGACATGCGGAAGGCGTTTAATTGGGCGAAGTTAGATACCGCGACCTTGATACCTGATATATAAGTTCTGTTGGCGCGCCCCTGGGCGCAACAACCTTCGAGAAGCCCCTCGTCACGAGACTAGCCCAGTTCACTTTGAGGTTGCACCTCCTCACCACAACGTCGGCAGGAACTGCTGCCTAACGCACTAGCGCCCGGCTTCATTAATCTTTAAACGCCATATGAGTCGCAGGTTGGGTAAAACGCAAGTATTCTACAAATGAAGGCGTCGAACTGAGGAAATTTGCAAGCCTGCCTGGATTCTGTAAAACGCGAACTCGTTTACACACAAGCAGTGCTAGTAGCAAATACTTGACATCTGAGTGGAAAGTCTCCTTATTTGCTCTCTTGCATGATGTAGATTAAATCTGATATCATGGACCTTTTTAGAAGAACTTAACAACTTGAATATGCTACGACGAGCTAGATCTTCGATAGCTGCTGTTACCCTGAACTCAGATCAAATGAAACGAAAAAGACGAATCCGCACACATAATCGAAGCTCACAAAAAATGGTGTAAATCTGTATACTTGGTATCTTTTACCTCTACACATACATTTATGGTACAAGTGAAGCTTCCAGGCTCCAATGCAATGAAAGCCAATAACCTTCTCAACTCATACATTCACCCTCACAATCATGTAATGGCGTGCAGCATACTCATGATCATACAATATTCCCACCACAGTCGCATATCCTATACACCTTCACCCTCCCTATCCTCCATGCCAGTCAAGCCACCCATCAACCCTTGCATTCTCCTCCCCACCAAATCCTCCTCGCTCCCAAGCACATGGCTTCCCCTCCTGCCTCGGCCCCTAACCTTAGCACCGTCTCTTCTTGCTACACCTTTGACCTTATTCAGTGCCATAGTTGCGCCCGAGGGGCTCGGTGTCGCCATTTCGAGGGGCATATCCCCCTCATCATCCGTGCTCTCCATACCCACACTAGTGGTGCCAGTATCGGTACGATAATGATGTCTGGGCCTCTGTTCCTCTTCCTCAACAGCGAGGTGATCCTCCGCGGCCGGCTTATCCGCAAGAATTTCCTCCAGCCACCTCGCACATCTTACAATCTCCCTTTTTGCTTGGGGTAGTACCCCAGCCATGAGCAAGAACCCATGACTACTTCCCGGAATCAGCCTAACTTCCGGGATAGCGTCCGCAATCATCGCCTCACTCCGATTACTTGAGCTTTGTAGTCCCATATCTCTCCGCTCTTTCGCCCATCTACTTTTTGCTTGCCTGATTCTCCCCGCGAATAGCACAGTATCATCCACCAACGGATCCCTCTCCCCCGTCAAAAAATACGTCTTTGGAAACCTCCTGAGCAAAGACTCGGGCGCCACTAATGGGCTCAATAAGAAATCGGTTGAGAAATCTGGTCTGTTGTAGGGGCCGATATAGAGGATAACCATAGCACGCATCATCTCTGGGGTTAGAATCCGATCGTTGAAGTACGTGAGTCGCGAGGTCATAGCCAGGCGGGTAGAGAGGGTGGGCGGTTTCGTGGCTTCGAGAGCGGCAGAGGCAGAGCTAAGAGTACTTGTGTGAGGTGGCTGGTGTGGGAGATCTGGCGTGTTTGGGTGTGGGGCAGTGACGTGAAGGTGTTGTATATCCTGAGGAGCAGTAGACGCGGTACTTGAGATGTCCTCATACTCACTGTCACTGCTATCGTAATCCTCCGCTTTGGCCTTGCGATTACTCTTACTCCTCTGCGCTGGCACCTTTTGTCCACTAGCCCGAGCGAAGTAAGCAGACTTCTTCCTCACAACCCCTCTATTAGTCTGTCTAGTACTCCTTTCCCTAATGAGCCTGACCTGCTCGTCCGTCATCCAAGAATTGATATTCAAATCTAAACTTGGATAAATCAACAAGAGCCCCTCCGGTGGTGGCAAAGACCTCAGACCCATGTTCGTCTTATGCCTGTCATCTAAATCATCATGCGTTGCGTTCAGAATCATAAGTGTAACTCCAGCACACAAGTTTCCTCCAGCCGAGTCTCCAGACATGGCAATTTTGGGGACAACCTCCCCCGAGAGCCCAATGCACCTGCCTTTGGTCGTGATGATGGAATGATACACATCATAACATTCGTTGATTCCATATGGATACGGATATTCTGGGGCCTTCTTGTACTCTACGCTCACAATTGGGATCTTGAGCTTCTTGCTCCAGCCCATCAACTTATCATCATGATTTCGTGGTCCCATAGCCACGAAACCACCCCCGGGAATATCCAACACAATTTTCTTCTGTGTCTTGAGCTCTTCGCTGGACCCTTCGAAGTATATCCAGATATCGACTGGTTCCTTCTGCCCACTTTCCTTTGGCCTTTGGACCTTCAAATGCCTTGGTGCATACTTAGTCCTAAAGGGATGTAAGAGGGTGGTGAGGAATTTGATATACGGCGTGTTGCTCTTTTCCCAGCTGACCCTCAGATGCTCCACTGTCACTGTTGCCCTCACTTTCCTAACCTTCTCATCCGCCTGTTCTGCTGCAATCAAGTAGTATGCCGAAAAGACCATACTCGCAATATCCCGCAACCACTTCCTCCGGATTGGCATAGCAGTCCAAAACCCTGCGTCCAGCGCGGTCATGAACCATGTTGCACGGAAGTAGCTTCGACTGTACAGATTTGCAAGAGGCTCGGGACACTCAAGACCAAATATCTTGGCGAAGTTGCGCGCGAAGTAGAGATAAAGCATTGTCAGGGTGACAGTTTGCCATGCTGTCAGCCTGGGAGTGAGCCGGGCGGACAGCCGTCGGATTAGTGGTGGGCCATGATGGTTGCCGCGTAAGAGGTAGGTGGTCCAAAAGGACAGGACAAGGAAGACTTGGATTTTGCGAAACCGACTTGAAGGCCGGCCCAGGACGTGGTCTAGGGAACAAGACAGTCAGCCTTGATATCTAGCGAATAACATTGGAGATATGCCAGTGCAGAATACCTATCATAATGGTCAACAAAACCAAACAGCTCAGATAGCTGACCAGGGGCTGAGACAGTCAAACAGCCTTTATGCTTTAGTCCTCGGACTGGTAGCAGCAGCACACGTAGATATATTTTTATCAGAGAACACGAATGAAAGACTGATGATGCACGAGATCCTACGGCCATTATAAGACGGCTATTCAGCATCTGACGCGAACCGAGGACAAGTTGAAGTTGGATCTGAATATGAGACAAGTGATTGGGAGCTCAGGGCACTGGGGGAGGAGAGGGGGGTCAGCGTGGGGTGGAAGACGGTACTAGTTGTTCTCTGGCGCGGGTACCTGTGGTTGCCGGACTTTTGCATGTGATAGTGCCAAGTCCCCACCCCAGAAGTAGTCTGCAAGGAGCCCTGACGATGGGCAGGGACTCTGAGACATCAACACCGATGACCGTACAAGTGCTATTATTATTTTGAGCACAAGACCGATTGTGCCTTGAACTGAAGTCACTAGCGCCACATACACGTGATTTGATCACGTGTGTATCGCTAGGTAGAAGAGGCCAAAAAAAAGGGTCCGGGTTGTAAGGCAGCAGGTAGGTAGTCCCCAAACCCCATCGCCACCCAAAAGTGTTTTTCTTTTAGTCTGATTTCTTGAAATTTCTCTTATAGTTTCTTTAGCTATTGCTTCTCATCTAGTTGTCGGGCGGGCACTCATACTTGTATATAAGTATACCCGAGCTATGTAGCCTCCATCACTAACAGTTCCCCTTTTTTTTTTAAAGGAAGATACCAACCTTTTTTAGATCTCTGCATGCTACATATCATGGCACATATATCCTATTCGGATTTTAGCTCCACATTGGGCCAATAGCCACCCTATTCAAATATCGGTCAGTGCTTATATGATAACTACAAGTTACTCTGGAATAATAGTCCTATAGCATGACCTTCTGGAACCTGAGGCTGTGCAACCAGACAACTTGAAGTCGGAGTAAAAGTAACAGATTTTACAAGTTGTGTAAATTCTTGTTCCTAGCCTGAGTCAATTTACGTCAGTTTATAGTCTTAGGGGTTTGTGCAGGTCTTTACCTGCAACAAGACTAGTTTTACCTATGTCTTCAATGTTTGAAGTCACCTGAGTAATAGTTGGGGTCTCACCTAGCGTTGCTCCAACTACTTAACCCCTAGTCAATACACCTGATACTTCAACTGTGCCAACCAGACTAACTTCAACTCATACCAGATTATCCCCACTCAAAACTTCAAATACAGCCACCTCGATTGATATCTTTGAACCTACCAAGTTAGCGAGAACCAGTTGTCAATGGAGTAGACTACCTTGCGGCTGAGTTTACATACCCCGCTAAGGACGGACGCCTCACATGTAGGTATTTGCAGGCGATACAGGGCTAACATACGGCGTATTAGAATGGTTTCTCGCTGCTTCGAAACATTATCATACCGTGCCCGCCAGACTAAACGATGCCTAGTGGGTTTAACGATAGCACGAACTATCGGACCCATGACTGAAACACCGTTTCTTCAGCACCTTTGTCTCCTCCCCGCCTTCATTTACTCTGGATAGAGCTCGAATCCAGAGCAATTTAGAATCCAGAGATGGCTCGGTTACAAGAGTTCACATGTCATCATAGGCAATGCACACAGGCGCCGATCTTCTGCAGACGCATGCCATATAGAATCGATACTGCTGGAACTCCTTGCCTGCACGATTACAAGCAGCTGCTAGTCACTGGTCTGCTGATGTTCGCTCAAGGAATCACATGAACGAACATTCCTTAGGAGAATCTCTTTTCTAGTCAGTAGATCTGAGTAAGAAAGTGTGAACGATACAAATCTGGAAGCTAACAAGCGGGTACTTAGGATAACCGATTTAAGAATAATCTGGCAATATCTATATAGTGCACTAGAACAACAGTCTCATTTCTTGCCCCAATCGACTTATGTTATCTGCAGCTGCTTCTATATGTTTTCTGATGACCAAATGTCGATTTGGTGACGCTCATCCCAAAGCACAGATCTGCATATTGAGATAGGATGTTTATTTGATACCTAGACCTAGGAAGTCTCAACACTTCAATACCTGTGCACATGCAATAATATCAGATTTCCTGTATGGGAGCCTCTTTATTCCTGCACTAGCAAGGGTATAAAGTTGATCTTCGCCTGCAACAAACAAATATATTGAGGGGTTGTATGAAGACCACTGCCTTATTCAAATAGATTTGGCGTGGTAAAAAATTATCATCCCAACTCTGGGAAGGACCTCTGCTCTAACTTACCAACTGCGCTTTTGCGGGCGGGGAAATCATCACAAGAGGATCTAGCCTTGAGCTCCCATGTCATAAATAATTTCAAGATCGCAACTGTGTGTGCAGGTACTCCTTCGAGCTCTGTTCCCTATACGATTATCACAGGGCTCCGTATTTCTGGCCCGTGCGCACATGCTTCTTCTAACTTTGCATGAAACGAAGCTCGGATTGGTTACCTCATCGTGCTTTTTGTTTCATGGATCCCTTCGAGTGTGAGACATAATTAGCCTAGTAGCGATATTAGAAATTTGGTAAGTGATTTAGCAGGGAACTGGGTTGACTGGTCTGGGCATACGGCTCTTTTCATGCGGAAGAAAGAAAAAGGGTAAATGAAAGCGATATGGTGGGATGACGCCGCTGTTAACATCTAGGGAGAAGGGTTTATGTTGTGAAATGTGACATGAATGCAAGGCGAAGAGAGATATTTTTTTTTTTCTGCGGGGAAGCATGCGCAGTTCAATTCAGGCATCCCTACATCCTCCTCCTTTGACTTTTTCCACAAGGTTCGTTTGTTTTGTCGGTGCACCTTTCTTTTTCTGAATCTTCTCAACGTTGCAGTGCAAGCTGCCCGGGGGGGGCAGCACGTATGGGACAGGGGTGTTTCGAAAAACTCGGGAGGTGTGTCAGTGGCCACACAGGGGTACCTAGGCCTGTTCTATTGCAGCGTGGTTGTGCATGGTGAATGTGTGGTTACAAACTGACATTGATATACAAAGCAGAATCCTTAAGAAGTATTTAATACCGGTACTACTGTGAGTGCTACTACGTTGCACCCGATATGACAGCGGTGGGGTGGGTGGGGAAACTGATATATATATCTCCTCTATGCAAGATGAGCGAGCGTGAATCGGCCTGCCTTGGCAGGTTCACATAAAATTAGCACGTCGCGACGCAGACCCTATATAGGCCCCGAATGGAATATGCTTGGTAGGATAGGACGGCGCATTGAGCCGCGATTATTGATTTGCGGGACAAGCACTGGTAACTGTGTGTATATTGAGCTGGACGAAGCCATGCTGAACGAGAGCCGACTGGACTGGAGCAATGGCACTATGATATTGGTGACGCGGTACCCAATATATGTATAAGTATACTCCAATTAATAAAGAGACCACAGCAATTTTTCCTCCCGAGACACTTGGAGCAGCCTCCTCCCGCTCCATTCACACCTGCATTGTCCAACACCACGCAACATCGGACTGATCGGCTCTCCCTTACATCATACGCAAAGCGTGCGCCCGCTAACGGTTGGCTACTTTATGCTGTGAGCCCATCCCACTGCCACTTGTACCTATACGGAGAGCCAGTGGCCGGCGCAGTGGCCGGCGCAGTTGCCCCTAGCCAGCTTCAGCGACCTGTAGTGCGATTTTGCGCTTAATCTGGTTGGCACCCGCGAGCGTGAGTCTAAAATACCCGAGAGGGCCGGCCAAGGATGCCCGCGCGGCGTCACACGAAACTCTAGTAACCGGCCGGCCTGTGGCTGCCCATAAGCACTCCCCCATCTGCCGGGCGTGATGCGATTTGAGGCTGGTGATGTGAGACAGGCGAGTACCGTAGTTTCAAGTTCACGCACATGATTTCTGCGCCTGCACTCAATCCCAGGTCAATGCCAGGTCTATCCCAGGTCTATCTCGCAGCGGCGAATGTACCTACTTAAGTAGACAAGAAGTACACAAGCAGCAGGCAATGCCCAGCACACGTCTGCACAGTTACTTAGCTGCAGCCTGCTGTGCTGGGGGGCGAGCGACAGCGAGCAGGGATCGCATCAATGTAATCGTCTGGGTGCAGTTGCAGCCAGCTCCCCTCCCCCGACTTTAGTTTTTTTTGCCCCATTCCGATCCCTAGGCAGCCCTCCTTTCCCTGGACGCCCCCAACCAGACACCGGGACACTACCCCCAACCCCAGTTGCACGCACAGCAGCCGGCACCGCACCACCACCCGCAATTATCTTCCGCCCTCTGCCCAGAACAACTCTCTCTCCTCATCGGGCTGCTCCCGTTTCCTCTTCTCCCGCACCGCTCCCTCTCCCTCCCCCCAAAAAACTTCCACTTACACTCCCGCTTATCACCACCCAGAAAACCCAGCACCGCCCTCGAAGCTGTGCTGCCCTCGTTCACACCCCGTTATCACTAGTCCAGGAGGCATCTAGGACTCGCTGCTTCTCGGTCATAGGCTTGAGGATTCGGAGACGTGAACAACTTGTACAGTCAGCTGTTTCCCCGGCGTGTTTTTGCTACGATCTGTTTCTATTCTCACGAC
Source organism: Tirmania nivea (assembly GCA_015179035.1). Classification (NCBI taxonomy): domain Eukaryota; kingdom Fungi; phylum Ascomycota; class Pezizomycetes; order Pezizales; family Pezizaceae; genus Tirmania; species Tirmania nivea. Next base: position 415,434 of record WHUY01000036.1, read on the forward strand.
GGTGAATGGATTCGCGACACATACATTCTTCACGGGGCGGGGGAGGACCAGGAGGCATTCCCGGGATGCCGGGAATGGGGATGCAACCAGGAGGCCCAGGAAACGGTCCTCCTCCTCCTCCTCACCATCATCTATCACATCCGCCTCCGCATCACCATGGCCCTCCCCTGCCGTCTGGACCACATTATGATGACAGAGACCGTATGTCGGCGCCTCCTGGGCCTGTTGGACGAATACACAGACCGTCACCGCCATCCAGCGATCCATACTATGTTCATCATCTCCCGCAACAACAACCACCTCACCATTCTCACCAGCAGCATCATCAGCAGCAGCAATTACAGCATCATCAACAGCATCAGCCTCCGCACCACGCCCAGCATCATCAACCACCTCCGCACCATGCTCCTCACCCATCACACGGAATACAGCAGCCTACGCGACAGTACAAAGAACACTCTAGATCACCAGAGTCTGAACGAATGCCCCCATCCTACAGAGCACCACAACCGCAGCAGAGAAATGGTAAGTCAGCCACATTGTTTTGTCAACCCCACCCATTTTCTCCACGTGCTTGTCTTCTTCCGGAGGTTAGGGTTATAGTTTCGTGTTCTATTGGCCTTTCCTTGCCATTGCACGTCATTCGAAGCCTCTCTTAGCTTGGGCACGTTGCAGTGCCGGTGGGGTTTAACTTAAAGAGCTTAATGTTACCCCAGACTAGACTATTTAGTTTGTTCCAATTGTCTTCTTTGCTGGACCTATAGTTTTAACCAGACTATAGTTTCGCTCAGGGAAGAGCTCTAGAGGAGCCGCGAAAAATTACTAACTTTCAAACCTGTGCTTGACAGATTCTTTAACTCCGCTGAATCTCACAAGTCGTTCGCCAGCTGGCCCACCGCCCCCAATGTACTCAATGCCGCGCGCCAGCACGCCGGATCAGCAGCATACACCCTCGAGAGCACCATCACTAACGGGATCTCCTGCTGTCTATCGTGGTGAGTGATCTTGCCTTTGGGTGCCAATTGACTTGCGCGTGTGATGATCAAGGGCTAATCAGGGTTGTTCTGGAATGGCAAGGCCCTCATCACCCACCACCACCGCCGCCACCTCCACCTTCTCATACTCCTCACCACCCGCATCCACAACACCACCAAATGGGTCCCGAGTCAATGATGAACCCACCACCTCATCATCGGGGCATGCCTCCCCCTAGCTCTCCCCATCATACAAGTACGCCGATACAACAACCACCACCTCCACCACAGCATCAGGGTCAACAGCAACACCCACAACAAGGACGACAGCCACCGCCTCCACCTAGTCACCCTAGTCAATCTACTCCTTACTCAGGTGGCCGGGATCTCCCGTCCCTCAACAATGCCCCACCACAACCACCACCACCTCCTCCTCCACGCCAAACTACTGGCATGAGCATATCTGCAATGCTTGATGGGCCAGCTCATCCAACTCAGACGGCTCCACCTAAACCACCACCATCCCAACCTGCACCCGATTATAGTTCAAGCAAAAGGTCATACACCCCTGATTATCCACACCAAAACCTGGACAGGAGTCGCAATACTAGTATAGCTAGCAGCCCTGGCATTATGAACAACCAGCATCAGGGATATGGTCCTCCAGGAGGAAAGGGACGAGCCACCCCTGACCATGGTTACCGCCCTCACATGCCACATGGTCCTCCTGGGATCATGGCAAACCACCCTCACGGAGTCCCACCCCGCCCTGTGTCACAGCCATTAGCCCCGACAGCACCACATTCTCTTTCTTCTGTGCTCCACCAACATCAGGAAGAGGGGCCTCATCGTGGTCATGCACGCTCAGCTTCGTACCATGACCGCGAGCCCAATCGGGAAAGAGAACGTGAGCGTGAGTGGGAGAGGCGGGAGATGGCACAAAGAGAAAGAGATAGGGAGAGGTATGAACATGAGTTACGAGAAAAGGAGAAATACGAGAGAGATATGAGAGAACGAGAAATGAGGGAGCGACAACTTAGAGAAAGGGAGAAGCGAGACCGCGAGAGGGAAAGATACGAGCGGGAAATGCAGGAAAGGGAAATACAAGAAAGAGAGAGGAACATCAAGAGGGAAAGAGAAAGGGAAATGCGAGAAAGGGAGCAAAGGGAGCGTGAAATGAGAGAAAAGGAACAAGCGCGGATGCAGGAGATAAGAGAGAAGGAGATGAGAGAAATGAAAGAGATGCAAGAGAGGGAGAGACGTGAAAGGGAGGTGAGAGAGAGAGAACTCCGGGAGCTTGAGAGGGAAAGAGAAGCGGGAGCAAGACGGGAGCGGGAAAGGGAAAGGATTGCAAATACCCATATGGGTCCATCATCCCCTCACGCTAACCATCACCCACATCAACATGGCCCTCCAGCCTACCACTCACATCCACTGACAAGTACCTCCATCCCTCACCCGTCGATGCCCTCCGCTGCACCGCCTCCACCCCACGGCCCACCACATACTCCAATGGTTTCTGGCATCACCACCACTCTCCCCCCGCAGCGGTTATTGGATCCCAACCATGGACTGCCCAACCCACCCCCACAGACCTCATCATCATACCAATCTTTTGGATACACAACCGCAATGCCACCATCACCCTTTGCCCTTCAGCCTGCGCTGTCCCTACCCCCTCCACCTCCTGGGGAGGGTCATGATCGTAGGAGACAAGGGTACGCAGATAATCAACATGGCAGGGCGGAAGAATTATTATTTAGTAAACAAATGAATGAGAGGAAAGCGGCAGCACAAAGTGTGGCCCAGGCCCAGATTGACCGGAAGAATCCCTTGCTGACAATGAGTGGCTACGATATAAACCGAATGGAAGAGGTAATGAGTGGGCACCCGGTGCCAAAGAGGGAGAAGGAAGAGAAAGAAGAGAGCGTTGTAGCGTCTCGGGGACGGACTAAAGAGAAAGGCGAGAAAGAAAGGGAGACTGAGGAGGAAGGCCCACCATCAACAGTTGGCATGAATACAGGGAAGAAGCGGAGACATGTTCATGTCCATCACTACCATCCACATCAGTGCGTATATCATGCCTCAGTTCATTGACTTATACATGATTGTGTATTTTGCTAACGGGACTGGATGTTTAGTTATCATCACCACCACGCGCATGATGATGAGCGCTTCTCTCTTGATGGTGGTCCACTCCATCCGCATGCCCAATCCATCGCCCAAACTAGTAATAAACGTGCCATGACCCCTGTGCCCCATCATCACCACCCACCTCGGCGCCACTCTCCGGCTCCTCAACCACCCGCAAAGCGTCCGAAACTTATCATCAACTCCACCCCAGTGGTTGACTCTGTTGCCAATCTGCCTCGGTACCACCTCGGCTCGATGGTCTACAACCCTTCTGGCAATAGTAATGCTTCGAATAAGGGGTACTCAACTACGCATAGTATGCTACCCCGCTTTGAAGGGAGAGAGAATTGTATATTTCAAATCAGGATCCCAAGGAGATATCTGTATGAGAGGGAGAGGGCGGAGGTTTGTAAGAGAAGGTGGCTTTGGGGATCGGACGTGTATACGGATGATAGTGATGTGCTTGCAGTGCTGGTACATCTGGGGAAAATACCACCAGTTCTGCCCGATGGGATTGAGCCAGAGTTGGTTTTGGCGCCTCAGCCAGGGGCGATGGAGGACAAGGATAAAGAAGTTGGAAGAAAGGGAAACAGGACAACTGGGAAAGGCAAGGGTGTGGTGAACGGGTCGTCAAGTATTGCCGTCCCAGCTACGACCCTGACGGATAAGATTAATGGTGCCCTTCCTGCCAGTGCCAAGTCCACACCCAGTGGCTACGTCAATATCAACAAAGATATTATCGTTGATATCCTTATCCTACCTCCTCTTGAGAAATACTCCAGCACTGTTCGCAATGCGATTAAGTCTCGCTCCTGGAACAAGCAACATGACGGCATGAGTTACATGGTTCATGAAGTCAAGACTGCGGAGCCTGGTGAAGCGGAGGGTAGAGGGAAGAGTATGAGGAAGCAGAGACTAAATGAGCGAGAACACATTAGAAAGTGGGGTACCTTACCAGGTAGGGAGGGCGAGGGAGGATTGAGAACGTTGGTTGGGAGGGAGGCAAAGGTTGGTGCTTGAATGCGAAGTTGAAGTTTTATTCAGTTATTTTTTATTCATCATTTTATAATGACGTTTTTTTCCTTACTATTAAAGCCATGCCTGTTTCGTTGCATTATCTGGCGGTTAGCGTTGTTCACCATTTTATGACGGCCTGTTATTTATTCATCATTATATCTCGGGTTTCAGTATTGACAGTTTTGGGTGGATAATCGAAATGTTTACAGAGAAAAGTTCATTTCTTTCAATGGCTTACTTTTGATTTGGGAGGTCTGGTTGATTTTGACTGGTTCGAAGAAGAAATATATCCTTGAGCTTACCCTAATCGACATCAATCATCTAAGTCATCGTGGTATTTTCAAAAAGCAGCAGCGCCCTTTGTCATGAACCAGCTAGGAGTTCTTACCAAGATGAAAGACCTCTTCATTATCTCTTCTAGACTTTTATCAACTACGCATTTTAAAACTTTTGGCTTTTTACCCACACGTTCCCTTTCCGACTTGGTGCGGGTGACGGATTAGTTGTAAATTACCATGGAGCTGAGCACGAGCAATATATTATTCACTGTGGAGTTGCACGAGATCGCGGTGTACTTGTCCCTACGGAGGGCTTGTTGAATGCCGCTAGTGAGGGAGAAAACTCGGGATGACAGTGTAGAGAAGAGCTGTGGATGCTTGTGGGAGTGCTGTATGTGTGTATGTTTGGGTAGAACAGATCAGTGCTATTACAAGCAGGTATGCTATTTCTTGTCTTGAGAGAGACGTGTAGTCCGCAAGTACATCTGTCACCGTGTTAATGTTACATACGCTGGGTTGGAGTTCATTCCGTACTTCTTATACTCTGTATGGCCCCCTCTACGAGAGGCGGTGCCCGCCAGAACTACATATGTATAGCCAAGCTATCAGAGTACGAAGTAGCCATGTGATATTTGTCTTGGAGTGAGGATGCCGTGTAGATTTTATTATGTGTATATTCTGCTCTGGATTGGTGTAAATGGTCTCCATTAAGGCGTTGTTCCCCCTGAACTTCGCTTCGCGCGCCAAGATTTCAACTTTTTTGGCATCCCACATATTGCACAAAGTATCGAATTAACCCCACCTCCCAAACAAAATATTTCAACAGATCGGCCAGAACACTCAGGGCATAGCAGTAATCATTGAAAGCCACATACCAGAGCTCTTTCATCCATTCCAAGATGGTGGCTGCAGGGCACCACCACAGGTCGACGACCAAGTCCAGCCACAAGCCTTTTAAATCGAGATATGCGACGAAGGGATCATTAAAAGCTAGGGCCAAAGGTATGAGAGTCAGGCCACTGATGGTCTATAGTCTGATACCGTACTGAGGCACTGCAGGTAAAACCGAAGAAACATGCACCCGAAAGACCCCCCATCAGCAGGTCCTCTCCAAGCTCGAGCGCCGCAATAAAGCCCGCCAAATTGCTGCCAATAAGCACCGAGACGTGCTCCGTGCCGGAAAGATTTTTGATGGCCGCCGCGGCGCAGCTAGGATTATTGCTATAGTCCCACTTTGCGCTGATGGCGATGCAGCAGATGCGGTTCGAAGGCTCAATGGATCACTAGATATCGATGTCGATGTTCCCACCAGCGGGGTGATTACCGTAGGCATTGAAAGATTTAAGCAGAAGGTACAATATGTCATTCCGCCACGACAGGATTTCCTCGCAGTCCTCGATGCATGCAAGCTAGCGGACTTTGTGATATTCATATTATCTGCAAAAGAAGAGGTGGACACGCACGGGGATTCGCTTTTGAGGGCGATTGAGTCCCAGGGAGTGTCGAACGTGGTTACTGCAGTGCAGCATCTGGATATCGTGGAGCCAGCGAAGAGGAGGCCTGATGTGAAGAAAAGTTTGCTGAGCTTCATCAATCATTTCTTCCCGACGACGGAGAAGGTGCATAGCTTGGATGCTGTGCAGGAGGCACAGAATGTAATTAGAAGTTTGTGCACACAGAATCCCAAGGGAATACGGTGGAGGGATGCGAGGAGTTATTTGTTGGCGGAGGAGGTGAGGTGGGGTGAGACGGAGGGGTTGGTCGTGGCGGGGACGGTGAGAGGGAAAGGGTTGAAGGCGGATAGGTTGGTGCATATTCCGGGGTATGGGGATTATCAGATTGAAAAGATTTGCGCCTGGGCTCAAGAGGAGAAATTTGCGAAGCCAGCGGATGATATATCGATGGATACTGATGCACCTTCGACTGAACTGGAGGTGCTCGAGCTACCTACAGTGGCACAAGACGACCTCGCTGAGCTTGCTCCTGAGGAGGAGGTTATGCGGGATGCGGAAATGGATGAGAACATGTCTACTACAAGCGTACACACTACGAATCCACAAAGCGTTCTCCTGGACGACCACTACTATTTCGAGGAGAAGGAGGATGAGAGATATACCCGCCCACGGCGATTGCCGAAAGGAACCTCAAACTACCAAGCAGCGTGGATATTAGACAGCGATTTTGAAGAGTCGGATATGGAAGACGTGGAGGAGGATGAAGATGGAGATGTGGGTATGAGAGGCGAAACCAGTGATGGCGAAGAGGAGGCCAGGCCGGAGGATGGAGAAGAGGGCCTGGCGGGAGAGAGCAAGAGCATGTATGCACCAACGGAGTTTGGTGATGATGTAAAGAGTGAGATGTTCTTGGATCCTTCGCCAGAACAGGAGGCCGAACAGATTCGGGCTTTCCGTAACCGTCAAATGGACGCTGCGGAGGATTTTGAGTTTCCGGATGAAATTGAGCTTCACCCTAATGTGCTTGCAAGGGAGCGTCTTGCGCGATACCGCGGGCTTAAGTCTTTGCGGTCGTCAAAGTGGGAGACAGCACCTGATCTTCCTCATCAGCCGGCTATCTGGGATCGTCTTGCGCAGCTCCAAAATTATGCGGCTACTCGTACGAAGGTGCTCAATGAGGCGTTGGTTGGCGGTGTTATTGCGGGTACTAGGGTTTTAATCTTCATCCGTAATGGCCCCCGAGAGTTAGCAGATCAGAGACCAAATGTGGTAGCGGTCTATTCGCTTCTCCGCCACGAGCATAAGAAGGCGATGGTTCACTTCTCAGCCATGCCAACCATCTCCGGCACCATCGGCGCCAATAGAGAGGACGGGGAAGACGACCCCAACTCCCTTACTACTAATCCTGTCAAGTCGAAGGACCCCCTTATCATCCAATGCGGTCCACGACGTATGATCGTCAACCCACTTTTCTCTTCGTCCTCTGCTGCAACAAAGAACGATGTATATAAGTTTGAGAAATACCTCCACCCAGCGCGAACAAGTGTTGCGACTGTCATCGCCCCACTCACCTTTGGCAGCGTTCCAGTATTATACTTCCGACCCCAAGCTGAAGGCTCTACAAACCCTACCATGCACTTGCTTGCAACCGGCACATCTCTGCCGGCGACACCGAGGGTTATCGCGAAGAGAATTGTGCTCACGGGTCATCCATACAAGATTCACAAGAGGCTTGTCACGGTTAGATTTATGTTTTTCAATAAGCAGGATGTCAATTACTTTAGGCCGGTGCAGTTGTATACGAAGCGGGGGAGGTCGGGTTATATTAAGGAGAGCTTAGGAACACATGGGTGGTTTAAGGCGACGTTTGATGGGGGGATTGGGGCGATGGATGCGGTGGCAATGAGCTTGTACAAGAGGGTGTGGCCAAGAGAGGCGGTGCCGTTCAAAGCATAGACGTGGGGTATACGGGGACATGGGGATATACTGACTGGGGTGGGCCATGCATGAATTGGTTTTGTGATTGGGGAAAAAGAGGCGCTCTATCTGGTTATTTTCTTTAGTCTTTTTTCTCCTATGTTTCCATTTTTCTGGCGGATGCTACGGTTCATCGGTTCATGGTTGTCTACTTCATATATCTGAATCATAAGTTGTTGGATTTCGGCTGCGTACGCTTCTCTCCAGGTGCTTACCCTGAACTCCGGCAATTTTGGGCTGCTCACCTGACAAGCTGTGCGTCGCTGCCAAGATTTGCAACTTTCCAGCCCACAACTCCAAAATTCGACGGTCGGTCGCAGCTTCAATTGATGCTGCCTCGAGTTCGGTGAAGAATCACAGCATTTATCAAGCCCGCAGTGCCTAAAGCTTATACCTCCCAACTGAGCGAGTTTTGAGTTCCCTCACCTTCTTGCAAAAATGTCCTCACTCGAGGCAAAACTCTCCAAAGTTCGGAATCCGCACCAACAGAACCAGAAGCAGGTGCGCCTTAACCTGCCCGCTCCCTCGCCTCTCAGGCAAGACACTAACATTCTTTTAGATCACCGTCGTCCTCTTTGCCGTTGAAGATATTCTCCGCGAGCAGGGCACCACCGAATTCACCCCTACGGCCTACTTCGCCGCCCTCCTCTCCCTTCTGCCGCAATCCATCTCTCAAACCGATATAGTCGACGCCGGGCTTGCCCACTCTCTCGTCTACCTTCTTGACCTCGTCACTCCGTTTTGCCCCGCCCCACTACTACGATCAAAATTCACACAGATCCTAGTACACCTTGCGCCTGCACTTACCAATCCCGAGGCTGAAGCACCACTGCTACGAGCGGCTATTGGGTGTCTTGAGTCGTTACTCCTTGCACAAGATGGCCCCGCATGGGCAATCCCGCAAAAAGACGTTGGACCAAGGAGGGCATTGGCGGGGCTATTGAATCTGGGAATGGATGATAGGCCAAAAGTGCGTAAGCGGGCGCAGGAGGCAGTTACAAATGTGTTGAAAGCAGCACCGCCAAGCCCGTCCTTGGATCACCCCACGGCGGAGATGTGCGCGGTTGCGGTATTGGGTTCTGTAGTGGATTTGGCGCGGAAGGCTACGGGGGGACAGCATGATCCTAGACTAATACATGCTATCCAGCTGATGCATGCTGTTGCTGCCGCTGGAGGATGGCCGAGTGCGAAGATTGAGGGGTTGGTGGAGGTGTTACTGAACATCAGCAGGAGTAGTAATGAGTTTTTGACGATGGCGGCGTTTAATGTCTTTGAGGCGATTTTTGAGAGTGTGATGGATGAAGTTACGAGTGCAAAGTTGCCGAGGATAATTGAGGTTGGTTACGGCTTGATCATTTTACGAACACATGCCATATATGGTATGCTAATAAATTGTAATAGGCGATCTCAGAACTCCGCCCCTCCCAAACCGACTCTCAGCTCCTTCCTACCTGGCTGGCAGTCATCTCCCGCGGCTACGGTGTTTATGCCGCAGTCTCCTCCACCACCGCATTCACCCTCCTACCAGACCTCTACGCGCAAATCAGCACCTTTCTTGAATCCCCAGCCCACAACATCCGCACATCCTCCTCTCAATGTCTAATCTCCCTCATTGCAAACTGTATTCCGGACGAACTAGTTTCCTCAAAGGATTCCTCCCCAGAGCTCCACAAGATTGCTCAAGCAACAACTAACCTCCTCTCTGTCAGATACCAATCTGCCTGGCCTGAGGTTTTCGAAACAATCATTGCTCTGTTTGATAAACTGCGGTGGAAGGCACATCCAGTTATGGACGATATAGTCCGCATTGTGGGGGATCTCCGCGCCAAAGAGGGGTTCCAGGGGAAGAAAGAAGCAGATGTCGTCCTTGGACATGCAGTTGCTGCTATTGGCGCGCCAGTAGTTCTATCTATCCTCCCTCTCAACATGATGCACCAAAAACCGGGACAAACAGGCCGTGCCTGGATGCTTCCTATTCTCAGGGACTACACTGCAAACACACACCTCGCTCATTTCCTATCGGAAATGGTTCCCCTCAGCGAGTTTATGTTTCAGCGGATCCTTGACAATGGCGATGCGGAGAAAACCATGGAGACGAAAATCTACGAGACAATTATCCAGCAGGTGTGGAGTATCTTGCCAGGGTACTGTACTGCCCCACTTGACCTCATTGAGAGCTTCGATCAGTCTTTTGCGGAACTATTAGCGAATGTTTTGTATAAGCAGACCGAGCTGAGGGCAGATATATGTAAAGCGCTGCAGCTTCTTGTTGAGTCTAACCAGGCGATTATCGCGGTGGAGGTTGAGGAGAGTGGGGAGGAGGATTTAGTCGTACAACAGAGGATTACGAAGAATCAGGCTAGGGAGAATATTGCGCTGCTAGCATCGTTTACACCGAATTTGCTAGCTGTGCTGTTTAATGTCTATAGTCAAACGTTGCCGCAGTATAGGGGTTATATACTCAAGTGTATTAATGCATATCTGAGTATTGCCCCGCCGGAGGAGTTGGTAGGGACGTTTGCGAAGGTCACGACGATGTTGGAGGGGAGTTTGGCGGAGTCGGTGGCGCCGACGCAGGCGGAGAGGGAGAAGAAAAAAGCAGTGGGGGGGAGTATGCCTCCTGTTGCGCATACGTTGATGGATCTGGTCATTACCATCTCGCCGTATTTGCCGACGCAGAGTTATACCCAGCTTTTGTCTATCTTTACAGTTGTCATCAACAAAAGGGATGATCCGCAGCTGCAAAAGAAGGCGTATAAAGTCATTTCTCGCATGGCGGAAAGTGAGAATGGGAAGGGGGTGTTGAAGGCGAGAATCACAGATTTACAAAAGGTATTGCTTGAGAGTGCGGAGACTGCTACGGCGCCGACAAGGAGGGATAGATTGGAGGCTGTGGCTTGCTTGGTCGATTTTCTGGATGGAAGTGATTTGAGCTTTATCCCGTCCGCCCTGAGCGAGGTTGTCATGGGTGCGAAGGAAGTAAACGAGCGTGCGCGGACCACAGCGTTCGATCTCTTAGTCTCGATGGGCAACAAGATGAAGGCAGGTGGGACTGTCGTCAACTCCCGGATCCCCGGCATGCCAGCAGACGCACCAAGCGTGGATGCCACGTTGGAGGAGTACTTCACCATGGTCTCCGCGGGCCTTGCAGGGTCGACGCCGCATATGATTTCTGCGTCGATCACTGCTCTCACACGCGTCTTATTCCAGTATAAAGACGAGCTTAACCTGGAGCTGGTCGAGGAGATGGTCACTACTATGGATCTATTTTTGACAAGCAAGAATAGAGAGATTGTGAGAAGTGTCTTGGGGTTTGTCAAGGTTTGCATTATTAGCCTGGATAGAGGGATGATGACGAAGAAGCTCCCTACGTTGATTCCAAACTTGATGGTGTGGAGTCATGAGCACAAGGCGCATTTTAGAGCGAAGGTTAAACATATGATTGAGAGGGCGATTAGGAGGTTTGGGTATAACCAGGTGGAAAAATACGTTCCGGAGGAGGATAAGAAGCTTGTCATAAACATTCGCAAGACTCGGGATAGGAAGAAACGGAAATCCAACGCCGAAGGCGAGAAGGAACCTACTAGTAGGAAACGACAAAGCCAGTTCGCATCTGAATTCGAGGAGGCGATATATGGCAGTGAGAGCGAAGCCTCAGATGCTGGCTCTGACGATGGCGAGGAGATGGGCGGCCACGGCCAACGTGGTGGAAAGGGAACAGCAAAGGGCGGGAAGCAATACATTATGGAAGACTCCGACGAACCACTCGATCTCCTCGATAAGCGCTCCCTCGCACACATAAGCTCCACAAAACCACTCAAACCCCGGGCGGCCCTCGCTAATAAACTCAAGTCCCAGCCAAGAACAAATGACTCTGGAAAGCTTATCATCCGGGAAGGAGATTCTGATTATGAAGATGGGGACAATGATGATGTGGATATGGGCGAAGGTGAGGATATTGGCGCGGCGGTTAGTGCCTATGTTCAGGCGATTACGAGTAAGCATGCGGTGCAGAGGGGGCAGAGGAATAGGATTAAGTTTAAGAAAGGGGGGAAGGAGGATGAGGATGAGGAGATGGAGGTGGATGATGAAAAGCCGGCGAAGGGGAAGGGGGTGGTGGGGGCAAAGAGTCCAGGGAAAGGAGGCGGCGAAGGGAGGGGAGGGAGGGGGGTGAGGAAGGGGAGGGTGCAGAAGGGGAGGGGCAGGGGACATGCGGGAAATAGAGGGAGGAGGTGGGTGTGAATGTGTATATAATGGAAGTTTGTCTATTAGTTTGATGTTTCCCTAGAAAAGTTTCGGTTTCTGACTTTGTGGGTTTTTCTTCATTTTTAAACGTGTTCTTGTTTCTCTTTTATTTCCCTCCTGTATATTTCTCAAATTCCCCTACAGACTAGGACTACGGATAAAGTAAAAACCACCCGTAATTTACTACATGTTATATATGTATGTATGAATGAATGAACGTACTACATGTAACATATCGATAACTGCCACATTCCCCCCCCCAAACCCATCTACTATACACAACAGCATGCCCTCTAACTCAAGCCAGTAGCCGTACGTTCCATATCCCTCTCATCCCTCTCATCCCTTCCCCCCCCTCTCTCTCTCTCTCTATATATATATATATATATAAAAAGGAAAGAAAGAAATAAAATAATCAACTCACTATTATCCATTCTTGGCCTATTCTATCATATTCCTTCCTCCCCCCCCTTCCCTTCCCGCACACTCCATTTCTGCGAGACTGCATACCCGTGTGCCCAAAATTTACTTGCCCCTCCCCCTTCCCCCAAAACAAACACACACACACACAAAAAGATAATCCCAACAGCAGGCGAGTTAATCTCCCTCATAACTCATTAAAAAAAAAATTAAAATTAAAAAAAAATTAAAAAAACGTTTTCCAAATGCAGCAGTTAAATTCTAATTATGCTGGCTGGACAAATCCCATACTCGTTACTACTACTACTAATACTATATCGCAGTCATGCCCATGTCCGTAGTCCACGCGGTTTATATTTATCAAAAAAAAAAAAAAAAGGGAAAAAAATACCTGAAAAGACCCCATGAAAAACTACGAAAAGAAGAAGAGAGGATATTGTTCAAAAGAGGACAGATATAGGCGGCAATATATATAAACAGCCCTCTCATTCCCGCTCCCAACAACTCCCCACTGCCAGTCCTAAACTGCATATCCCCCCTCTTCCACCCCCACAAATCCCCCACCAAAGCCCCCCACCGCCCCCTGCCCCGCATCACACCCGTTCACATTCGGATAGACCCTGACCGGGATACACGCATCAAAGCTCTCTACTAGCATTCCCATCTTTGCCTCCCACACTTCACCCCTATCATCTCCTTTACTCTTCTCCAGCAGCCCCTCAATCAGCAACTCCTCCCCCTCCCCATCCACCGCCGCACCACTCGCCCCCAATAGCGCAGGGGTGATGAACTCGATATTGAGCCGCCATGTGAGCGAGACGCAGGTGGTGGTGAATTCGGGGGAGGCGCTGGGGGGGATAGTCGGCGCGAACTGTACTCGCTGCGCAAAGAGGCAGGATTCGCTGTGGGAGGCGTGAATTTTCCGGGTTGCGCGGAGGATGTATTGCGGGGAGCGGAGGGCGAGGGCGGGGGAGATGGATTCGTGGGATTCGAGGGTGGCGTGGATCTAGAAGATATCCATATCATATAATATTAGCATATCCTTCCGCAGGCCTAGAGGGTAGAAGTAATCAAGTGGGAACGCACCGGGGGTGGGGGGGTAAATGGAGCAAACGTACATGATAGCATGGAATCACTGCACCCGCAAAATCAATCACTGCCATAATCGTGTCCCCCAACTTATACGCCGGCCTCGCCAGCGTCAGCGTTGCAACTTTATACCCATTCCTCGCAATCTCAAACACCGAGCACCTCGCTTCCGGAGAGATAAACCCCCCAACCCCCCTACCCCCGCCACCCCTCAGCATCGCCATCTCGATATTCTCTCTCGAAGACATCTCGCCCATTGTCGACCCCCGCATCGGCGTAGGCAATGGCTTCCGCAGCGACGACGGCGAAGCAAGCTGCATCCCCGTCCTCCGACTCATCAACGTTTCCACATATCCCAAAAAATCACTCAGCGAACTCTCCTGGCTCTCCACTGTTTTCGCCGCTTGCTGTGGCGGAGGCGTTTGCGCTGGATTCTCATCCACACAAACCACCTTCGCCTCGTCCTTGAGCAAGATCACCGGCTGGAGTAAATCATGTGTCGTAAATGCTCCATTCCCATCCACATGCGGAAACACCCTAAAGGGGATCTCTGCCACCTTCGGCTGCTGAACCCCCTTCCCCACTCTCTGCGTTCCGATTTTCAGCACATAATTCACCTTGATTGCCTTCCCCCTATGGCTCGGCGGCAGGCCCTTCGGTAACGGAAAGCTAAACTCATAAGTCCTACTTTCCCCCGGAGCGAGCTTTAAATCCACGAATAATATCGACTGCGGGGTGGATAATATCGGGATACTCTTTTGACTAGCCAAGGACTTCATCTCCGCTATTGAGCTCATGTTATTCCCGCCTAGGAGTCCGCCAATAGCTCCTCCAAAACTCCCCCAGCCGAAGGAGCTGAGGAACTTACTGTCGCTTTTTTGCTCGACACCAACGACTCCGCCTCCGCCTTGTCCGCCGACTACACCCCGCCGTTTTATTTCTTCAAATTGGCTGGTTTGAACTAGTGTCCCGTCAAGTGTGAATGTGCCAATGACCTGGGCATAACCCATCATGAGTGCCTCTGGAGTCCGTGTTCCCCCGACAAGCAAACTATGCCTCCTTCCATGCGCGGGCCGTAATAACTTACTGTTTGCTAGCCTAGGGTCGTATTCCGACACCAACGTCTCTGTAGTACTATTCGCAAAAGAATAAAACTCTCCACTCGACCTCGGTGTCCCATCAATCCCCAGGCCCACCACAGCTTTAGGCTGCCCCGTCCCATTCTGCAACGACTCATTATCTGAATTCCCATCTAGCGGACTCCGGAGGTCAATATTCGTGACTTTTGTAAACAGCTCCCCTACTGAATCCTCAGCTTCCTCTGCCGAGAGGGATTGTTCCGCGGGCTGCTGCACCGGCGGAGGGAACTTGAATGTCATATTCAGACTATCAGAATGAACATTGCTCCCCCTCCCACCAGTATGCACAATCGAGCTAGCCGGCCCCCAAGAGCCCTGCAGTAACCCCGGTGTCGACCCCGGCGTAATATTCCCTCTCCTCGGAAACGAGAACTTACCCATTGAATCTCCCGACTCGACAATCTGCGGCGTCGCAGGTACCGGTAACGGTGGGGTATTTATAACTGGCATATTGGTAAACATCGCATTCTGCGGTACTGATGGGGATCTTCTACTTCCCAGCCGCGGTGATGATATTTGTAAACTTGTCGACCGGCCATGTCCCCTCCGGACATTATCCCTTGCCGAGGGAGGGCCTCCCTGCCCCGCCAAATTGCCAATACTAGCCCCTCTCTGGTGGCCCCTTGCCCCAACCTCCGTACCATCCCCTAGATCCGAGCTCATGGACACAATTGATATCGATCTTTTGTGTTTATGTCCAAATCCCCCAGACGCACTCCCATTCCCAATTCTCGGACTCGAAGCCGGCGATGTCTTTCCCCCCAGCCCACCCTTACCCTCTGCCACTGACAAATGCAAAACTGGCCTCTGTCCCTGCTGGGCGCTC
The DNA here is from genome assembly GCA_015179035.1 of Tirmania nivea. Taxonomy (NCBI): domain Eukaryota; kingdom Fungi; phylum Ascomycota; class Pezizomycetes; order Pezizales; family Pezizaceae; genus Tirmania; species Tirmania nivea. The sequence continues at coordinate 430,986 of WHUY01000036.1, forward strand.
TGGGGAATCCTCGGACTCATCGCCGCCCCACGAGCTTTATCCGTTGCCGTAGCCTTCTTCGGCCCTCCATTGGCCTGAGTGGGAGGTTGAATCTGGTGTTGTAGATGCAATGGCATTGCCTGTGCTGCCGGCGGTGGCGGAGGGCCTACAGGCCGAACTCCTGGAACGGCGGAGACATTCTTGAAGGTGATCTTGCATCGGAGAGTTTCCCCTGCGAATATTGCACTCCCAGAGGCGGTGGGCGGAAATGTAACGAAGACGCGGATATCTGACATCTTTCTCCTGCTGGCTCAGTCCCCCCGGGGACTCAATGGTGGTATGGTGGGGTTGTTGTGGATTCGGCGGTTCGGCCCAAGCTCGATTATTGTTATTGTTTGCCGCACCCGGCCCGCGCTACAAAGACCAAGTAGCTGGCTCCAGTGTCCCCTCAGTACGCCGGTCCCCGTCTCTTTGCCACAACACCGCAATTGATCAAAGTGTCCCGTCCAATTTCAAGCTGTATCCGTCGAACTAGGTGGCCACATCGCTATCCTGTCGGCCTCCAAAGATATGGCGAATCGGCACAGAAGAAATCCGGAGTCCTGCGCGATGGCGGCTCGGTGCTGAGGAACTGATCGGCCTTCTCCCGTGATGGCAAGGAATAAAAAGGCACGGATATTGAGGAAGGCCGGGGGCTCCAGTCCAGTTGCAGATGTTGCTGGGTGTGTGTACCTGAAAGTAGAGCACGCAGAGCACTGCAGTTGCCAGCTGCAGGGGCAAGGGGGGCTCCAGTCGGTCTTTGTACGGCGTATATTGATTTGCTACTGTGCTAATATTGTATGACGCCGACGGCCCTTGTGATATATTATCACCTTTGCACAGCATTAAGCTCAGGCTCAGGCCCAGGCTCGTGCCGGCACATGAGAATCATGTTTGCTGCATAGGCCGGTGGTGCATCGCCATCGGGCGCAAGGCAGTTGAGGCATATCGATGCACTGGATACTTGGCTTGTATGCACCTGATATACATGCAGCACACATCAGAGGCGAGAACGACGCAAGTACTGTGGTCTGGGCTGCGCTGATATATACACATCGACTTCACGTTACAATGGCCCAACTGGTGGATGGTGATGCATCGGACTATATATGCCCACTCGAGTGTCTGCCTCTCCGGCCACACGGGAATAGCTCCTCTCCAAACGAGCCTATCGTACACACGCGCAGTCTTTATACATGCCAGCTTGAGCCCGCCCATTCTCCGCCAGGGAAATCGCAAACATCCAAAACATGCGGGCAAAAAGGAGTGTGTTCAAACATTAGGGAATAACAATGAGAGACTGGTAGCCGGGAATATGGATATAGGCCAAAACAAAACGAAGGGTCGTGTGACCACTGATATAAACGAATGAAATACATAGAGAAAAGAGTGGATAGGCTAGACAAGCAACTGAGAGCTCAAAGATATTAAGGAATAATAACCGAAAACGAACCCGTCCCAATGCAAAGAAAAAAATAAAGCAGATGAATGGTAGTATACAAGAATCAGAATACCGACCAAAGACGTGCAACTTGGAAGCAAGGACAAAAAATCCCATGAAAAAGAGACCCCAACACCATCCGTCCCATACATAGAAAGTACTAGTAAATCCACAAGTAGAGAATAATTTGTAGCAAGAATCCTACTCAGCCCTGACCAGAAATATCTTCGCAAGTTTTGCCCTCTTGTAACCTTCCCCTTTGCCTGGATTCTTTTGTGAGCTTCTCTTCTAGACGGGAATCAATCATGGACACGAGCCGTTCGGAGTACTGATCGAGTAGCTGAGCCATCAACTGTTCAGTTGCAGCATTTGCGGCATCGTGTGCCTTCTTTTTGCGACCCTTCTCCCCTAGCTCTCTAGTTGTTAGTCCCAGCTCTTTCTCTAGTTCCTTGATAGTCTCGGCGCGGAGCGCTCCTCGAGCATTTCCCCCAACACCTTCACGGAACATCCGTAGGCTTTTCAGCAGATTCTCCGCGAGGCTGTTGACATTGTTTGGCTGATTTGTACTCGAGTCATTCGGGTTCCCATTCACTACTCCATTGCTCTTTCCTTTACTCCTAGAATCGTTTGATGGCCGACGGTTTAACGTGGCTTTGGCCGTCTCTGGTGGACTGACTGATCTTTCCCAACCACTTTTCTTGTTTTCAAGCCCGGCGGAGCCCGGCGGATTCAATTCCGTTCCAAAAAGAGGTGTATTCGGTGCCGAAGAATCCCCTGAATCCGATCTGACTGGTTCCACACGGCCTTGCCCTACTTTTGCGGTTGGTAAATTTTTATTATTGTTGATCCCTAGAGCAGAGTTTCTCTTTCGGAGCCTCGGTGGTGAGTTATTGGCGCTATTGATCCCCGACGGAGTTCCCGTGATCCCATCTCTATCGGCTGCCTTTGGTGTGAATTCACCAAGCTCAGACTTACTCAAAATCCTGCGGATAGGTAACTTTGCAGCTGTGAGGTCTGGTTTGCTGGATACACTGCTCTCTGAGCCGCTGCCATCATTGGACCGAGGATTGAAGTCCCATAACATAATAGTTCCATCCGTACCCGTGCTAATGAGTATCATAGCGTCCGTCTCATTCTCTTCCGACCCCGTCTCCAGAAGCGCCACGTCAGTAACACCCTCGGTATGACCCCACTCCTTGTCGATAAGATTGCCACTCATGTCGTATATCCGTATACTCTTGTCTGTCGTTGCAATCCCCGCGAGTATTCTTCGCCCCGTTGAACGCTCTTTACTCAAGCTGATACAGTCCATCACAACAGCATCTCCAGTGTCATCTGTCGTCCTGAACGAGCTTATTGTCTTTCCAGTGTTGATATCAAACTTTTGTATCTGCCGATCCATTGAAGAAACAATCAAATGCGGTGAGTTCTCGGAAACCTGGGTCATGTGTATTGCCGACGCCTTTAGAACTAGTGTCCGGATTGGTACATATGCCGAAGTAAGGACTCCATCGATATCCCGCTGAACTAGCTCCCGAACGACTACAGTGCGGTCAGTGGAACAAGAGAGGAGCCTAGTCCCATTCTCAAGGAGTAAAACTTTGGAAACGCTGGCTGTATGGTCGTCAAGAGTCTGTAGTAAACTCCAAGTGTCGTCTATGCACTGGAAAACCTGAACTGTCCGATCACGTGCGCAGCTCACAATCGTGTTAGTTTTCTCTGTTTGATGGATGGTGATATCCGTTACATCTCCGCTGTGTGCCTTTACTCCATATATGCAGATTTGAGTTTCGCTGTCAATGACCCTATAACAGATTTCAGCATCATGTATGCACTGCACACTCTTTTACACTCCAGAGACCGACCTTAGGACGCCGTATTTATCCCCAGAAACAAAGTAGTCACCCATTGGGGATATCCGCAGAACTCGAAGTTCATTTGAAACGTCATCCTCGCTCTCTGTTGGTTGCTCCAACTCTATCGAGAAATCCCCTCTGTTCACTCCCTCCAAACTCCAAAAGTGAACCAGTCCTCCAATTGACCAAGTAAAGAAAGAAGCTCCAGACGGATGGTTATTTGGTAGTAAGCGAACACCAAGCACGGCATCTTTGTGGGCCGGGAGTTCACGCATCATGGAGTTTGGAACAGGGACACCGTCTACAGTGGACATATTGATGATCTTGATAGAGTGGTTGCTATCAAGTGTGAAGAGATGGCCCAACATACTGGCCATAGCCATCACATTTGCTGGCCGACATCCATCTGGGAGTATCGGGGAGCCAGAGCGAGATGTTGACGGTGATATCGGTGGGGTAGATGGTACAATCTCCTTGAGAACAAGTGCTCTAGCGATGCGTCAGTACGGACATCGTCAATCCCAATGCGCAAGTGAGCGTACCGAATTTGGCCATGCCTCCCTGCTACCCAGGCAAATTTGGAGTCTGCATCTATAGTTATGCAGCTAACTCCAAACTCTGCATTGGCGATCTTTGAAAGCCGAAGTAGGGCTTCGTCTAACAGGCATATATCGCCCTTTTCTGTGCACACCAAGGCCTTGTCTTCCGATATACCAACAACACAAGTCATGTGTTGGTCAACCATGGACCCGAGAATAGCATTTCGCCCCTGAAGAACCCTCGTACCCGGACTAGATGGCCGGGGCTGCCAGAGATGTTAATTTAAGCAAGCATCTTCATAGTGCAGACTGTAGACTCACCTCATCCTCAGCTTTCCACACCTTTACATGTCGTAATCCTACACTGATTTTTATAAGTATAATCACTAACCAATAGTAAGGACAAAACATAACTCACGTAATGAGGTTCTTTCCCATCCATGCAATGCTCCGAACTAAACTGGTACATTTGTTGCTCGAATGAAGTTTGACCATGCTGCCTCGTGTGGGCGCTGTTAGAGCCCATATATAGATAAATCCACTGACATGGATGCCAATTAGCCTATAGAGCCTCATGAAACAAATGGGAGACCCTTACTCGTTCACAGTGCCTATGCTTGCGAGATATTTTGAGCAGGGACTGAATGCTACGTCACGCACTCCAAATGTATGTTCGGACATGGCGGCAACAGGAATGTCACTCGGGACATCTTTTGACATTGCGAAAATGAGGACCCGTGGAGCATAGCCAGACTGATTGGTCTCTTAGCATTCTATCCAACTCAACCTTTTACTTTTAATTCCGGGGTGGGGACACACCTCCCCTACAGCGAGCCACTTCCCATCTGGACTGAAAGAAACACATGTAGCAGCTTTTATACGCTCCCTGGCAGTCCATGTTTTCGCAGTTGAGGTATCCTCCAGGCTTGACGGCTGTACGTTCCCCGAGGGGCTGACTCCTAGATCCTTGAGGGTTAACGATAGCCTGTTGCGAGACTCCAGAAACGCTATGCTTTGTAACGAATTGATCTGAGAAGATGCCGAGCTCCATGTTGTGACGTTCGGCCTCGCTCGGAAAAACCTTTGCGTAACTTGCAGATTGTCATCTAACTGCACGACCACCGCCGCAGCTCCTGCCGTATACGCAAATGATCTGGATGCTGGGTGGCTATCAAAAGCCCCAGTCGAACATCCTATAACGCGTTTGAGGAAAAGCCCAGTATCTGTTGTAGATTGGTTCTGTCGTGGTCGATTCGGTGTCCTGTTTTGTAAAGGACGGGATAGAAAGTTGCTGGGTGATCCATTCGGCGTGAGCTTCAGATTTGTATTTCCTAGTGTTTTCGATGCGAGGGGTGTTTGCAGCCCTGCCATTCCTGTAGTCCCCCCCTCTTCTCTTTCCTAGAAGCGGTCGTAAAGTGAAGAAGTACACGCAGTTGGAGTGTCGAGAAGGAAGTCGGCAGAGTATTGATTTAGAAGTGTAACCGTCTGCAAGTCGTCATGGAGGAATGCCGAATGTCATGTGCTGGGCAAGTGAAAAATAGTCTCTGCTTAGTCGTATGGGAGATTCCTTCGAGGAACAGCCGACTAAAGTAGAAGAAAAGGTTTAGGGAAAGTTTTTCCGGGGCGATTGAGGCAAGGGAGAGGGGTATGTGGTATGTAAGTATGTATGGCGTGGCCGTGTTGGTGAAGTCAGAGGGAGGCAGGTGGGTACTCGCTGGCCGTGGGATGACAATTAGCTTGCTTATCCCTACAGATGTATGTCGGTTAGTATGCGTATTGGCAGCTTGGTGAGGTGTATACTGTCGAGTCACTGGACGAGTAGCTGCACTTTTGCTGCACGTCCTGCTAGGGAGTTGAGGTGCGTGCAAAGTAAAGGAGTGCACGAGCGGGCACAGGGCGCAATGCAAGTTGATGCAAAACTAGTGGGTGAAAATGCTGATGAAGCAGAAAGACGGAGATTATATGCAATTATACTGTGACTCGAGGCAACAATATACAGTTTCCAGGATGCGGTGCCGCCTGCACGTTGAAAAACTGGAGAAGGCCGAGATGGTATAAGTGTTTTGGGACGGAGTGCAAAATTAACTGTGCCTCTTAGCCTACAAGCTCTGAGAGGAGTTGTACCGTACTGAGTACGAGGATAGGACAGAGAGTCGATAGAGGTATGGCCCTGGTTAATTCGCTTGAGGAACGATCAACCGCCTGTGCATTGAAGCAATAAGCAATTTAAAGCACTCCTGTCCTGCTACTTTTCTTGATGGCATGAAAAAAAACTCGAGTCTTCGCTTGGGAGGTGGTTGGTATTAATGTCCTGGTGGTGCGTTCCTGATCTGGACTGGGGTTGGGCCTGCCGTTCGTCCCTTCCTAGTCTCGTGCGCAAACACGAGTGTCGTCTGGAAGGTTGATGCTCGTAAGCGGGAGCCTAGCCTTGATAAAAACAGGCGGACTGCAGGCAGGCATCATTCTTTGCATCTCAGCATCACGTTGGAGGCCGTCCCAGCTCCATCCTCATCTCCATCATCGGCTTAGGCTCGTCCAAGGCGGTTATACTCATACTCTGGCCATAAAGCCCCATACTTAGTTCTCTGAAATATTGCCCACTCTTGTTCCCCCCGATTTAGGGGTCATTGTCAGCTCGACGAGGAAAGATCGATGCGCCAAGTAATGAGCGGGACATTTGTGATGGGGCTCACCCAACTCCCTACCCTTGTTGCATACTGACCATGTTTCCCGGTAAGTGAGCACCATTTACAAATACGCAAGAAAACTGGGTTAGCCTTGCCCCATAACAGGAAATCATGTTCAGGGTCTTCCTGCAGCTCGGCCGGTACCGTGAATCGCGATAACGAACCTCATTTCGTTTGCCCCAGGGCAATTCCCGTGAAATTGGCTTGAACTCACCTCCTGCTTGGCATCTTGTGCGGCGTTCCAACGGCGTCAACTGGTCAGGGCTTCAATTACATTGTCTCTCACCTAGTCGCCTAGCTGGCCCCTCGTAGAGGAGTAGTCGCCTAGAGCAAAACCCACCCTATAAGCTCCCCGCGTCGTCGGTTTTTTTGCATCTGTCTCTTGCTGTGTTTCCTTGTCGTCAGAGCGCATGCGTCTACCTCTATGCCGTCACATTCGTCACCTGACATGATTGTATTCCATACTATTGGCGTATAATGGTGCGCTTGGGTCTAATTATAGGTTCAGAGAGACTTTGGTGAGGCCTCAATAACATAATCTTTGGGGTGCCAAGAAAAGCGTCAAACCTCATGTAATATTGTAAGTACGGCAATCTCGATCGATGGCTTGAAACTGGTCTTGGATGCAGCCATGTACGCGTACGGTAATGTACATACAGCAAGTGTCAAGTATATTGAGATATCGTTGGACTTTGCCGCATTCACACTTCACAAATTCTGACGTATTGTAGCAACACCCTCGTAGGCGTATTGGCCTACTGTGTGATCTCCTGGATTGTTGGCTCGTCCCTCCGTCATCTGACAAGGGATTGCTTCAAATCAATGGCAGCCGAAGGATGCGGTCTGCAAGCTGCCAAGAATCACAGATAAAAACGTTCAGATCGGCATGGCATACAACAACTTCCCAATCGAGCAGCCACAACTGCATTGCAGCTAACATCACGTGCGCAAGGGCCCGAATGAAAGTCTGAGCAGTCACAACTTTTCAACTCCCACCTACCCTGTACTGCATTTCCTGTACTGCATTAAATCGCTGCGGCCCCGCCAGCAATTGTAACAATCTCCCAGCAGCAGCAGCAGCCAGCCGGACCTGTGAACTATAGCATACAGTATACTCACGATATGAGGGTAAGTGCGAGCCTAGGCAGCACATAGATAAAGAAGATCAAGATGACATAGAGGAAGAACTAGATGCGGACGAAGCCAGCGGAACTAGGTACCTGCGAAACGAAATAGGAGGAGCAGACACAGCGGCAGCGGTGGAATTTTGGTAATTTTGGTTTGTTTAGCGGGTCAAGAAGTTGAGCATATGCTCATTGCGTCGACGTTCGCGATAGGAAGTGCCCCCCCCCATTCCGGTGATTAGGTGCTTGGCGATCTCGGATGTCATCATGTCTAAAGCTTCTTGTCCATTCGCTTCTCTCTCTCTCTCTCTCTCTCTCTCTCTCTCTTGAGCATAACAGGAGAATAGAAACTCATCATACTCCTGTTTCCACAGTTTCAAGAGCAGCTAGAGCCTGATGATGCCTACCTACTACCTTTGTTATAAGAATATACTAGTGCACAAGCTCCAGAAAAATAAGAATATTCCTCCATCAGATATATTACATCGAGAGTATCACCCAGACTACGAGAGTTGGGTAGGCAGTAGTTGTCAACATCAGGTATAATCCCCTCCCTATCTCTATCTCCGTCCTATCGACGCAGTGGAAGTTCAAAACTCAGTTTTCGGGTGCTGCTTCCACGATTACCAGACCCATTCGAGCCCAGACGGGAGATAACCGTCGAAATGGCCCTTAGCTAAGCATCTATCTATTTATCTATCCGGGTCTGCCTCCTAAATACGTGCCGGGCTAGGAAATTCCCGAGAGACGCATCTGCCGAATCTACCTCCTATATAAGTACAGCAAGTATGTATAACTCTTTTTCTCGGCATACTAGATCCTCTGCGAAGGAGAGGCTCCATCTATCCACCCATATACGTCACAGACCTATTACCCTGAACCCACCACCCCACCCCTTTACCTACCAGGATCAATAAACTACTATACTACGCGCCCATACATGTACTACGCAAGTCTTTCACTGGCTATATTATTTCCACATACATCATAAATAAGTAAAAAAGGAGAAAAAAAAGAAGGAGGCGGAATGCATAACTTAAATATCGTCAAGAATGTAATCGTAGCTTCGCTCATAATAATCAAGTAGAAATATCGACAGGAGGAGGGGGCTGTTAAAGTGAGAAGCGGGCAAAGGTTCGGAAGAGACACACACAAACATAAACAAAGAAAAATGCTGAATGCTTAATAAACTATATAATGCGTAATACTTAGTGGCCCAAAATAAAACAAACTTGACAAAAGGGGGAAAAAAAACGGCAGAACTCAATATCTACCCTATCACTCGCAGCTAAAACTTCCTCCACCCACCACCAACCTCCGCTCCACTCCCACTACCACTCCCACCACTTCCCCCACCCCCACCCCGCTTCTGCACTCCACATCCATAATGCACAACCTCCCCAGAAGGCAACACACTAACAACACTCCTCCCCAACCTCTTATGACAAAGCGGACACACCCTCCCCTCTTTGACCACCACGTTCCTCCCTCTCAGCCCCACCAACTTCTCCTCTAGCCCCCACCCCACGCCCTTCCCCAGCTGCGCCCGAATCATCCCTTCACTCCCCTCCGAGTTTGCCCCGCGGATCCGGCTTTCGAAGTAGCCTTCGAGCCGCTGGATCTGCATATCCTCAGGGATGAGGGCTAGTGCTTGGGAGGCGTCGAGACGGGAACCGTGGCGGGTGAGGATGGTGAGGGCGTTGTCGAGTTGTAGTGTAGGGGGGTAGGGTGGCTGTGGGGCGAGGTACATTTCTAGGAGGATGTGGAAGACGTTCAGGTGCTGCTGCTGTTGCGGTTTTTCTCTGATAGCAGAAGCCTGTTTCGAGGGTGTTGTTGAGGATGAGGTTGAGGATTGGGAGGCGTGTACCCTCACACAATACTCCTCCGCCTTCAGTGGGCTCTCCAACTTAAATACATAGATTTCTAGTGCCTCCCTATGCCTTCCCATATTACTCAGCACCACGGCCCTTGCTTCCCAGAAATCTGGGTCGTCCTTGGGTAACAACCCTAGCACACGATCAGACCGATACTGCCTACTCTCTCTCAGGAACTCGAGTAACCTCTCCTTCCACTCATCCTTCTTTTCCTTCGCCACCGCTTCATCCCCCGCGTTCTCGGCAAGCCAATCCGTCTTCTGGATATGCTCAAGATACAAGCTAATCAGCCGTCCATGGAAATCGGGGGTGAGATCGCGGAGCTGGTTAATGAGGTGTTCGAGGTAGCGGATAGCGAGGGCCCGGTCTAAGCGCTGTAAGTAGTCGAGGACTTTTTGCCGAGGGAGGGATTCGGCGTTTTCGGAGTCGGTGAGGAAGATTTCCATGGCGAGGGTGGGGGAGATGAGGAGGGGGTGTTGGGCGAATTCGAAAATGAGGGGGAGGTGCGTAGAGTCGAGGGTTTGGAGGTAGTGGATTATGCGGGTGGGGCCATGGAGGGAGGGGGCGCGGGGGTCTTCGGTGGGGGCTTCGGCGAATCTGTGTTGGGAGGGTTAGTATTTATCATTCATTCTGTAATGTGTAGCAGGGAAGGGGCGTTACTGTTTTAATAATGTCAATGCCTCGCGATGTAGCTTCTTTCCTCCAAAGAAATCTACTAAATCATGGAACCTCCCTGTTTCTTTCAGCCGTTCATTCACAACCACCGGATCACAGTGATTTGGTTGCCGGACTAAACTCCCAACAAGAGTTGGCTTCGAGTACATGTACGCCCGGAAGAGAGTAGTATGCACCAACTTCGCCGTTGCCCAAGCCTTCTCCAGCCGGTCATCAACCCCATTCTGGTTCTTGTCCACCACGCTGTCAGCAGATGCATTGCGTGTGGCAAAGTAGCTATCCCCAAAGGGCGCCTTGATGGGGGAAGGCGGTGCACCCGCAGATGCGGTTGATGCGAGGGAGGCCTGGGATTGCTGTGCTTGTAACCGCTCGATGTATTTCGATAGAAGGAGGCGGGAGTTCCCGAGGTAGACGGTGAGCTCGTTGACAGCTTTTCGTAGTTCCTTTTCGTCTAATATCGACGGCGTGGATTTCTTTGGCGGGACTTTGGGGGGAAGAGGGGCTTTCCCTCCGCGGATGCTACCCCTGACACTGGCAGCGTCATCGTCGGTAAGCTTCTTACTTCTTATCGAAGATGTGTCGTCCGTAACAATCTTCCTCAATGAAGAAATAACTGGGCCAGCGTCGATCCCATTAGCCCTTTTATCACTATCCTCACCTACCACCGCTTCCCCAGTTGACGCAGTCTGCGCATCATCAGGATGCTCCCCTAGCTGCTCCGTGCTCGCTGTCCCATTTGTGCCAGTTCCCCCACCTTCCACCCCCCCATTCTCCGGAGTCTCTCCAGACTCTGTCCCACTAGCCTCGTGAATACTGCCTTCATCACTCTCCTTATGCTTGTCCTCCCCCACTATCGACAACTCCCCAGCGATAATTTTTGGGAATAACCTAATGACTCTCTCCGGCGGGGCCTCCACATTTGCAAATAACTCCATACTTTCCCTATACTGCCTCTTGTCGAATAGGCTCTGTGCTTTAAGCATCTGTACTTCTCTGATTTTCTCCTCTTTTCCATCAACGAGGACAGACTCAAGTTGTTCTAATATACTGATGGCCTCATCGAGATGCCCATTTTTTATGAGTTCCTGGACCTGCGCTTCATAGTCTACAGACCCCATCCGCCAGACCTGCGTAGGCGAACAAACGTAGAATAGCTTTCCAGCGTGGACTAGAGCAACATTCGGCGGCGGCACATGCAGCGCAGTCACACCCGGGAGCTGAATCGTTTGCAACAGGGACTGCGTAGCCGGATTCCGGACTTCCAAATGCTGCTGCGACTGATGCAGCGATACGAGGTACGGATACGAATACGCAATAGCGTCTGGGGCGTACGGCCAAGGGATGGAGGACTTATCCGGTAACGCGTTCCCCTTGGAGTCGATGAAGAGCGTGGTTTTATCTTTGACAAGTAGGAGTTCCTCGCCTTTTAGCCTGGTGCTGAGAGGTTTCGACCCCCACCCGCCCATACCCCATCCGCCCATGCCCATGCCCATCCCCCCCATTCCCCATCCCCACTGCCCACCACCACTTTCTGCCGCCGCCTCTGCAACAGGCTTCCCATCAGGCCCAACCCCATTCGCCGTAGCAGCAGGAGGAACAATATCCGCTGCGACCCCAGTATGCACATCCACCATCACGAACCCCCCCCAACCAAGCCCCACCACAACCTTCCCCCCTCCACTAGCCCACGTTATCGTCCTTACGTTCCCCCCCACAGAAATCTCCCTCCCGTCCCTAAACTCTGCATCATGCCATGAGTAGAGCAGCAGCCTCTTCTTTCCCCCTACAGCCAGCCTCGAGACAATACTCGGGATCCCCGTGTCATCGTCTTTCTCGATATTAGTCGTGACAGCAAAACATAGCGCCCCGGACGTCTTCTGTAGTGTTTGTTGCAGCACGAAGGATTCTAGATCGTGGATTGAGATGAGCGAGTTACTGAGGGAGATGAGGATCGAGGACTCCTTGATGCATGCTAATGCGTCGATGGGCTTTCGGGAGAACTTTTCTATGATTCGCGGAGGAGAGAGGGAGACGTCGGCGGTGTCGGGGGAGTGGACGGTGTAGATCCGTAGATTGCCGGAGGAGGCTCCGAGGAGGAGTTTATCCGCTGTATAAAGAAGTCAGCTACACCCCCCTTCTTGTTCATCATCATCATAATCATCATCATCTTCTTCTTCTTCTTCTTTCTTCATTTCTTTCTTCTCCTTCTTTCCTCTTTGAAAAAAAAAGAAAAAAGAAAAAAAAGAGACAAACTATTGGAGTAGAGTGACAAGGTGACACGAACAATGTGCACAAATACTATCTATCTTGACTCGCTCCTTCGGCCCTAACTCCAGGATCGACCGGGCGTGGAAGGCGTTCAGCATTGCTTCAGCGTAAGAGTATTTATGTCAAGATTTCCTCCAGGCTTCGTCGCCAGCTCTAGACCTCGATCTCACCAGCGTCGCGTGCAGTGGTTGCGATTCGCTGAGGGGATCGAATGGATGGGAGTGAAGCGGATTGGTGGCCCAAGGGTATTCTTATTCTGATTCGAAGAGCATCTACTTCCCGTCGACGAGTGCCGTTTGCGAAATGGAGATGCGCATTGTGTGGTGTTGTTATGATGCAACTAAAAGTATGGTAGAGCCACCGGCCGGGTACCTAGCAGAGACTTGGATAGCAAACGCCCGTGCAAGCGTTGCCGGTTACGGTGGACCGCGAGGAGAGAAAATCATTATGATACTGGGGCAGCTTCATTGGGCGCGCATCATCAGATATTATTCTTCTACCGGCCGTCGCCAGACTCTGGCACGTTCCACTGTGCATCTGCGGTGCTGTGTTAGTAAGCAGCTATCTGCGTAAAGACCGGAAGCCAGCGTAGGGGAGAGTTAGGGATAGGCAATGGGGGACACTGCATATGTATCTTCTATAAAGGCGTTCGGGCCTGGTGTATTCCAGGTAGGCCAGACGCCTTATGTACAGTGGGATATAGCACTGGCAGTTTCCTCCCGCTGTCTCCATGGCCGGAATAACTCCGAAGACATCAAAGTACAGGGTAAATTCAGGGTAATAATAGCTTCTACACTTTGTCTCTGAGACAGTTCTAAGAACAGGTTCAGGGTAACGAAATATACAAAAAGTATTTACGCAGATAATTCAACTTCCTACTCCTGCCTGGTCGATCCAAAAGCACCAAAATAAGTAGAAGGGAAAAAAACCAAATTTTGCCCAATCCAATCCAATCCAACCCAACACCAACACCAACACCATAATATCAATATCAATAAAAAAAATGGATAAATGGTCACCTAACCGCTTCCAGAGAGCGTAAAAAGAAACTTTATAAAAAAACGCCCTCAATGCCATACCATCCACTCCCACTCCCACTCCCACTCCCCACTCCCCACCCCACACCTAACGAGAAGCGGGTATCAAACCAGCCCCCCCACTACCCTCGTCTTCTGCGGCACAAACCCCCTCCTATTCCTCCCTGCCCTCCCCCTACTAAGCCAATTATGCTTCAATGTCTTGGCCAGCTCATCAATCTTCCCCTGCGCCTCATCTTTACTCAGAATACTCGCCAGCACACTAATACACTGCAGCACCCTCGCAACTGACTCCGTCACATTCGGCAGGTCAGAGCTAAAATCTAACTGCAGTCGTGAAAACACAACTACCTCCACCAACAGGAATCATTAGCAGCGGAAATATCAGGTGCGGAGCTGGAGGGGGGAGGGAGTCTTACTTCGTAATCGACTAAATAAGGGCAAGACGACGTTGTCTCTAAACGATATTAATGCCATGCGCCGTGTATCCATTACACGAGCTAGATTTTTCTCCTCCCCCGAACCGACACCGCCATCACCCCAGTCCTGGGGTTTTCGACCCTCGCTTTTTAATGGGAGCATAACCGCTTCCCAGTATGGCAGTACGCCCCGCCAAACGAATCCCCAAATCTCGACTAATCGTCCAACAAGCACCCTATCATCCGCGACGCCCGCCAGCCCGGGATCCAAACTCATCATTCCCGCATCCAGAATATCCGTCACGTCCGCCAATAGCACCTTGAGGGGTACATGTTGACTTTTACACCTTCTAATATGCGCTGCCACATACTTGTTCATATCCTCGACTGGCGTTCTTAATTGGTCTCCATCAAACAGGCCCCCAATTGCTCTTCGGACGAAATTCCAGTCCTCTGCGGTGCCGATAGAGGTGGGGTCGTCGAGGTGATTGTGTTTATCTTTCCCGTCCTTCCCACGGATGGAGGTCCCGTCTTCGCCCAATGTGGTGGCAACTTTGGAGGAGGATGATTTGGAGTGGTGGGATGCTGCTGAAGGGGAGGCGGGGATGAAGGAGTAGATTGAGCCGCCGTCCAGGCTAACGGCTTTGCTGTTTGAGCTGGCGGAGCTGAGGGTGAGTGTGTCTTTCTCCTTTCTAACTCTCAGGAAGTGCGTTCGGCTGTGTTCTTTCTCCCGACCTTCGGTCCGCGGGGGGGAAGAGGAGTAGACGCTACTTGCGTATGGAGCTTGGGGGGGTGCATAGCTGAAGACCTCTCCGCCGAAATTGACTCCTATGCCTGAACCGGCCGCAGTGGCGGTGCCGACGAGGGTGATGGTGGAGGAGGAGGGGTTGAATTTATCGCTGAAGGAGGGCTTGCGCTCTGAGCTGGTGATGCGCGGGATGGGGTTGGAGATGATGCCGTGGGGGATTTTTGAAGGGGAGGGGGGGAGTTTGATGCCGTGTTTAAGGTCTGTTGAGGAGGTGGCTGCGCTGCTGGAGCTGCCGACAATGCGGGAGGAGAAGAGTTTGTTCATTTTGGAGGTGGATTCTTTTTTGACGGCTGTAGGGGAAGTTTGGGGCGCCGGAGAGGGGACAGGGGTGTTGGGTGTCGCAGAATTCGGGCTCGGGGAGGATTGGAGGAGGTCGCGGGGGGTGATGGTGGCGGTGGAGCTGTTGGCGGAGATGCTTCCTAGGCTGACAGAAGAGGAGGATGCGTCAAAGTGCTTCTCGAGGATGGATCTGGGCATTACGGCGTTTGCGGCGGAGATGCTTGAGGAGGAAGGGCCCGGGGGTGATTTGGGGCTGGGAGCGGTGCGTTTCTTTGCGGCAGCGGAGGCCTGCATGGCTGCTTGTGTGGCGACCATTTGCGCCGTGGTCTGCTGTGGGGATGGGTGGTGCTGTTGCTGCTGCTGCTGGGAGGAGGAGGTGTATGGGTCAAAGTAGCCTTGATACCCGGGCGAGGGATGGGCCGTAGGCATGCGTAGGGGCATGGTTTTGGAGGTGGGTGTGGGCTGGAGGATCGACGAGAGGGATGAGGTTGATGCTGCGGAGGCGGCAGAGGAGGAGGAGGGGGAGCGTGCGCGGTAGGTGGAGGGGACGAGGGGGGGTGGGGGTGGTAGGGGGCCGCCTGGGGGGTCGGAGGGGATGGGCTGCTTGTAGGCGGTGCGGGGGGAGCGGCGGGAGTTCATCTTGGGGGGGGGGGGGGGGGGGGTGGTTTTGCAGGAAGGCGGGTGCCGTACCTGATGGGAGCCGGTTTGTGGGGGGTAGTATCACAGGGCGGCCGGGCCTATGGGAGTGGCACTGTGCCGTTGGGGGTAGGTCTGCTGCCGTCACTGTTCGACGATGAGATGAGATGAGATGAGAAGAGAAACGCCGGGGACCGTGTCGACAGCGGATGCTGGCTTGACCGGCCGCGGCGGCTATGCTGTATGCTCGAGTATACGGCGCCTTGCACGCGGCACTCTCTGTGCAGCCGCGCGGTTTGTATGGCAGAGGCGTAAGACGGAGGCGGGGCTCTGGCGGTGTCGACGGGTTCCTCTCCCAAGCCCAGCGCCGCCACACGCGAACAAGCAGCGTGCCCTGCCTGCACGTGATCAGCGCCCGGCAACAGTCCAGCCCGCATCGGCCTTGGCACGATTCTTGGCGCACCCTTCCCCGCTTGCATATAAACCTGCCTGCCCCCGGCCCCTCGTCCTCTCCACCAGCGACTTGTGCCAGCCTCAGCCCTGCTCTCCTCCGGGGGATGCAGCGCTTGGCTGGCAGTTCGACGAGCGATGGAACCATAACAAACAAGACCATTATGCAACTCCGCGTCGACAAGTCCCGCAGAGGGAATCAGGCTCGCTGCTATGCTTTAGTCCCCCCCAGCTGGAGCTTCTCCTCCCCCAGTGGGCGGAGTGAGCTCGCCGGTGGGGATGGGCGGCGGGCCACCGATGGCGGCATATTCCATTTCCTTGCCTGAGGGACCCGTTGGGTCGTGAGGTTTGGGATAAACCATGCTGCATACATGTGTGCGTTGGCTTTTGGCTTTGCGGTGGAGGGAGGGTGGAGAGTGGAGGGTGGAGGTTGGTGAAGTCATGTTTTGCAGATAGAATGAATGCCAATTTTTACCTTCAACCAGTCTACAAGATTATTCGTCTTTTGAAGTTCACATGGATCACTGTTTGGACGTGAGAATCCTATAGATTGTAAGGCCATGTACAGCACATGTAGACACAACTTCAACCCGATAAAAGTAAAACGCCAGACCCAATGCCCATCTATACAGTAGATAATGCCAAAATCCACAACTACTCCTCCTATGTCCCTATCTTTTCCTCAGCAGACAATCCTGCAATAGCCTTCCAGGTTTTGGAGTTGCCTCCCAAAACGCCACATATTTCCACTACTGTGGCTTAACTCAGCTACCTGCCACAACGCCAGGGGTCCGGGAGGTGCCCCTACATTCATTATTCTATGCAATTCCTCCACCGCAATCTGAGTTCCCAAAACTTGCAGAGGGGGAGGCATCTGGTCAGTCTGTTAATCCCCGAGACTGGTGGACAAGCAATTGCCTTCCCGCCGGGCCATTACCGAGCCTGCTAACCAACGCCACCAACATTTGCACAGCTCCCCAGGCTACTCCAACCTCTCCCTCCTCGTGCTTGACCCGATATCTTCAGTTCCACCTCGAGACCAGGTTCCCCCCGTTGAGTTCGCTCCCCCGCAAAATCTCTGTCTGCTCATCCTCGACCACTTCCCTTGCCCCACCCACACCCACAATCGGAGCCTCGACGTTCCTCCTCACAGCCCCCACCATCTGCTCTATATTCGCATGCGCTAAATTCTCCAATCTCAAGATTCGTTTATAGGACTCTTGCTCCTTCCTCCGAGCTCTCTGCCTCACTCTCTCAAGTGTCGCTTGGAGGTTCAGGATCCGCTGTTGTAGGATGGGGGAGACATCAGGGTCTTCGGTGATGGAGTATGGGTTGTCGCTGGCCGTCGGCTCTCCGTAGATGACGGAGTTGAGGGTGTTGACGGCGTCGCGGATGAGGAGGGCGTCATTGGCATCTGGGTGGCCGAGTTAGCCGGTGGGCCTAGACAAGTACTCGTATGTATATGATATGTTCAGCTAGGGGCTGGAGATGTAACAGTGCCGTGTGTGTGTGGAGGAGATGTGCAACCAGACTAGTGAGGGGGGTGTGTGGGGTACATTGGACCAGCTTTTTATTCTCCTCCTCCAGCTCCTCAATCCTCGCTTGATATCTAGCATGGATCTCCGCTTCGGCGGCTTCCTTCGACCCAACAACGTCCTTGAGCTCACGGATAAGAAGCAGGAGGACCTGCATGTCCATGCTATGGTTCGTGGGGCCCACATGGCCATAGCCATAGGAGGTGGGGGGGAAACGGTTGCTAGGAGCACTCATAATCTGATTGAATAACAACAATATGTAGGAAGAAAGAGGTCTAGTGATAAATCTTTGAGCAAGATGAAGAGAAAATATACGTTGAAGCGGGCTGTGAGACGCTGCGCTCGCTTGGAGGTTAACGTTAAGTTGGGCAGCTCAGCATAGAGCTCTGGAGAATGCACTCCTGTCTGGTACTGTACTTTGTGCACTTGTTCTGTCGGGACATTAAATAGCACTGCGTATGTGGCACATTGTATACATGTATACGTCAGTCCAGACCGATTTATTTGGTGTATTAAATCGACATAATATACAGCAGACAAATGCATTGCAGCATAAGTACTGCCCGGGATGCAATGCAGCCTGTATCCCGATACCGGTATGCAATGCAGCATGTGCCCTGACACTGGGCAAGGCAACGTTCGCGAAGCAACGTTACCCCTGCATTACCACAGTCGCGTCACCCGCGTTCTCACGACATTTGCGTGCCAGCACAAATTACATCGCCGGCCGAGGCCAGTAAAAACAAAAACACAGACACCAACTCTGAGGAATGCCCGTCGATATCAGGAATTTCTTTGCGCCCAAGGGGGGAGGGGGAGGAGCAAGCAGCCAGGACAAGTCAAAAGCGACGCTGGCGAAGGGCGGTGCTGCGGTGAGTTGATGGCCGTCGAGCCGCAGCGAGTGGAATTGGGACTGGGATTGCAGTTGGGCTGATGAGTTCGCGAGGGGGTGTAGGCAAAGAAAGGTGCAACTCCGGCGAGGACGAGGAAGAAAAGGGTGATTGTTGGTGTGTATATCTTCGCTTTTGTGGTCATGGAATTTGATTTTTGGTAAATATCTGGTAGATTCAGAGGACGAGGCGGAAGACCCCCCCTCACGCAAGAAAAAGACTCCAGAGAGAGCGGCGCCACCCCCGTATGTTCGATATACTCCATCCCACGGTGGTCATCCTAGCTAATGTGTGAGGCTTCGGCTGCTACAGGAAGAAAGAGGAGGAGGCCGTTGATGCCTCGACGTACTTTAGTGGCAAGAACAAGATCACTCGGACGGCACCTACCAAGGCCTCCAAACCGCCACTCAAGAAAATAATAGTCCAACCATCAAAGCCAGTCAAGGAGGAGGAAAACTACTTCGTCACCGACGATGATGAGGATTACGGAGATGACATTTTTGCCGCCGAGTACAAGAAGCACAACGACGATGACGATAAACTTAGGCGGACGAATACTCAGTCAACGACGGGGCCTTTTGAGAATCTGGGAGACACGCAAAACACCGCGTCATTTGCCAAAGTGGACAAGGAGGATGTTGACATGATGGACGTAGGTGATGATGATGACCATGACGACGACTTTGTGATTATGGACGACGAGGAAGACGTCAAACCTAAGAAGCGGGCCACTCCCGCTATTCGCACCTCCTCCACAGCCAGCAAGAAACGCAGAATCGTCACCTCCGACGACGAAGAATTTTTTGATGTTAAACCCGCAAAAGCAGTCAAGACTGCCACTGCAAAAAAGACCACCGCAACACCAAAGAAAGCACCTGCCCGAACACCCAAAAAGAAAGCAGCAGATGAAGACGAGCCGCCGTCGAAAGTGCAAAAGATCCTAGATAGTGTCCCGACCGTGCGCCCACCGACCCCGCCTCCGAAAGAGGCAGATGGGAAGAAATTCACCTTTAGGGATTTCAAAGCAAAGCAGAATGCTCGCGCTGCGCCGCCACCTGGTGCAGGGACGAAGGAAATCCCTACTGGGGCGGATAACTGTTTAGCTGGGCTGACTTTTGTTTTTACCGGGGAACTGGATACGTTATCGAGAGAGGATGGCCAGCAGCTGGTTAAGAGGTATGGAGGGAAATGTACGATTGCACCATCGAAGAAGACTAGCTTCGTCGTTCTAGGGAAGGATGCTGGGCCGAAAAAGTTGGAAACTATCCGCCAAAATAATATCAAGACGATTGATGAGGATGGACTGTATCATCTCATTCGGACTTTACCTGCCAACGGCGGAGACTCAAAGGCAGCAGTAGCTGCGGAGGCGAAGCGGGCAGCGGAGGAGAAGAAGATTATTCAGTTGGCAAAGGAGATGGAGAGAACGATGACGCCTCTCAGCAAAGGGAAAGGGAAAGAAACCGACAATAAACAGCCTGCGCCTGTGTCCCTGGATGGTCAATTATGGACTGTCAAGTACGCTCCGGTGAGTATGGCCCAAATCTGTGGCAACAAAACACAAATCGATAAACTCCAGAATTGGCTCAGGAATTGGCACCAGAGCGCAAAATACAACTTCCAGAAACTAGGAAAAGATGGGTCTGGTGGCTATAGAGCTGTGATGATTCACGGACCTCCTGGGGTTGGGAAAACTACCGCAGCCCACTTGGTGGCAAAGTTGGAGGGGTTTGATATTGTCGAGTCGAATGCGAGTGATACGAGGAGTAAGAAGCTAATGGAAGCTTCGCTGAATGGGGTGTTGGATAATAGATCCCTTATGGGGTACTTTGGCAAGGGGAGTGAGGTGGTGGATAAAGCGAAGCAGAAGTTGGTGTTGATTATGGATGAGGTGGATGGGATGAGTGCGGGTGATAGAGGGGGGGTGGGACAGTTGGCAGCGATTTGCAGGAAGACGAGTGTAGGGCGTTCTAGCTCCCATGAATTTGGGGGCCATACTGACTGGCTGCATTATAGATACCGATTATATGCATCTGTAACGAGCGGAAGCTCCCCAAGATGAGGCCATTTGACCATGTCACCTTTGATCTAGGCTTCAGACGACCGGACGCAACTGCTATCCGATCAAGAGTCATGTCGATAGTATTCCGAGAAGGGTTAAAAATACCACCGAACGTTATCGATGCACTTGTTGAAGGCACAGGTTCTGATATCAGACAAATCATCAACATGATCTCCGCCTTTGCCGTCAATGGCAAAAGCATGGACTTTGATCAAGGAAAAGCAATGTGGGTCATACTCCCATACTGATTACCCTGAACATGCACCCACTGATCTCCCAACTTATAGGTCTAAACAATGGGAAAAACACGTCATCCTCAAACCATGGGACATCGCCTCCAAACTTCTCGGGCCCAGCATGTTCTCTCCCAACGCAAACAAATCACTGAACGATAAACTAGAGCTGTACTTCAACGACCATGAATTCTCGTACCTCATGATTCAAGAAAACTACCTCAAGACCAATCCCAGCCGCTCTACTCACTTTTCGGGTAAAGAACGGAATCTTAAAAACCTGGAGTTACTCGAAGCCGCCTCGGAGAGTATCTCCGACGGGGACCTCGTAGACGCAATGATCCACGGTCAACAACAGCACTGGTCACTCATGCCTGTCCATGGTGTCTTTTCGACTGTAGCTCCGTCGTCATATGTCTATGGTGGATATGGTGGGCAGATGTTTGGGTTTACGAGCTGGCTGGGGAACAACTCAAAACAGAGCAAACTCAGTCGGTTTGTCAAGGAGATTCAATCACATATGCGGCTCTGCGCGTCGGGAGACCGTCATGAGATTAGGGAGTCGTATGTGCCCGTGTTATGGGACCGATTACCGAAACGACTGGAAAAAGATGGAAAGGAGGCAATTCCGAGGGTGATTCAGCTTATGGATAGTTATTTCCTTACCCGGGATGACTTTGACGCCATCGTTGAGCTTGGGGTCGGGCCGATGAGTGAGGAGAATTTGAAAATCCAGACTCAGGTGAAGACTACCTTCACGAGGGCGTATAATGCGATAGCGCACCCGCTGCCGTTTATAAAGGCGACCATGTCTGCCGCGGCGGCGGGGGGGCCGGCGAAGAAGGCGGTTCCGGATTTGGAGGAGGCGATTGAGGAGAGTGATGATGAGGCGGTGTTGCTGGCTAGTGAGGAAGGGGATGAAATGAAGGAGGAGGAGGAGGAGATGGACTTGAGTAAGGATAAGTATGTTAAGGCCAAGAAACTGGGGTCGAAGGGGAAGGCGGTACCGAAGAAAGCTGCGGCGGGGTCGTCGAAGGCGAAGACGAAGGCCAAGCCGGCTGCTAAAGGGAAGGGAAAGCAGGAGGCAAGTGAGGGGGAGGAGATGGAGGAGGATAGTGAGGAGGTGAAGCCGGCGAAGAGAGGTGCCGGGGCAGGGAGGGGAAGAGGAAGAGGGAGAAGGTAATTAGTAGGAAAAGCATAATTGGGCATGTCTATGGATGGCTTTGGAAGGCTACATAGAGCTTTGAAGTGTTGTAACCTCTTCAGCGCTGATTCATCATAATCTTTTATATTTCATGCACATGAGGAGATTGTATACTACTCTAGAGTTTTGTAGTTTGGCTGGGTGTTCCCCTTGTAAAATAGAGGATAATTAATACCTAAAAATAAAAGGAAAAAAAAGAAAAGGAAAGGAATAGCATTTTTGATATGTTGAAATATATACATTGCGGAGCACACCCTTTCGGATATTATCATGTGGTATTCCAATTTTTATTTTATTTTATTTTTTTAGTTTATGATCGCTTCATCTCCTCCTAAAGCTGCCGGCTTGTATTATTACCCTGAGGCGCCCGACGCATCACATGACCAACCCGGGCTTTCCCGTGCCGCCGCCGAGCTGTCTCTCTCCCCCTCGGCCCCCCACCCCGCAGGCCGCAGCCTCGTCTTTTGCGTCCTCCTCCTCTGCGTCCTCATCCTCATCCTCATCCTCGCCGACGACGGCGGCGCCCCCTGCGTCCTTGGCGATTTCGGCGGTGAGGAAAGCGTTGATCTCGTGTTGCAGCGTGGTGAGGCTGGCGTGGAGGGCGTGAAGGGTGATGGTGGGGGAGGAGGCGCAAGAGTGCAGGGCGTGCGTGAGGTGGGTGTTAGTTGTTGGCTGGGGAGGGGGGGTGGCGCTGGTGGTGCTCGGGGGAGGGGGGTTGATGCACGTGTAGGTGGCGGTTAGATGGGGCCCGGGGGGGGAGGGCGGGCGGGGAGGGTCCGTCGGGGGCCGGCCGGACATAGCTGGTGGGGCGTGAAAATGGTGTTGGCGGAGGGCGCGTTTCGAGGGGCGGGTTTGCCTGCTGAGATAAACCTAGGAATGACACCTTGGCTGGGCAGTGTCTGCAAGCACAATCTCCCACCAACCCACAACACCCCCCCTCCTTTCTCCAACAAAATGCCTCCATCCCGCCCGCCCCAGTCCCTCGCAGACAGCATTCCCGCGCTCCTGCGCACGCTGCAGACCACGCTGCAATCCGACACGCTCACGACGCTGTCGGACCTCGACCTGCTCCAGCGCGTCAACACGCACGCCGCCGCGCAGTACAAGGCCATGGCTGACGCCGCGCAGGGCGGGCTAGGCGGGGACCTTGGGTATCTGCAACAGAAATGCACGCCTCCCCCACTCCCACCCCCCAACCCCACCCCCTCACACGCTAACACGCAGGCCGGCAGATGGGGACATAGCCCGGTACGCCGCGCAGGTCGACGGCATCACCGCGAAGGTGGACGAGCTTGAGCGCGTCGTGCGCGAGCTCGACGAGTGGACCGGCGAGCTCGGTGTGTGCCTTCCTCCCTCCCTCCCATACCTCCCCCGCAATTGGCCCCACTGCTGACTAGACCCGCCCCCGGGTGGTGCGCGGGCGCGGCGCCGGCTAAAAGAGGTCAAGGTTCGGCGATTAACGAGCTTGCATGCACGGAGGTGAAATTATCACGCTTGAATTTTTTTTTGGATTTTTTTATATGCGGTACCGGTCCGGTGGGGGTTGTGTCCGATTTGAACGAACGAACGGAGAGTTCGATATGCATACTGCTACTACTGCCCGTACCTATGGTTTGCGAGAAGGTATAGGTACCTACCTCTACTTGCAAATACCTCATATATGAATCCGTCAGCTGCTCTTGTTGGTCGGGGCTTTTGCGCCTTCTGTAATCACTGTATCATAGAAGGAATCACGTGCGCACATATATTCAGGGTAAAAGTTGTTGGGTAAAAAGGAATGCTTTTGATATCCCGGCTTGTACTGTACAGAACTAGAAAAAAAGAGGAACAGAAATAGAGGGTAATTATATGATACAAAATCTGAAATGAAAAAGAAAAAGCTAGGCCAAAGATAGGAAAAAATATATTCAGCCCATTGCAATCTACATATTACTCCATCGTCATACAGCCGTAACATCACATCCCAGCGCATCCCCTGTAACTGTCTTAGCGCTTAATTGGAGGCCTAGTGAACCTCGCCAGCGCTGGGCCAAGCTTCTCTGCAGCAGACGGTAATCCCGCCCTCTCCCGCTGCCTTTCAGCCTTGACGGCCTCGTACTGAGCACGCCTCTCATCCATGATATTCCTCTTCTTCATTTTCCTCGCGTATCTCTTCCCAGCAGAGTTCTTGCCTCGCATTTTGTTCTTTTCCTTTTCGCGTTTCTTGCCCTGGGGAGGTTTACCTTCTTCCTCCTCCTCTTCAACTTTGCCCCCCACCGTCACCACCTGGCTACTCCTATCTATCCTCCCAATGTGATCCGGATCCAAGGAAATCATTTCTGGTTGTAGCTTGTTCAATAGGTCCTGCACCTCCTTCTCCTGTCTCTCCTTCCGCGATGCATAAGGATTAATCTCCAATGCATCGTAATTCGCTTCTCCCGCGCCTGGGATGATCAAGTGTCCCAGTCCTTCGTGATGCCCATAACCTAAAATATCCTCAAACGGGCAGAATCGCACATCGTTGATTTGCGATCCTGGCGCGTGGTGTGTCATATACGGGACTCTTTGCCGCTTCTGCATTGCGTCTTTCCAAACCATGACATGCGTTCCCCAGCCCACGCCCAAAAGGCCTGTATCTGAGATGTCCATGCTCATGACGGGTAAGGGTGTCAGGTAATAGTGTACCTCCTTGTACATCCTCACATCCCATACTGACATTTTCCGATCCGCGCCTCCAGTGACCATATACCTCCCTTCTCTATCCAGTGCCACACTCATGACGGGGCCATGGTTTGTCAACATCCTAACAAGTGGAGTCTGCATATTCGGTGACCAAAGTGAGACTGTGCCTTTGCCGCTGCCAATGTGTATTATCGCGTTGTGCTTGTTTTGTGTCATGGATGTAGGTGTGCCTAGGCGGGTGGGGATCTCGCAGATGGTCTTACCAATGGATACATCGTGGTATTTGAGGTACCCAGCGTTACCAATGGTTGTGAGGAGGAAATGGTAAGGTAGGAATTCCATGTACTTTACCTCGATGTGTTTTCCGAGTTTGTTGATTTCGACCCCCCGGTGGTCGTAGATGTAGGTGTATTTCTTTTGTGAGACGGCGTAGAATTTCTCGTTGTGGAACCACCTGTAGGACAAAATGCTCAATTAGCCCCCATGTACTTCCACTAGGACGATGATGGGTTTGGCGAGGTTCGTACCTGATGGCTCGTATCGTCTCTCTATGGTGGACCTCGTGCAGCAGTTTTCCCTCTCTCCAATCAAACGCAGCAACATGCCCCTTCCTCCCACCAATCAACAAATACCTCCCATCCCTCGTATAATCAACATAATAAGGCCCAAATTCGGGCAGTTTCAAGTCAAACCCCTTCTGCGCCGTCGCAATATCGACCTCCCTTCTGAGCTCATCCTGACTAAACTTGAACGTCCTCTCCATCCCCTGTGTTTCAATGAACCCGCTTTCCTCACCCAACAATATCTCGGCGTCTTTGGCATGGAGGGCGGCAGTCTTGTATTTCTCTTCGAGCTTCTTGAGGTTGCCACGCAGCTTCTTGTCTTTGACAGCGTGCGTGTTTATACGCTCCCCGCGACCGTATTTCTCGTAAGCTAGGCGACGTTCGGCTTGTTCTTCGGTAGAGAGCTTGGGGGGGAACTTCTGTCTGCGGTGGGTGGAGGTGTATTCCTCCACCACCTTCCGAGGACGGGCGGATCTCGATATGTGGTCATCCATGCTGGGTAAGTCGGTAGAAGTGTAATAACAATTCGAGGGGAAACCGTGGGTGAGTCCTAGGCCGGGTTGATAATACTTCGCCATAATGGCATGCCAAGATTTCAGGAAATTTTGTCTTGGCATAGGTATGCTCTTTTCGGCATAGACCCCACCAGAGTTTATATATACATCACAGGCATCATTGGTACAACCTCCGACGAGCCCCAGCTGCGCCAGGGCAAACTCGCAATGGCCTCCTTGCTCTCCCTCCTCCGACCGCGCCTCTGGGCAGCTCCCACCACCCTCCGTGCATTCTCTACCACCCCGGCTCCTGCCGGAAAGGACTCCAAATACACCCGCAAAGCCATGATGAAGACTGTGCCCAAATACCCCTTCCCCGTCCGCCACACCTTCAAGCAGTCCTGGTTTGGTCTGTACGATGGAAAACATATCCAGTTCGGAAACAACATCCCTGATGGGGAATATTCGCATAAAACGCGAAGGACGTGGAAACCGAACGTCAAAACGAAGAAGTTGTATAGCAAGGCTTTGGGGAAGCTTGTGCAGGTGCCAATTGTGACGAGTGTTTTAAGTAGGTGTTACCAAGGAAGGCTTGAGGAATGCCCAATATCCTCGACTCCTCCCACACCCCATCCCCCGCCCAGTCGCAATCTCGCAGTGGTGGCTAACCTCTATCTACACACAGGGACTATTGATAAGGCGGGCGGATTAGACGAATATCTCCTGTCCACCAAAACGGCACGACTAGCGAGTCTAGGCCCATATGGATGGAAACTACGGCATGAAATAATGAAGACACTGGCGATCCAGAAGAGGTTTAAACAAGAGAGGATTGAATTAGGGTTGGAGGGGCCCATGAAGGGGAACAAAACTACACCAGTTGCGGCGACAGCATGAAGAGGGTTGTTGGGGTAAGTGTGGTGGAAGAGAGAGGCAGTATGATGTATTATGAAGGTTATGGGGTCATGTAAATATATAGGAATGTCTGCTTCATTTTTTGAAAGCGAGTGGGAATTCAAGGTTAGATTTAGGTTGGGAATTCTTAGATGGTAATAAGTGTGGTCATAGAGAATAGAGGGATTTTACCACCTTGTACGCGCTAGCATTAGTAGTACCAAATTACCTATGCATATGATCGGGACCCTAGTAATTTTTTTTTTTTTATTTTATTACTCGCGTACAGCATGACCATGGCGAGGTGGGACCCTAGTAAGCGACATAGTATAAGGAAAGTGGGTTTTCCAACCCGGTATACAGAATAACATTTTAGTTATCACGACAACTCAACGTTATGGAATTCAAAGATGAGCTGGTAGTTCTGCTTAGGCTAGGGGTGGTACTGTTGCTGCATTCTATAGACGCAGCAGAGCCTGAAGAGGGACCGGAGGGTACCGTAAGCAGAGAGCCACTACGATATTGAGCGCCAGTTGCCTATGAATGGCAGAATTGGTCGCTAGGCGAAGCTGGTTAGGGGGACAGTGAATGTCTAGCATACTTGCGATTCTCCAGGGCAGAAATTCAGAGCCTTATTAAAGAATTCAAGTTGGCAGAAGATGGGTTAATTAGGAGCGAGATCACATGTATATATAAGTCCTAGAGCAAGTACAATATATATTACTATATTATTAAAGCTTAGTTATACTTATTTAGATATTTGTAACTATTTGAATATAGAAAATTGTGATACTAATATATTATAAATTTTAGTAGTCTTAATTAGACCTTTAAAACTAGAATCTAAAGATATATATATCTAATTATAATAGTACTATATTTAATACTAATAAAATAACTATATACTCTATAATCAGTAAGGAATATATCCGATTTATTGAGTATATATAATATTAATATATAATAATATACTTATACTGCAATTAGTTTAAAGTAAATATATATAAAAGACAAAAAATAAAATTAGTTACTTTTAGTTATAATATATTTATATTTTTATATATTATTTTATATTTTTTACTAAATAAATAAAATTTAATAAATCTCTATCTACCTTTCTATTTTATTAATTATCTCTTTAACTTCTAAAATTTAACTTATAATATCTTAAACTTATTTTACAATACTTAATACAAATATACTAATCTTTTTTTGTGAAGTTAAATTAATTTAATCTTTATAATTATTTCATTATATCATTAGTGAATTGTAGATAAATAAATAATATGATATAGCTTATATTTCTATATAAAGTTTACTAATTAATAACTATATATACTTTCTAGAAAGTACTAAAATTCCTGATAAAAATACTTTAGTATTTTTAGAAGGTACTTTAGTAGTATATATTAATATTACTTATCTATTTTAATAAATCTTTATTATTACTAAAATTTCTAATAATAATTCTTATGAGATTATTACTATTAGTATTTTTACTAATAATATTTTCTATTATTATAATATCAAGCTAAAGATTTATATTATTAAGATATATAGTAGAAAATCTAAAATTATCAATAATAATATTATAATTAAAAAAGAAATTCCTTATCTTATATATTACTAGGTAGTAAGATTATATGTCTATAGATATTCTTTTCATTCCTCAAAAATTCAAAATTTTAATAAAGTAATCTTTATTTCTATCAAAGTTATAAAAGTAATTTAAACAAAAATTATATTAAAATATTTTTAATAACTAATCTTTCTTAAATAATTAGTTCTCTAAAGAATCTATATTTTATAATATTAGTTTTTAAAATCTCCTAATTGCTATTCTTAAAAATATATTAATATCTTTAGAGGTAGAAAATAAATCATATTAATTTTATATTTAATTATATTGACTCTAACTATATTGACTCTAATTAAATTTTACTATAATTAATAAAATAGAAGAAAGTTTAATTTATATTTACTTATTATTTTATTTTAATCTATAAAAGTAAGTAGATAATTAACTTATCTATTTTTTAATATTACACTGAAAATATATAAGAAATTTAGGAACTTCAATAATTAATATAATAGCTATATAGATAGTATAATAGATATTTATAAAGTATCATTTTATAGTAGGATTTGCTTTGCAATAGAATTTACTTTACATATAATAGAGGTATTATCATAGCTATAGAATAAAGGTAATAAAATATTATTTACAAGTATAAAATAATATTAAACTATTCCTTCTACTCTTCCTATGTAATATTTATAAAGAGAAAATTCTTTCTTAGTAGGTATAATTAAATACCCTCCTTAGAATATTAAAGCCTTTTCTAGAAAGCTTTTTTCAGGTATAAATACTTAGTCAATCTCTCTAATCATTAGCAGAAACTACTTATCTCTCTATTCACCCTCATTACTTACTACTTAGCTATTTTGCCTTATACTTGATAGTGTCTATTGCCTTCTAATATAAAGAGATCTTTTCTTTCAGTCTATTATCTAGCCTCTAGGTAGTATTATTATACTCCCTATTTCTTGATAACTCAGATGGTATTTCCCTTTTTAGTATTGTTGACTTATCAGTATTTAGAATACTATTCTTTTAGCTCATAGCTTCTTATATTAATGGGTATTCTAGGTATTTTACTACTCTTATAATAATAGTATTATCTTATAATAGTAGTATCTCTTTTATAATAGTAGTATTATTTATGACAGCAAGTACCATACCTATAATACTATTCCCCTTCTAAGCTTTTTATCTTTAAGAACTTATATATAAAAGATCTTATCTATATATTATATCTTAATTTTTCTATCCTATACTACCTTAAGATTTTTCTTATAGAACTCCTTTAGAACTCTTTCTACTATTCCCTTCATATATTCATAGAGTTCCTATATAATATCTTCATCAGCGTAACCTATTTATAAAACTTAGTATTTCACTAGCTTCTCTCTCTTCTGGCTATTCTTTTAACTCTTTACTACTTCTTTAACTATCTAATTCTCTTCTCTTTCTAATATTTTGACTAAGGGGAGTTCTATTTTCTAAGTTAGATCTATACTCTAGTAGCAGAGTTTGAGAAGACTAATATAGAATACTAGATCAATCTTTAAATTTATTACATCAGTAATAAAAAATTTGCATCAGAATATACTGTTATTTCATATGCATCAGGTACTTCATATCATTACCCCTACATTATATTGCGTTCTACATCTATTCTATGTCTATTCTATATCCTTACCCTGATGCCTTTTGTTATATTGGTTATCTTCTATCATATTATATTCTATATCTATCATCCTTCTATATACTAAGCCTTTATATCAGATAGCCTATTTTATATCCCACTACCATTCCATACCAACTCTCCATATCTAGGGTGTCATCTATATACTCTTTTTATATATGTTATATTTAACTTCTTATCTATTATATACGTTATAAGTCAACTTTTAATGCCTTCTCATTATTACTATTAATACTATCAAATCTACTTTTATACAACAAATATACAAAAACGACTATTCACATACAATAAATTAATAAAAACTATATTTCTACGTATAAAAATAATGATCTTCTCTATAGCTATGAGTAACCTTCTGCACATACCTCTATTTAACCTTCTATACATACCCATATTCTATTAATCTAGTATATCATAATACTAATAATACTTATCACATAGAAGCAACTAGAAAAGATAATATATTTCTAATCATACATCAAATTCTATATTTCCAGATCAATCCTGTTATTTATTAACCAACTTTCTTCCAGCTCGAATGATATTAGATATAGAATTCCCTCAATTTTAGAAATAGATACAACTACTTCATTAGATGATAACTTAATATGTACTATCCCTTCTATAGCTCAAACCACTGCCCCTCCTAAATAGTGAAGTAAAGTTATATATATAAGCCGATATACTATTCTCTCCTTAGTTTTGAGTTTGAAAAGTATATTAAAACTTCCTAGTATTTGTCTATTCAATGAATTAGACTGTCTCCCACTTGATGCAGGGTATTTTCTGACCTAGACCTAATCATTTCGCTTCTACCCTCGAAACTCTTTTTCACCAGTATACCTTATAATATATATAATAAAACTAGATCTGCTAAACTTTAGTATAGGAATTTGAAGAGTACTATAAGCTTAGATATTCCAACATAAAAGCCTAAGTGCCTCAGAATCTATACCTTTAAGTTCACATATTAGAAATACTCTTATAGCCAACTTCAAATCGGATAAGCTAGCTATAAGTTCTAGGTCATCGAGATTTGATATTCTTCTCAAATCAATTTTAACTTGCAATTTCAAGTAGATATCAGTCTCTTGAGGGCTTATTCTAATACCCTATATTTTTAACCCTCTAATATGGCTCTAAACACTAATAGTAAAATCTTTCATAGTAAATATATAGTCTTTCGTATAGGTAGTAATTATTTGAGGTATTGTATCGACCTTATTACTCTAATAGTATATATTTTTAAATCCTTTATATATGGCTTCGCTTATATCAGTCAAGTATTGACCTAAGGCACTAAATTTTAGTATCTGCTTAGCATAATAGGAGATTAGATAAATTTTTGGGAAATTGTAATATGCTCTATCTTTCAAAATCTTATCTACCAACTCCTGTCTTTCTAAAGTATTTTCTTAATAATGTTTAGCCTTCTCCGATGTAGTAAGATTGGCAATCGATATCTGTGTCTGCTCCTTTAGCAAGTTCTTATTCATCTCGGCAGTAGCCTTCTTTGCTTTTTTCCTCATCCGAAACCATGAGAACATATCTTTAGTATTATATTCAAGTCTTACAAATATTGTCATAAATATAAAACTATCTGATCCGTATAGCTGGGATACTGAGTTATCAGATAGAAGTTAGTAAGGCTATGAATACAAAGAATTACTTTGTTAAACTCTTGCAATTAACGTCCACTCGAGTATAGTTGGCTAGAATTCCAACGCAAAGCAATAGTAAATGTACCAAGAATTACTTTGGCAAAGTTCTATATTTTCTTTCCTAACTATTATATGACAACTCAGTATACTTTCTTAGGAACGGAGAATCTTGGATAGGATAGCAATTGACGCCACTGTTACAGCTCGACACTAGGGAGGCTTTGTTGTAGTAATGCGAGTGGATAAGCTTGCCGGCAAGTAAGTAGTAAGCAATTACCAAGTGATAGAATCAAGTGTATACTAACATTCAAATGATGAAATGGCCATATGGCCTTCTGTAGTAAGCGGAGTAATAGTTGGTAAGAGTAGGAGTTTGATCAGTTTCTATTAGTATCGTCATTTGAGGTTAGGATATGTGCAATGGTGCATAGTTGGTATCTATAAAAGACCCTCTAGCTCTCTCTTCTATTCTTCTCTTTTTTCCCTATGTAACGTCT
Organism: Tirmania nivea; assembly: GCA_015179035.1. Classification (NCBI taxonomy): domain Eukaryota; kingdom Fungi; phylum Ascomycota; class Pezizomycetes; order Pezizales; family Pezizaceae; genus Tirmania; species Tirmania nivea. The sequence goes on from WHUY01000036.1 coordinate 463,060, forward strand.
TGTATTTTAGCCTTGTTAATATGATTCTTTATGTCTACATCCTATTTGCACTCTAGTAGCAGTCGCAGAGCCAGTGCAGGTCGTACTTCTTTGTCCCTGTCCTATATTCTTTTCGCAATGTCTTGTATCCCTAGCAGTTAATACTAGCATTGCCTTTTGTCCCCAGTCTTCATTTTTGGCTGCGTGCACATCCAAGAGTGCACGTTGTCAATCTATGTCCTCCTCATAATACTTATATCCTCACCCAGCTATTGATAAGTATCTCAGCAGTTGCTATGAGCATTGCCTGTTGTCTCTGGTCTTTGTCACTGTCCGCGTGCATATACAAGAGTGTACATTCCTATCTATGTCCTTATAATGCCCTGTATCCATAGCTGTTGATGTATGTTCTAGCAGCTGATACTAGCATTGTTTAATGTCCACATCTCGTCCACAGTCTCGTCCACAGTCTATATCTCCATAATGCCTTATATCCATAGTTATTGATGCATGTTTAGCAGCTGATACTAGTATTACGTAATGTCTATGGTCTTGTCCATAGTCTTGCCTTCAGTCTATATCCTTACAATGCCTTATATCCCTGGCAGTCAATACGAGTATTGCTTAATGTCCACGGTCTCATTCACGGTCTTGTCCACGGTCTCATCCACAGTCTCTGTCCTTGCAATGCCTTGTGTCCAAAGCTGTCAATATATATTCCGGCAGTTGATACAAGCATTACCTTTGATCTATATTCCTATGACCACGCCACCCATGGTACACTACTGAGCAATGCATACTACAGCCATGTCTAAGCTTACGTGTACTCCCTAAAGTCATGTCCATAGTCCATACCACAGTCTATGCTGTTACATTATATTGCGTCTCCACTACTCTACCAAGTGCAACCGTATGGCCAATAGCTCTATGTTGCTACTATCATCTGTCTGATATTGACAGACCTTTCGTTATACTATGTCTAGGTCCCACATCACTATTACTCAAGCTATCCTAGCAATAGAGACAGTCAGCCTCATATAACAATGAGAAGGTCAGGAGACCTTTTTAAGGTGGGGGAATAAACATATGGTACTAGCAAACCGTATAGAAACTCCATAATATAATATAAGTATATGTAGTTGACTAGGTACGAGTTGATACTTTTGTCATGTTTGTCTTCTTGACATCGATATTGCGATATTCTTTGGCGACTTTATTATACTTTCCCACTTGTCACATATTTGTCTTCTTGGCACTAATATTGAGATCTTCTTCAATGACTTCATTGTGCTTTCTCGCTCATCGCATTGTCCATATTATGTACTTTCAGCGCCGACATTAAGATATTCTTCAGTGACCTCGTACTTTCTCATTTATTGTTTTGTTTATATTATACATATTACTTTTTCTCGTTTGCCCTCCTTAAGAGATCATGGTATTTATTGTTCTTATTGTTCCCATTATTCTCTTTATTCACATTATTGTTTATATTCTTGTTCTCATTGTTCTTTGATTGTTCTTGTTTTCACCCATTGTTCTTGGCTCCCTTTATACTATTCTTATGTTGTTTCTTGTTCTACCGTATTTTCCTTATTACCATCTCTCTTCTTAAGTCTGAGGTTGATGCTTTCCGACAGCCTGGCACTTTCCGATAGCCCAGTGCTCATTTGAATAGCTTACGAGATTAGAACTTCATATCGATATTGATGCTTTCCAGCAGCCCACCAAGCTCCTCCACAATGGCTCATGAGACTAGAACTTATGGAGTCGATATTGGTGCCTTCTAGTAGCCTGGCAAGTTTTTCCTGAGATGTTTGTTTCTTTCTTTGTAGTATTCTTGCCCTTCTGTCTCACTCTTCTTAGCTGTTCTCACTGTTCTTAGTATCTATGCCATTTTTTTTTTTTTCTTATAATCAAAACTTCATGCAGTCAGCATTGGTACCTTCCAGCAGCCTGACAAGTTTCTCCCTAGATGCTTATTTTTCTCTTCACAGTGTTCTTGCCCTTTTGTCTTACTGTTCTTAGTATCTTTCTGTATGCTATTTTTCTTGTTCTATATTAAAGTGGTCTTTAGTATTACCTTATGCTGATCTATGTTCAATTTTATATTAATATCGCATCTCCTCCATATTAGTATAAGGTTTCTTGTCTTGTTCTTCATATCTGCTATTTCTATATGAGTTGCTTTAGTTGTTTGGTATTTTCTGGCCTTGTGGACTCTTTACTTTGAACAGTCTTTGAAGAGTGCTTTCTTCGGTATTTTTGCATGGTTTTATATGGGATTTACATTGTATTTCTTTGATGTTTGCTAGTCTCTTTAGTAGGCCTCCTCTTGAGTTTTTTTTTTTTTGGTTATGGTTCTAGGGAGTACTTCTCTTCAGTACTTCTACATGGGTTCATATAGTATTTATACTATATTTCTTTAGTATCTACTACTGTTGTATCTGCTTCTTGTGGGCCACTGTGTTGTTCTTCCTACTCTTCTTTGTCTTATCTCACACTCCTTATTCCTGCTGTTGTGAGGCTTTATATTCTGGCTGTTATGCATACTCCTTACTATCCTAAATGAATACAAAGCCTCAGGGGACTTCAGCCCTAAGGAAGGGCTACTGTTATGGCTCGACACTAGGGAGGCTTTGTTGTAGTAACATGAGTAGATAGGCTTGCTGGCAAGCAAGTAGCAAGTGACTATTAAGTGACAGAATCAAGTGCACACTAACATTCAAATGACAAAATAGCCATATAGCTTTCTGTAGCAAGTGGAGTAATGACTAGCAAGGGTAGGAGTTTGATTAGTTTCTATCGCTATTGTCATTTGAGGTTAGGATACGTACAATAGTACACAGTTGGTATCTATAAAAGACCCTCTAGCTCTCTCTTCTATTCTTCTCTTCTTTTTCTATACAACGTCTTATATTTTAGCCTTACTAATATGATTCTTTACGTCTATATCCTGTTTGCACTCTAGCAGTAGTCTTAGAGCCAGCGCAGATCATACTTCTTTGTCTCTATCCTATATCTTCTTCATAATGTCTTGTATCCCCAGTAGTTAATACTAGTATTACCTTTTATCTCCGGTCTTCGTTTTCGGCTGTGTGCACATTCAAGAGTATATATTGTCAATCTATGTTCTCCTCACAATGCTTATGTTCTTATCTAGCTATTGATGAGTATCCTAGCAGCTGCTATGATGTTACGAATCATCCTTTCGCCTTGTCCTTCGACCCCCCCCGGCCCCGGTGCTATACTGGCAACCTATGCACTCGCCAGCATATGTTCGCGTGCGGCTCTTGATCTTGACCTAGCATGACTTCGCCATGCTAATCCTAGTCTTTCGGCTAATACCCCTGACCCTGAACCCTGGCCTGCTAGATTACCGACCGCATCCCAGAGATCTTAGCCAGGTACTCGCCCACTAGAACCCGTCCGAAGGTTCTACCATATCAGAACCTCGTTTTCGCATTTGTTACTTGTCGTCATTATCTCCTAGAACGTTCTCGTATCTTTTGCTTGACATTCCGTGAGATGCTGGCTTCTTCCACTTGCTTCTTCCGTTTCCTTCCTTATGTCGCCGTTTGCTTCCTTATGTCTCCGTATGCTTTCTCTTGCCTTCTCTCTGGCTCTTCTGTATCACCAGATCTTTATATATATATAGAGGCCTTCCTGCCCCTCTCATTCTCTTCTCTCCTCACACAACAACTTGTTCACTCTCCTGTACTTAGTTGTTACAATAAACACACCTCCCTTCGAGCGTAGCTCAGACTCTCTTGTCCATGTCCCCCTTCCCAACACACGCGTAAGCATACCTACGTGTGTGTCACCCATCACCTGCAATGCAGGGGATACTCCGACCGTTCATAACACTTTGTTGCATAATATATAGTCTCCACTACGCACAATGTCCGCTCAACCGCCTACCATACCAGATTCATGGCGCGCACTTGCTGCAGCTCTGTCAGCCAACACCCTCCCCGTACCTTCGGCCTCCCCCGACTTCCCTGCTGCTACACCTGTACCATTCTATGGCCCTATCTATGAAGCACACTTTGCTGGAGTCCGCTCCGGCCGAGGTGTACCTACAACATTCCAAATACCCAAGTCTGGAACAACAGCCACTACCCAAGTACTTTGGGTCTACTTTAACCGAGGTTATAAATATGGCCTCATAACTACACCCCTACCTCAAGGCACTACTGTAGCACAATCATCTTCCCGTGCACCAAAAGTTCACGAGCCTGAAAACTTCGATAGTACTCGATCAAAGTTCATACAGTTTATGACTAAACTGTCCCTGGTTTTCTCCTCCGACCCACTCCGATACTCCAATGATACTGCTAAGATCGCTTATACAGCCTCCTACTTGACAGGCTCCGCTGCTGATTGGTTTGAGCCTTACCTCAATAAAACTGATGGAATAATTAGTTTTGACACTTACGAAGACTTCGCCACAGTATTGAAAAATGCATATGATGACCCCGACACTCGTGCTACCGCTGAACGTAAGCTCCATAACCTCCGCCAAGGGGACAAAGACTGTTCCACCTACCATGCCGAATTCACGACATATGCAACCATCCTGAACTATGATGACCGTACTAAGATTTCATTCTTTACCAATGGCGCCAACACCGGTCTCAGGACTACTCTCTCCTACCAGGCCTCTCCCCCCGAAACATTCAACGATTTTGTCCAGCTGTATATCAAGTTAGACAACCGGGCCAAAATGCTCCACTCTAACCCACCCAGAGCCTCAGGCTCTACTCAACAAACCCAAGCTCCCGCCCCCCACCCTAACCCTCTTACAACTGCAACCGGAACCGCTCCCGGTCCAATGGACCTCTCCACCACATCCCGCAAGCGTGGCCCTCTCACTGCTGAGGTTCGCAAATACCGACAGGACAACAAACTCTGCATGTACTGTGGAGGTCCTGGACACTGGGCTACCGACTGCCCTATCTCGGCCAAATCCAAAAAACTAGCCACAGCTAGCACTGCTCCTCCTGGCCCACCTCTCAATACTCCTACTCCCACTCCTGGCCCTCAAACTCTTTTCAAAGTGCCAAAAAACTAGTGCCCTCTTCGACCAACGATGGCCGATTAAAGAGCGCCAGGATGCATCCTGGTGCCATTTCCCCTGACCCCGTTTCCTTTGTCAGTTCCAACCCGTTTTCCGTTTTGGAGGAAGTTCACTTGGTAGGTACTGGTCATGTTTTGCCTGTTGTTTTTTGGAAGTCTCGTCAACGGCTAGCCCGTCGATGTCGTCGTATGCGTTCCCTCCAGATTTCTGCTGCCGCTGTCCTTTTTTCTTCTTCTTCTTCTTCTTCTTCTTCTTCTTTTTCGTCTTCTACCTCCTCCACTCATGACTTGGGATCCAAGGATCCACTTATCTTGCCTTGTCTAGTTAATAAAAACCACTCTGCTACTTGCATGGTAGACTTGGGAGCAAGCTCCCAGTTTATCGACCTTGACTTTGCCTTGAACATGAACTTGCCTTTGGACTTGAAGCCGAAACCCGAGGATCTTGTACTTGCCGATGGTAAACGCTCCTTGGTGGGGCAAATCACCCACACTTGCACCCTAAAACTCATGATCGACCAGCATCTGGAGGTCCTAATGTTTCACATCACTAAACTAGCTGGCTGGAACCTGATTGTTGGAAAACCATGGCTCCGACATCATAATCCCTCAATCGACTGGACCTGCAATACCATCGCCTTTGCCTCAGGGTATTGCCATGCTCATTACCTGCCTACTCGAATACCGAAAATCTACCTAGAACCTCCTAGAAACACCCCGAACCCCCTCTGAAACTCAGTCATCTCTCGAGCTGCCTTCCGAGTGGCTATTAAAGACCCCGAGGCCCGCCTCTGTATTGCCACAATATACGCCTCCCCTGAAGATGATGATGATGACAACCCTGAACCCACCGCTAAGCTTGTTCCACCTGAATATCATGACTACTCGCCCCTTTTTTCGGAAAAAGAAGCCCAAATCTTACCTCCTCACCGATATATTGACCATGCGATTCCACTTCAAGAAGGAGCTAAACCTCCTTTTGGCTATATGTATTCCATGTCCGATGCTGAACTTAAAGAAGTTAGGAAATGGATTGATGAGAATCTCTCCAAATCCTTCATCCGAGCTAGTTTCTCTTCGGTTGCCTCCCCAATCCTCTTTGTCAAGAAAAAAGATGGATCTCTCTGCCTCTGTGTCGACTACCGTGTACTCAATGACATCACGATTAAAGACCGAAACCCCTTACCACAAATCGAAGAAACCCTCAACCAAATCCGTAGTTGCAAATACTTCACCCGCCTCGACCTACGTGCCTACTTCAACCAGATCCGAATTAAGGAAGGTGATGAATGGAAAACTGCCTTCAGGACCCGCTACGGACTCTTTAAATTCCTTGTTATGCCTTTTGGGCTGACTAATGCTCCGGCAACTGCCTAAAGGTTCATGAATGACACCCTTCGTGAATACCTTGACATATTTTGCATCTGCTATATAGACGATATTCTGATCTACTCAAAATCCTTGAAAGAACAAAAGGAATAGGTACGAAAAGTCCTACAAAAGCTGAAAGAGGCTGGACTATTTGTTAAACCCGAAAAATGCGAATTTTCAGTTAATAAAACTATGTTCCTTGGTTTTATTATCTCTGAATATGATCTTGAAATGGATCCCGAAAAGGTCAATGCTGTCCTTAATTGGGAGACTCCTAAATCAGTCAAAGACATCCAATGCTTCCTCGGATTCGCCAACTTCTACCGGCGATTTATCAACAAATATTCGCACCTCTGCCAGCCCCTATTCAACCTGCTTCGGAAGGACGTCCCTTTCGCTTAGAATTCCGCCTGTGAAGAGGTATTTAAACTCCTTAAAGAGGCTTTTACCTCCGCCCCAGTTCTCCGACATTTTGACCCCGACCTTGAAACCCTCGTGGAAACTAACGCTTCAGACTATATCACTTCCGGGATACTCTCCCAGAAGCACCTAGAAAACGAAAAACTCGTACTCCACCCTGTCGCCTTCATTTCCGAGAAAATGTCCCCAGCTAAATGTAATTATGGGATTGGGGATAAGGAACTCCTCGCTATCGTTTTGGCTCTCGAGAAATGACATATCTACCTGCACCAGCTTCCCCAACCCTTCACGATCCTAACTGACCACCACAACCTCTAGACGTTCATATCCAAGGCCCTCCTCTCACGCCGTCAAGTACGCTGGGCCCAAGAACTAGCCCAATATGACTTCAAGATCGTCTTCCGCCCCGGCAGCCAAAATGCTAAGGCAGACGCACTAACCAGACGATCTGGAGATCTCCCTGAAGAAGGGGATGAACGTGCCCGCCCAACACAAGCCTTGATACTCCCCGAGAAATTCTCCCTCTCTACTGCCTCTATTGCTAATAATGAGGATATCCTTACTGCACTCCGAACTAACAAACTCGCCCTCGAGATCATTCATGCACTCCAAACTAATATCAAGAAACACCCCACAGTCCCCCTATCAGAGTGTAAAATCTCTAATGGACTACTTCTTGTGAATGGCCTCGTGTATGTTCCACCTAACCCTGAAATTCACCTCCGAATCTTCCACAACTGCCATGACCACCCTGCCGCTGGACATCCAGGCCAGGCCGCTACCTATGAACTTGTATCACGAGATTACTGGTGGCCAAAAATGTGCTAGACAATCACCCAATATATCCGTAACTGTGATACCTGTGCTCGAATCAAACTTACTCGGCATACTCCTTATGGCCTCCTCAAGCCCCTACAAGTCCCATTCCGGAAATGGTCTTCTGTTTCCCTCGACCTTGTCACGGGACTCCCTAGTTCCAATGGATTTAATGCGTTATTAGTTGTGGTCGACAGATTATCGAAGATAGCACACTATATCCTAACTACTACTAACGTTAACTCCCGACAAATCGCCAAGCTCTTCTTTGACAATATCTTCCGCTTGCATGGGATCCCAGACTCTATCGTATCCGACCGGGATACCCAGTTTGTCTCGGAATTTATCTGATCCTTGACCTCGCTTATTAGTATTCAGCAGAAGGTTTCCTCTGCCTTCCACCCTCAGACTGACGGTCAGACCGAAAGAATCAACGCAATTGTAGAGCAGTACTTATGTGCTTACTGCAACTACCAGCAAGACAATTGGTCCGAGCTCCTCACCATGGCTGAATTCTCGTATAACAACACCCTGTCCGCGACTCTCGGTATTACCCCGTTCCAGGCCATATATGGCGAAAATCCTCGCTATCAGATTAACCAGAACCCTGCAACAAAACTCCTAGCACCCTCAGTAATCAAGGAATATGCAGACCATCTTGCAGAGCTCGATGCTCATCTTAGATCTGAAATGATCTGGGCCCAGGCAACTTACTCGGAACACGCTAATAAGTCCCGAATCCCCCCGCCTAAGCTAGATATTAGTGACGAAGTATGGCTCCTCCGCCGACATGTTAAGACAACTCGCCCCTCGACTAAGCTGGATTTCAAGAAACTCGGCAAGTTCAGAATTATCCAGAAGATCTCATCTCATGCTTATAAGCTTGATCTTCTCGCCTCGATGAAAATCCACCCTGTTTTTCACGTCTCGCTCCTTGAACCTGCCTCTACAGACCCCCTGCCTGGCCAAATTCAGCCACCCCCACCCCCTGTTATCATCGAAGACGAACCCAAGTGGGAAGTTGACGAAATCGTTAACTCGTGCTTCCGAGGTCGAACCTTTGAATATCTCGCCCGTTGGGTAGGTTTCGACGAACTTACTTGGGAACCCGCTGCCTTGTTCTCGAACGCCCCAAGCGTTGTGAAAAAGTTCCATGCTTCGTATCCGCTCAAGCCCCGACCACGCACTCTGCCTAAATGAGTAGATCGCCATATGACCTCGTCGTTATTCTAGATGATGAGGACGAATTCGAACTCGCTCTGGACTATGAACCCACCTTGGATTCGCAGGAGCTCATCCTCAGAGAGGGAGCTACTATTACGAATCATCCTCTTGCCTTGTCCTTCGACCCCCCCCGGCCCCGGTGCTATACTGGCAACCTACGCACTCGCCAGCATATGTTCGCGTGCGGCTCTTGATCTTGACCTAGCACGACTTCGCCGTGCTAATCCTAGTCTTCCGGCTAATACTCCTGACCCTGAACCCTGGCCTGCTAGATTACCGACCGCATCCTGGAGATCTTAGCCAGGTACTCGCCCACTAGAACCCATCCGAAGGTTCTACCATATCAGAACCTCGTCTTCGCATTTGTCACTTGTCGTCATTGTCTCCTAGAACGTTCTCGTATCTTTTGCTTGACATTCTGTGGGATGCTGGCTTCTTCCGCTTGCTTCTTCCGTTTGCTTCCTTATATCGCCGTTTGCTTCCTTATGTCTCTGTATACTTTCTCTTGCCTTCTCTCTGGCTCTTCTGTATCACCAGATCTCTATATATATATAGAGGCCTTCCTGCCCCTCTCATTCTCTTCTCTCCTCATGCAACAACTTGTTCACTCTCCTGTACTTAGTTGTTACAATAAACACACCCCCCTTCGAGCGTAGCTCAGACTCTCTTGTCCATGTCCCCCTCCCCAACACACGCGTAAGCATACCTACGCGTGTGTCACCCATCACCTGCGACGCAGGGGATACTTTGACCATTCATAACATATGAGCATTGCCTATTATCTTTAGTCTTCATTGCTGTCCGCGTGCACATGCAAGAGTATACATTCCTATTTATATCCTTATAATGCTCTATATTCATAGCTGTTGATGCTTGTTTCAATAGCTGATACTAGTATTTCTTAATGTCTACATCTTGTCTACAGTCTTGTCTATAGTTTATATCTCTGCAATGCCTTATATCTATAATTATTGATACATATTTAGCAGCTGATACAAGTATTATATAATATCTACAGTCTCGTCTACAGTCTTGCCTACAGTTTATATCCTTGCAATGTCTTGTATCCCTGGCAGTCGATACGAGCATTGCTTAATGTCCACGATCTCATCCACAGTCTCGTCTATGGTCTCCTCCACAGTCTCTATCCTTACAATACCTTGTGTTCAAAGCTGTCGATGTATATTCCAGTAGTTGATACAAGTATTGTCTTTGATCTATATTCCCATAACTATGCCACCCATGGTATGCTGCTAAATAGTATACATTATAGCTATGTCTAAGCTTACATGCACTCCCTAGAGTCACGTCTACGGTTCATACTACAGTCCACGCCGTTACAGCTACATGTAGTCAAATATATTTATTCTCTCATGATACTCTAAAAAACCTTGAATCTACTCCATCAAATGATCTAATACCTTAAGGAGAATATTATATAGAATATCCGCTCGAACTAGATCTGGTAGCTTCAAATTAGGGATTAACCACAAAGTATTGTTAATATCATTATGAAAGATTTTTCCTCACCCCAACGCCCCTTAGGGCCTCCTGACACACTTCAAAAACTTTTTGGATGCCTAGTTACCACAAGTGTTGCAATGCCTACTGTCTAATATATCCCATCATATATCCATGAACTATATCCTAATATCCATCTAGTATGTACCGACATTATACCCTTTCTACCAATTAACCTCCGTCATACATCCTGATACCTATTCTTCATTGTCTTGATACCTACCCCCCTACTATCCTAATGCCTACCCCCTACCATCCCACTACCCCCGACCATCCTGATGCCTACTCCTGATCATCCTAATGCCTACCCCCTACTATCCTGATAGCTACCCCCCACTGTCTCGCTACCCCCAACCATTCTAATACCTACCCCCTACTATCTTGCTACTTCTGATCGTCCTAATGCCTACTCCCCCTATCGTCTTGATAGCTATCCCTAACTCTCCCCTACCATCTTACTCTGCCAGACCCTCACCATCCTATATTCATAGTATATTTGTGGCTCTGGAACTCCCTCACCCTTACCTTATTACTATCAGTATCTTGACCCACCCTATTCTCCCAATATCTCTCTATAATTCTATTATCATTTCAATCTCTCACTATAAGCTATTCCAATTCACTAATACTATTTATTCATATCCTAACTTATCTAATAATACAACTTATTCCACGTATTAAAATCAATCCTATTATTAACCAACTAGACCCTATTCATCTCCACTGGTATTAGATATGCCATCCCCTCTATATCGGAAACCTTGATAATATATAGTACCCTTTTATTCTCTCTTATTTCCATCCTTATCATCTCCTCCTCACCATGTGGTCTATTAGAACCCTTCACTCTCAGAAATCTTACATATGCTACCTTATGTACTATCCCTATCCTATTCATTCCCATCTCATTCTAGATCTTAAAAAGCCCCTCCAGCCTAGCTACAATACAACCATCAAGTTGCCTACTGCACTCCTGGGACCGTAGCCTCCTTCTTACCTAAATCTAATCTACTCTAATATTTCTATGCCTTCTAAAGTCCCTATCTCCTGTCTACTAAATATAGTGGGTTTCTACACCATCTCCTTGAAATTACAGCACAGCCACCCTAAGACTATTAACATGCTATCCTCAGTACCCCTCCATTCCCTTCCTATCTCCTATAGCAACCCTCAAATAACTATTGACATGGAAGTAATTCTAAAACTTGTCAATTAGGTTCGGGATTCGGAGGGTCTGTACAAGTACTGATAGTGGTTGTACTATCGCGTTTCTTGACTGTAGCTACCCAGATAATCTTAGATCCTCCCTAATCGAAGTAGTACCTTCTACATCTTTTCACATTATTATAACTAGAGCCTTCATCTCAGCATCGAATATCACCTCCTTATTCCACGCATATAAATTCAACTCCAGTATTTTAAAGGCATAGTTTCTTGTATGTGTGTTAAGAATTTGGATTGTTGTATCCACCTTATTCGACCGTTTATAAGTATCCTTCAATGGCTTGTGGAAGGACTCAGTAATTTCTGTCAAATACTATAGGAGGATTCCAAATTAAATAATCTGTTTCGCATAATATATAAAAAGGTGTAGCTTGGGGTAGTTGAATGTAGACTGACCTAGTATGTCGGTTACCAGGTATTCTCGTTCCAGACGATTTGCTGATGCTTCATTTGCCTTTTGTATGACTGTGGTCGAAAAGTAACTCGAAATCATTGTTTGATAAGCCTGTATCAATGCTAGATCCTTAGAAGCCCCTTTTGCCTTATTCTGGTTAGCCTTACTTATACGGAATTCCCCAAATACCTAACGATACTTGTGAAATTCCTATAAGTACTTAGTTATATATTGGATTGTCTTCGCCATATGACTTCGATATTTTGCAATTAAATAGAAGTCTGACAGCGCACGAACTGTACGTATGGTGATTTTCATATCAGCCTGAGCAGCTGGCCTTAGATAGCTAGTTTTCTTCTTACGATATATGATGGCTATAAAATAACTAAGAATAACCCATTCTATACCTCGCATTTCGGTACTACTCTACATAGTAATTTGACGATACTGCTTCTGTAGTAGAGTGAACCCTAGGTATCCTAGCAATATACTCCATATTTCATCAAAAACTGCAAGCCGTTTATATTTTTCCAAGAACCCCTGTATCTATTCTATCAAATTTTTCAAGATACTAAAGTAGATATTATGTAGTATGTCTCTATATACAATGCTCGGTGGGCGGACTATAGGGAGACTCCATAATACATTCTAGATCGGCTTTATATCTAAAGTGGCTAACTTGTCATTTATAATTAATTTCCTTCATGTGTAGCAAGGGGGTTGATAGACCCATTATTATCATTAACCACTTATAAGCACTCATAGCTAGTATGATTATACTGAGTATAGGGTCATTTAGGTAATAACCTAAGCTAATTTTGACTTACTATATATATTGGATACTAGTTGATTTTTATACAATAGATATTTATATTCTCCATATAATTAGTAAGCCATATTGATATGATAGGTATACAATGCTGGACGTTCTCATTTCCACATACTATCTCTGACCCACCTGCCTTCACAAAGTCAGTTATTATCTAACAGAGCATGTTTTTAGTTTGTTACATTACTTTGAATATATGGACAAGGAGTACCTAGATCTATTCAATTAGTTAGTATTGAGTCTCAAGGGAATCATGCTCTTAGTTCCGAACTGAAAATTTGATGAGGGACTTTGTTCCTTTTGGGCCAACAGGTAATAGGCTTATTAGAATCCACATTTGGCTTGACGGCTTATTTTAGATAGCTGATGGGATATTTCCTATGCTCATAAAAATTGGCTACAACTTCTTATTGCTGGAAAAGTTGGTTAAGTACATCTGATCAGAGGTTATTAGAATAGGTACTAGGCTTGAGCCAACTAAGAGGGTCATCTAACAGGCTATTAGTAGCTGTTTATTTTATAAGGGACCTGATAAAAACCTACCTGCCTGTCCCACTACCAGTCTCCCATATTCATCTCTGTATATACCTAGTTACCCTACTGATCATAATCCTTTTGAAGTTTGAAAACTAAATACTGAGCGTATGCTTTCTAGTAGAGAAGATAATGAATATACTATTTAATATCCTTATAGAAAAATATGACTTCTCTTTACAAGTGGAAATCTATAGTACCATATTGCTATGCTGGTTAGTCTATTAGGGCTCGCATTTTATTTCGCCAGGTATGACCAAACCTATAGCTAACCTCTATTGTCTAAGAGGTATCTAGAGACAGCAACTTGTTTTTAAAAAATTGGTTAATTTGCTTCATCGAAGTCTTACTCTGATAGAAGAATCATATAAGTTTATATTCATAAGTACTAGTAAATAGTAATAAAGGATTCTATGATAGGTTTTGAATTAGCATAAATAATAACTGCTATATGACTTATCCGACTTAGAGTGACTGTGGAAGATACTTCTTAGTATATTGATAAGGAATCAGGGTGTGCGATAATGGCTGCGCAAAGCTTAGTAATCTAATATTTCTAAACACTATTAGGCTAGCTTCCGAACCATATTCTATCACTCCATTAGTCACTCTAAGTATAGCGTCGATACTATACTTCTGGCATCGCTTCAGTATACCCAACAGTCTATGAAGATCTAGCATCATTAGTTTCTTAGGAAGTTACAGTTCCTTCCCTAGATATTTTTTTCGCAGATGTCGACCATAGTAGCTAGCCACAGTAAATTGATAGTTACAAAATTGATACCACATACTCTCCTATCAGCTATGTAAATTCTGTAAATATTGTATATAGAGTAGCTTTCACATACCCAATTAGCTAAATAGGTAGAGTCTTGATAAAGACTCCTTCGGTATTCAGTAATACTACTTTGTTCAATGTCTTTGGTAGAGACTCGATGATATTGGTATGTCACTAGACACTATAGTAATTGCTAGTAAAATTAATACTCCATAATCTATTACTAATAATTCAAGTTCCGTAAAATTGAATTGAATACGGAGTGGCTTTTATATACAATGATTGGCCGAATAGGTAGTCTCGATAGGGACTCTCTTGGTATTTGACAATACTGCCTTCTTCTAAATATTCGGTGCTAACTCAATGATATTGGTATATAACTGGATCCTATAATAACTGCTAGCAAAATTAACACTCTGTACTCTACTACCAACAATCTAACTTCTGTAAAAATTGAATATGGAGTAGCTTTTATATATAATGATTGGTTAAATAGGTAGGGTCTTAATAGGAACTCTTACTATATATAGTAATACTACCTTCTTTCAAATATTTAGTGCTAACTTGATGATATTGGTATGTAACTAGACCCTATAGTAACTGCTAGTAAAATTAATACCCTATACTCTACTACCAACAATCTAACTTCTGCAAAGATTAAATCTAGAGTAGCTTTCACATATAAGAATCAACTAAATAGGTAAGTCTCGATAGAGACTCTCACTGTATGTGGCAATACTACCCTCTTCTAAGTGTTTAGTACCAACTCGATGATATTGGTATGTAACTAGACCCTATAGTAACTACTTGTAAAATTAATACCCCATACTCTACCACCAACAATCTAACTTCCACAAAAATTAGGAGCGGAGTGGTATATATACAATGATTGTTAGAGATCTAAGGGCTTGGTAGGAACTCTTTGTGACTAGCGAGGATACTGTAGCTTAAATCCTTGGGGCGTAATAGTGGTCTAGAACTAGACCCTATAGTTCCATAGTCTGGTTTGATAGTTCTGTAATAATTGAAGTCCTACTGCACTAGGTATGTGGTTCTAGGTTGTACAGTATTAGTAGATACATAATCTACAGTATATATACTGTAACGACTGTAGATGAGGTATGCTATATAGCCCAGTAGTAGTAGGGTATCCATCTTGTTCCGATAGTCTTAGTACAAGACTCTCAGAGTTGTTTTGATATAATGAAAGAAATCAAAAGGGGAGAAGAAAGTAATGACCACAGTCTTTGAATGATTCCAAGACAGCTTATCGTGGTAGTAAGCAAAATTGTGTATCAGACCAAAAGTCGTGGCTATATATTACAAAGTAGTCTGAGGAAAGACATTGATATAAAAGAGGGTGTAAAACGGTCTGAGGGAATAATATCACAGCTATTTAAATTAGAATGTATAGCAATTTCAAGCATAGATATGATTTCTGACAGTACATTTGCAAAAGAAATAAAGGTTTCTAGCTTACAGAAGTTTATAATGTAAGGTAAAACAAGGGAAAATTCTTATATAGGTACTTATCTCAGGCCTCCTAAGTGCCTTGGCAAGTATTTATGCATAAGCATACCTGTCGGACAGTCACAAGCTACCCACTAACTTGCATGAGGGTATTATGCCAACCAGACTAGGCACTTGTAGGCCAATGTTATGTCAAAAATGGTTAGGCACTAACTTGGAACTATATATGTAGTGTGTCGATCAAACTAATATATAGCTAGTCTCATAGGTACCATATAGGTATGAGGGTATTGTGCTTGTACAATACCCTTAATCCGTAGTAGACTACAATCTAGTCTGGTTGCACGACTCATCTTTAGCTATAATCTGTAGTCTAGCTTATATTCTCAATTCGTACCTTGACGAAGGTTTAAGATACTGATAAAATATCTATAGCGAGACTGCCCTAGTCTAGTTGCTAATGCTTATTCCATATCATATAGTGCATTAGGACAATATTCATTCTTTATTCATTCTCTAACTAGTCCCTTACTTAGTCTGGTTAGTACTAGTATATCCCTTATGTTCACAGTCCCTATGATGCGAAGTGAACATTAAAGGCTAAGTGCATATGCTAGACTATATCAAGCAATTGTCTATAATATCTATTTGTAGTCGGACTCGCAAGTCCCAACAAGAGTTCCTTATAGTCACTTTGTACTATTTATCCCGCATCATGATATTGGTCAACTGCATAAAGAAATAAAATGGGCCATTAGGGTAACCTGAAGGACTAGTCTCATGAAGGACCAACTAATGATATGTAGTCATAGGTATAAGTTATACTAAATCAAGTAATTTATAATAATATCTATTTCTTAACTAGGCTAGTCTTAACCATTTTTATGTTTACTTTATTATATTTACTCCATTATATTAATTAAACTTTAGCTATAATCCTCTATCCATTGAAGCTGTTTGGTAGGTCAAACTTGTAAATGAAATGGTGGCTATAATCAATTCCATATTCTATTTATAACGGTGCTACCTTCCCCCTTCATAGTCTCTGAATATCCCTAAACTTCTTGAATAGCCATAATAACCTACTATCATACTATATTTGAAATATCCTGACAGAAGTTTACAAAACGACAAATACCAAATTTATTTAGTTCTCTATTCTATTGTAAGTAGACTCAGAAGGGACGTACACCTACTCTCAAGGCTAACAATCTACCTAGTCTAGCTAACTAGCCAGTACTAGACAAAATGCCCTCAAAAAGGAAACAACCAAATGCCAATGAAGATTTATAGGATGACTATCACGTAACACGATCCAACTATTCATATGCAAAACTAGTTGGATTTTTCAAGAACGAGGTTCCAGAAAACCTGTATAGGCTTTAGAGGTGAGATATAGTATACTTAATGAAATAAAGTAGTATCTATGGACCCCAAAGGGCTAGAACAGACGCATGGACTACATTTCTCAAGTATACTACAGCTCTCCTAACAATAACCCCTATTAGTCAAATTAACTACCTGACCAATAAGTCCATTAGTCAGGCAGTCAATATCTTGGCTTAAGACATTACTAAGAAAGTGTGTAGTAGGGCTGTTATTAGGGATAAGGTAGGGAAAGCTATACATAAGGGACATGCGGCAAAATATCCAAATGATTACAGCTCCTCAATACTCGGTCAGCTACTGCCACTCCTTCCTATAGTATTGCAAGACACTAGCACTGTAATATTGGATACTTCAACTAAGAACTCACAATCTAAGAGAATTAGGATACCAGAGACCATTAAGGGTCTACAATAAAAGGGTGTGAAAAGGAAGTAGGAATATAACGAACCGGGAAAGATATTAAAGGGGCTTAAGTACATTGTGGAGGCAGGTAAGGGTATAGGATATCTAAAACTAGTGTTAAAGGGGGGTAAACGGATAGTAAGGATAGGTATTAAGGAGATTATGAGACCTTAAGGGATACAATTATCCAAGAAGGTTGTGAATATTAAAGAGAATAATGATAAGGAAGAGGAAAAGGAAGCTCCAAAAAATATTAGGACTAAAAGTGGGACCAGGAGTGTAGGAGAGGGTACTGGAATAGTCAGACCTCAAGGAACACAAACATCTAAGAAGGTTGTGAATATTGAAGAGGACGAAGAAGATGAAAAGGATGAGAAAGAGGAGGTACCCAAAAATATTAAGACAAAAAGTAGGAAGGTGAAGGTGGAGGGAGGTAAGGGAAGTGTGAGACCTCCTCGAATACGAATATTAAAGAAGGTTATAGATAATGAGGAGGAAGAGGAGGCTCCCACATATACATATATGAAGACCAAAAGCAGGACAGGAAGTGTTGAGGCAGGTAAGGGGATTGTGAGACCTAAAGGGATATGAATATCCAAAAAAGTTATGAATATTAAAGACGATGATGAGAAGGAAGAGGAGACTCCTATATATATATACACGAAGACCAAAAGTGGGATGAGGAGTATAGGGGCAGATAAGGGAATTATGAGACCTAAATAGATATAAATATCTAAAAAGGTTATGAATGCTGAAGACGATGATGAGGAGGAAGAGGAGGCTCTGAAAAAAAATAAGACCAGAACTGGGAATATGAGTATGGAGGGAGGTAAGGGGATTGTGAGGCCTCAAGCAATACGAATATCCAAGAAGGTTATGAACTTTGAAGTGGACAATGAAGAGGAGGAGGAGGAGAAGAAGGAGGATGAAGTACTCGCATACATTAAGACCAAAAGTAGGAAAGGGTATATAGGGAGTACTAAGGAGATAGTGGGGGGTTCAGGGTCAGGTAAATCGAAGAGGATAGTCAAAATGAGTGGGGTCCAGATTACAAGGGTTTAGTAGGAGAAGGAGGATGAAGAGGAGGAGGAGGAGGTGGCAGAGGAAGAGGGTTAGGAGGAGGCAGAAGTCGAGGAGGATACGAGTAGTACCAATGAGCTCATTGAAAGCACTGATGAGGTGGAATAGGGTGCACTAACTGTAAAGAGAACTGTTGGGGGTAGTGGAGATAAGGGATTGGAGAAGGTTGTATAAGAACCAGTGAAAGGAGCAAAAAGGGTATAGCTAGAGCTGCTTATAGAGGATAGATTATTGAGGGATTTTTGTTCATAAGTTTGGATTTTCATATAGTGCCTGGAATATTATTAGTCATAGACTTTGATATATTTGACAAGGAAGGATTGTGGGTATAATATATTAAAGTTCCTATTTTATATAAGCAGTTATTTGGGTTTTTTTTTTTTAGATAGTAGAGAAAATATAAGACATCAATATGATCGGGGATTTTTATGAGTTTGACAAGGAGGGATTGTGAGTGTGATGGTAATATTTCAGAAGTGCTTTTTTTTTCTCCGATCTAGTTCGAAGATTATTATTGGTATATGACAGATAGTAAGTATTAAGACTTATAAGTCATATTTCAAGAGACTAGTTTGTTTTTCTGTTATGTACTATTAGGTCAGACTGTTAGAATCAAAGTTTGTATTCATAATATTATGCCCAGAGAAGAGAAATATTGTTAAATATCAGATGCTTTAAGATAACCACAATATCTACTGAGAGTCATAGGAGGCTTTAAGTTCTTATAGAACAGCAGCTCATGATGGTAGTCATACGAAAGTCAATGACTAAGCTAGAGGCCAAGGGGAAAGGTAAGGAAATCAGCCACAAGCGGGGTACAAGCTGCGACCTCAGAGACAATACAATTAAGCACTAAATAGTCAATACCAAAAAGTCTTCTAGCAGATAGTTAAAGTCAAATGGTAAGGGACAAGTAAGCTCAAGTAGTCCTGTAAATAGAAGTGTTCAATAATTATATCAATTGTAGCTAATTGATTGAGTAGGTTATATAGGTTTCGTCAGCTTTTTAGGCTATAATCAATTTTCCAGAGGTAGGAATTTGTACAAGATTGAGAATAGCAGTACTTACATAGTACTGGAATAGGAATTATTAACTAGCAATGAATCATCTGGGTCAGCTAGGAGTCGACACAGAGGTATAGGAAGTCAAAGCAATTCAAGCTCCACTATTATGCAAATGCAAGGCTCTTTTTAGTTGAGCTATGAGTGGGGCAGTTTGGATATAAACCAAGTATGATCATCACCACCACTTAGTATTGAACTAAATGTCCATAATATCAATAATAGAGTGAATGAACCTAAAAAGTGACTGATAGGGACCAAAGCAAATTCATAGAGAAATCGAAGTTTCATATAGTTTGAGGGCATAATAAAGGCTGTTGTATATAACATTGCCAATTGCATCGAGAAGATCACCTTTTTTAAGGAGCCATTGCCAGACGCTGATCGTACAGAATATCTTCTGGTATAGGTATAGAAGGAAGCTAAAATCGAGTGCGGAGTGGATAAAGAGCAGATAAGTAAGATTGATACATATATAAATGAGGTTGTAGTAATTATGAGGGATGATGCTAATAATCGTTATCTAGCTTTGGAGTATTTAATCTCATACTAGATCATATCTTGTATATAAAGCTAAGCATCATATTGCAAAATTATACGAATTTGATCAAAACTACAGTTCGAAGTATATTCAGAAAAGGGTCAGTTGGTTGTTGGATAAGGATCATTTGACATATCAATGTGAAAAATAGGTAGTAAGTGAATTAATAAGTAAACCAGTATGACTCGGATACTAACAACCTAGGGATGTTTCCAGGAGTAGGATCATAAGTTCAAAGTGACCAAAGGAGTATAATTCATTTATCTGAATTTCTTTGATAGAATAAAGAAACTGAGAAACTAAGACCTGACATTTATAAGCCGAATTAGTAGTCTATTTATCTGCCTGATTTTTACGACACTGCAACATGTACTACTCATATATGAGAGTGGGGTATTCGAAAATAGGGACTATTTTAACTATATAAATTCTTCTGGTAAGTACAGGACCATAGGAGTAATGAGTAAAATGCTAAAAGTTTCATAGTAGCCTTTAATTGAATATTAAAGCAGTAAGAAGGTCTTTTGATAATGCTGGAGTAAAGTTTGTTGAAGGTAATTTAGTTAGGGATTCTTGGGCACTACCAGGTACATGGAAAAGTACTTCAATAGAAGAAAGCCGAATCCTATAGTATTGATAATGATGAACTAGACGAATATGCTAAAGAGCTAGCAGAAGATCTGAAAAGGGCAGAACAAATACATTTAATATCATATGGGTATTTTGAGGAAGGGTCCCCAATGGTGCCAGATACAGAAGGTGAGGTGGATAATATGCCAACCATGTATGCTAAGAATGCGGTATACAGTCTGGCAAGTAAAAGATATAACTTCTCAAGAGAGGATGTAGAAGATGCAAAAAGGGATAGTGGCAATATGGATGGTACTGGTAGTGTGGCCATCGAAGATGAGGATAAAGATGAAGGGAATGAGTCTGAAGATTATGTTGGGGAGGATACCGATTTAGAGGATAAACAGAACAATGATGATGAGTCAGAAGATGGGAATTTGGAAGATAGGTTATAGGACACGGACGGTGGAGGGTTAAAAGGAATAGTTTGTTTAGAAGTTAGAGTTTATAGGGCTTCATATATTTTTTTGGGGGAATGCAGGAACGAGCAGGGTAATTTGTAGGACACAGAAGGTCAGGATTCAAAATAAATGTTTATCAGAGTATAGGGATGGTGGTGCATATTATATTTTGTTTGATTGGATGTAAAGAGTATATTTATTATTAGAGAGGGTATTAAAAGTATTATTAGTTAGGAGATGGAAGTCGCAACAGGATAGTAATAAGAAGAATAGGAGTTATATAGGGATTTAGATAGTAAGCATAGGTATTTGAGTTAGGACTAGGAGAAACATACTAAAGACATATGAGTGTAAAATAGTAGCCGTGTACATAGGGAGTGCGTAGGCACCAGGAGGCCAGCAATAGCTAAAGCAGGTTAGGGAAGTGCTGAGTTAGGTAATAGGCAAACCATATAATCAAATGAAACAAGCTACTAGGCCTCAAGCAGACTAATATGCAAACCTAACAAAGTTTGCCAGGATGATAGGGATCTTGTCCAGTAGTGCCAGGATGCCAAGAAGTATAGTAGGTATGTTGGAAGGCATTATAGTAGACGAGATGGCCTGGTTGCTCTATAATGCATACCTAGAGGCCTTTATAGGTGAGTGCCAGATAACATAAAGAAATAAGTAGTAGAATATAATAAGAACAGGATGACATTGTAATACCTCCCAGGGAGAGTTGGCATCCTGATACAGATACTATAGAGGCAAACACCAACTATCTGCAAGCAGAGCTGTGGCACGGACTCAGAAAGGACAGCCTCATAGTGGATGACCCTATTAGTCGCACCACAATATACATTATGGGTAATGGTATCATGGCGTAGACCCCCAAGAGGAGTTGCCTGGGCGGCGATTAGGGTTTACAGGCCGCTGTTAACTGTCAGTTTGTCTTTAGGTCATTAGAGGTATCTGACACCATAAAGGCAAACTAAAATAGTTATAAATGATTCTTAATACCATATACATTCAAACTTTTTATATTGGTTTTTTTATAGGCTGTAGCATAATTTGTATGAGAGTGACAAGGATAACTAGTCTACGAATACTCACCTAGCTTCTCTACCAGGATTATACAAGTAGGGCAGTAATTACTTATAATACCATGGATTATAGTATTTTCCATATGATTAGTAAGCCAATAAAATAGCCTAGAAAAGTATAATCAAACATTCCTATTAGTATAAACCATTTTATATTCCGTCTTATATTTTATATCAGATAAAGGTTTTAGCAGGTATATCAAAACCTTATAGATGGTTTACAAGGCTTGAATTTCCTGTGTTTTGACTGAATAGCTAGGTATTTTATTAATATATTTAGGTCCTATTGGTAAAAGTACTATAAGTATCCAGGCATGTATAGTATGTATATTTCGTGTAGAGCTTTAAATATTTTCTATATTCATATATACTGGCTACAATTTTTTATCTCTAGAAAAATTTATTAGATGAGTTTCGTCTGATGCTAAAAGAACTAGAACTAGTATTCCTCTATCATGAAGTGATTCCTATTTATAATTAGCTGAAAATCTGATATAATATATTCAAGCCACTTACTTTAGTTTTCTCCCACTATGTAGTAGTATTAATCTTACTATATACACGATTGCTTTGTTTGTCATATTCTCGATGATGCCTCTATACCATATCAAGTATATAAGCCTTCTAATACCAAAGATATCTTACTGCCGAAATAATATTATGATAATAGAACTGTACTCCTAATAGCAAAGGGTAGTTCACCGTACTTGAATACCAGCTAGGTTCATTTACTGTAGTATCTACAAGCTTGTACATTGTATATACAGAACGAAATTCGTATTTATATATTAGATTTATTCCTTTTAAAATCCTATCATAGAAGAATTGCTTAATCTTTCCTTTAGAAGTTTTTGCAGAATTGAAGAAGCACGCTAGTCAATAATTAACTAAATCTTAAAAGGGTGTATATAGATTAAAAGTAGGATCTTCTTCCAGAAAGGAATATTCTCATATAGGGATGCCTCTAAGTAGATTAGAGATTGAATTGCTTGTATCAGATTGTTGACCCTTATTATCAGATTCTGACTCACTAAAAAACTCCCATGTTTCCTCATTAGACCCTTCACTAGCAAACTCAATATTAGAAGAAAGGTAATCTAGAGAATAAATAGCCTCTAGCACATCTATATCTAGATTTGAAATTTGTAGGTTATTTGAGTTAGATAACTACTATTTTTGAGATTCAAGTCCTTTTAGGCTCTTGATGTTTTTCCTAGGATAAACTCTAGTTATATGATTAGTATACTACCTAGGGCTAGCATAGAGTTTCGGACACTATTGGCATAGTATTTTATAACTATTCATCTTGATTTATATAGCTTCTATACTACAAAATGTTTGTTAGAGAAAGAATGTTTATTGTAGACACTTAAGAACATTAGTATTAGCAGAGGTAATAATAAGTTGATAAGGACCCTTATATCCTATAACAGTTGTGCCAGTACTGGTATGACTCTTATTGATCCTTTTGTATTTGATCTCTATTCTATACTAGTTAGACTATAGACTGTATCCTGAAAGTCCTAACTAGATATTTGTTTAACTAGAGAATCTACTAGATTAGTTTAGTAGAACAACCTTATTTCCTTTGAATCTTAGGACCTGTGAGAGTCATGTTAGTACTGGCATGATTCTCAAATGAGAAATCGATCTTCCTATGCTACTCTTATCCACTATTTCTTTGTACCTCATCTCATTAGTATTGAAGTATTTGTGCTCTTTGGAATCTTATTTGTACGCCTATCATATATTTGTATATAGTTGTTTATGTATCCTTTATATATTTTATCTTCTATTCTACTGATATACTTTAATTGGGTATTTTGATATGTACTTGTTTCTCTTTCATTGTGATTAGAGTGGGCTACTTGATAAGTATACTGATTCTCTATAAAAGAGATTGGTCTTTGCCTTCTATGTTATCTTTCTTCTTCATACAACAACTTGTTTACTTCCTTATCTATAATGTACTAAGATATGCACTATAAAATGTCATGTTGAGACTGGTCATGCGATACCTATATAAAACAGGAGAAAAATTGATATTTTCATAGAACTAAGAATTAATATGTTTAAGATTAATATATTAGAATAAGGTATCTAGTGTAAGGTATCAGTGCGTGAATAAATTAAGACTATGTAGAAAGAGTTTAATATACACTTGGGACCATACTGATCTAAATTAGATATTAGATAAAAGGATCAACTAGAGGTTAGTATATATGAATTAAATATGACTTTGTAAGTAGTATATATATTAGAAGATCAAAAGATACAAGTAAAAGATATATGCAGAGTAAAGATAAGCATCTATATAGAGGAATTCAAAGGTCAAATATTAGGTATCATAGGATTAGATCTACATACTACTATATTTACCTATGGCCAGCTTTATATTGCCATATTCTATATTATAAATATAGCTAACCTTACTGTATGGCAAACTTCTTTATCTATTCCTACGTAAAATATTGTCTATTCTGAACTATTGATTTTATTTTCTCAAGCCTTTCTATAAAGTGGTTTTTTTTTTCAGTATTTATATATTTATAGAGTAAGTTCTTTTTAGATCTTTATATCTCTCTACTAAGTATTTTTTTGAGTTAATATATATATTTAGTAGTAGTAGTAGTATATATATTCAGGTAGTATATTCGAATAATACTTATATTTTATTGTAGTATCAAAAGCTAATAATATACCAAAGGTCTTATAACGTAATATTATCCTCTAGCTCAAAGTTCCTTATTATATCATATTAACTAAAAAAGATAATAGTACTTCATTTACTAATGAAAGGTATAACATAATATTCTAATAAATATGAACAGAAAATAATAATATCTTCAAGTTAAAATTCAAACTTTTGTTGAAGAACAGAAATAACAAGCTCACCTCTAGTAAACTTTCCCTAATAATACATAACCACCCATCCATCATTATAATCAAACTTATCTTTATGAGGCTCTACTACAAGGTTCCTAATCAAAACAATACCTTAAAAGCATACTTTGTATTAGGTTGTCTAACTAGCTAAAGGTAATAGCTCACATACCACTCTGCTCTATATAATTAGTTTTAAAGTGGTGAAGAAAATCTCTAATAAACATACTTATATTGTTGTAAGTAATATAAATACATTATTGGATTAACAGCGAGAAATAATAAAGAAATAGACTATATTAATAGTATAATCTTTCTATAAAATATATAGGTACTATTATAATATGTTCTACTTGATATTAAATCTTGAGAGAGAATAGAATCTTTGACCCCTCTTTGCCCAATAGCTACCTATCTAGCAAAATAATAGATACCACAATTGCTTAAACTATACTTCTCTAAAGCTTCTTCAAAATATTAGTGACATACATCTGAAACTTTAGGCCTTGGTAGTGGAAATATAATAGCCAAATCTGCAATTGCTTCCTCTACTACTATTCTCATCTGTTCAGCCTGAATTTTTCCAAATAAAATCTCTAATGCTTTCTACTAATATACTATAATTATCTTATCATCAACTGAAATCTTATTGCTATCAACAATCAAAGGGTAATTTTATACAATAGAAGTAGTAGTTGAGATAGAAGTTAATGGAATATTAAGCTTAATAAAAGAAAGGACACTAGAAGAAGGGATGTTAGGAGAAGGGATGCCAGGAGAAGGGATACCAAGAGAAAGGACGCTAGGAGAAGTGGCAGTAGAAGTGATAGTGGTAGCTAAAGAGATGGTGGTAGAGGCAGTAGAGGTATGTGAAATAGAAATAGTATAAGTTTCTAATTTGAAATTTTTATAAAATACTCGATTAACTTTAGTATCCAAATAGTCTAATTCCTTATACTTCAAAGGGGTAGACTTAAGCTATTAAACTAAGTGAACACTATTCATTTTGATTTAAATATATATACTAGCAGTAATTGTAATAGCTCCTGTTGACAGTAATTATGATGTAGGATTGTGAAATTTAATAAATATATAGTTTCTACTAGTTTGTTTAGCCTTGGTCTTAGTCCTTAATAGGAGAGTTTATTAAATTTAGTACCTGCCGGAAGAGTTAGTAAAAGTTAATTAAGATAGAACCAGTACTTACAGAATTCAAGATTATTGAAGGGGATAGAGGCAAGCTGGTATGAGGGTAGAGGCAGGCTGGGCTGGTGCAGGATACAGCCCAATGGAGGTAGACAAAGGTCGGCAGAGATGGGCAGAGGTCAATAGAGGTAGGTAGAGGTTAGCGGAGGTAGGCTAGCTGGCAGAAGTAGGCTAGGTAGCAAAGATAGGCTGGCTAGCAAAGGTAGGCTAGCTGGCAAAAGTAGGCTGGCTGGTACTAGTATAGATGGGTAGTAGTAGAAGTGGGTGGAGGTGGACATAAGTAGACCAGCTAGCAGAGGTAGGTCGGCTGGCAAAGGTAGACTGGCTGGCAGAAGTAGACCAGCTGCCAGAGGTAGGCTAGTTGGTAGTAGTGTATACGGGTAGCAGTGGAGGTGGGCAGAGGTAAGTATAGGTAGGCCAGCTAGTAGAAGTAGGCTGGCTGGCAGAGGTAGGCTAGCTAGTAGAGGTAGGCTGGCTAGTAGAGGTAGGCTAGCTAGTAGTAGTGTAGATGGATAGTGGGCTATAGAAGGTAGATAGGTGAAGGTAGACAGGTGGAAGTAGATAGGTGGAGGTAGATAAGTGAAGGTAGATAGGTAGAGGTAGATAGGTGAAGGTAGAAGGTCAGTTATAGAAGGAAAAAGAATACATAGCCTTAAATTGATGACTCAACTAGGGCATTAGCCTACATTTGGCTAGCCTATATTCAGCTAGTTTATGTTTAGCTGGCCCCCAGGTTTTATGCGAGTATAGCAAGCTATGATATCTCATATCTAATATCTTAATATCTATCTCGAGTATAGCTCAGACTCCCTCGTTATTTACACCTATGATACCTCAACCTCTCAAACTTCCACTGAATTACTCATATAATATCCCCTACATATATGATACTTAACTTCATATATGATACTAGACGTCTATATGACCACTTACTTGTGACCACTTACTTAAATGCTAGATAATACCTTTCTTATTACCTATATTGACCTACGACTTAAATGACTTAAACTATAATACTTCCAATGAGAACCACTAGACTACTATTAGTATAGTATATATTTCTATCCATTTATATAATAGAGGGTCTAATCAAGACTATTTTAATATAAAATTAGTAAAATCTAACTATATCAGGCAACCCCATTAACTGATACTTAAATACAGACCTTTTAGGAATGCTATCAATGCAATAATAGGAATCAGAGGCTAGTGGTACTAATACTTATTTAGAGTATGGAGAGGGTAATCCTTAAGTACTGGCAAATCTCCGAGTACTGGCAACTACCAATCCTCGGGTACTGGCAACTACTGGCCGGTATCCCTAGCAATCATCACTATCAAAATATCTTTAGTAGGTATTTAAGATATATTGTACTTGAAATTGAACTTACAATATCCAGTAGGATACTTTTTGGAAATAAGGAAAAGAGATAGCTAATATCCATACTTAGATATGATGAAGAAGGATGAAAGTTTAAAACGCTATAAGTTACAGTTTGTAAAAAGAATTCAAAGTGACCATAAAGTCTTAACAATGACTGCAGTTATAGCTCAGAATTTTGAGATGGAAAATGAATAAATAGACATAAAAGAATGATTAGTGCAAGATGGCTCGCGTCGAAATCAGAGCGGGTTGTGAGTAAAAGGTCCGAGCTCATAGGAGGTTTTTAGGATAGTTTAATTGGTATGTATATAGCTAGAGAATAAAAGAAAAGGGATGCCTCAAGTTGGATAAGCATCTTTACTATCCTTGAGTTCTTCTAGTTGTAATAGCACAGAAGTTATCTAATCAGCAAATACGTTAGGTAGGCATAGGGAGCCGGAAATGTGCTGCTTCCCAGGTACTAGTACTACCTACTATGATAAAATGATCAGCTCTAACTTCTGTGCAATTAAGGAATAAAATTACATTTAATACTAGTATTAATAATATTACTGATAAAGTATGTAGTATGAGAGATATAGTATATATAACCAACCTAACTCATTGTGGATATAGGATAGTGGGTCTGATACCGAATCTGATGAAGAAAATACCACCAGTTTGCTGACTAGTGAAAATACTACCAGTATACTGACTAGTATTTTAGCAATAGGTATTGGCAAATATACTAGGGCATTTATGAGTCTTCCATTTCAATGTTAATCAATGGTAAATACTGTGTGGAGGATCATTGAATACTACATACTCTACAAAAAGCCTCTATTAATACCAGGTGAGGTCTTGTTATAGATTCAAAATATATAGGATCGAGTCCAAAGCCAACTTCGATATATAGAGAGGGTGCTGGAAGTAGATACCTATATATATTAGTAAGCTTCTAGTTAATTATATCGGATTACTAACATAGTATAGCTTAAAAGTATATATTGTAGGACTAGAGGACACCTAGTAACCGAATATTATACTAGTATTACTAAGATTTATAGTATTAAGCAATTATCTAAGGAAGACATTAAGGAGAAGGTTGATAACTTGTTCGACAGGGATCGATTCATTTGCAGGTAGGTGAAACGAGAGATAAGTAGATACAAACAGTCAGAGATCTAATATTAATGAAGTATTATAGTTATATGAGGGGCGATTTCGAGCCAAGGAAATAGTAGCCATCGTATATGAGTAGTATTTTCGAAGTCTGAAGAGAAAGAGTAACCAGGATCCTAAGTTCTTACAAAACATTAATAGTATTTTCATTTGCTTTATCACTATGGCAATAAGATATTGTTTGAAGCATTACAGAACTAGCGAATATAAAGAAAGTCTGCGAGAGTTTAAATATAAAACTTCATGGAGTAAGTTGGTTGACAAAAATACCTCTAATATCGAAAAGAGACTAATATGAGTAGTGACCTATGAAAGAATCTTAAAGACATAAGCGATTAATGGACTACAAGTACAAAAACTAATTATGAATAATATCAAAGTAGATCTTGCATGTCGGATTGCGGCCCATGTAAAGATAATTGAAATTGAGCCAATAGATACTCTAGAACTAGAAGATTAGGAAAAATATGAGTATGAATTAGAGGTAGAGTTAGAACATTCCTATAATAGGTTAAATATGCCTCTAAGTAAGCAACAATAAGAGTAAAGCTAGTTGCGAGATTCATCAATTGAGTTGGCAGACCCTTAGTAGCCAGATATTGATGATATAGAGGTAGATACTGATTATACAATGGATGACGATGAGGAAGATGATAGTGATAAAGAGGTGGGTACAAATGAGAATATAGGGGATATATAAGATTAAATGCATCAGATTGAGAAGCAACCTTATTTTATTTTTTTTTGGTAGCTAGTATATAGTAGATCAGATGTATATATAGGTTATTTCATTCTTTATTGGATCTTGATTTTATTATTTGGCTAGTTATGGTAGAAATATGCTATTATCTATTTTTATATTTTAATAATTCTTCGAGTTGGGTAAATAGTGAGTGGATTGGGTTGTAATCCTATGTTTTCTAGGTTAATTTTATTGCTGTGTTCTATTTATAGATAGTATAGCGATGACAGAGAGAGTAGGAGAATGAAACCAAGTCATGAACAAATATACAAAAAACACTTGTATTGAAGATAGAGATATGATATAATAATAATATAAGATATAGGTTATTGGCTACTAAATATAATGAAGCTATTAGAATATGTATGGATTTAGAGAACCAATTAGGAATAGCTATGTATTATGAAAGATGTAGAAGAGTTACGATTATAAAAGAAGTGTAAGGATAGTAAAGGAGGTTTTAGGAACTGACAATGATAAAAGACAATATTAGTAATAAAAGAGAGAAGGATAGTATGTAAGTATAGTCAGGAGTAAAAAGATTGACTTATAAGACATAGCGAGTCAGGTAGAAGGGTACAGAGATAAATGTAGATTAAGAGGTCGATAGGTATAGGAAAGGAAATGCAAGAATATAATGAGAGGGAGTAATATTAGGCAGGTGAGAAAGAAGGGAGTAAAATAAGGGAGATGTATTAGATGTGAGGAGAGAGACAAATAGGAAGGAGAAGGAGAAAGCAGATATAAAGCATCAGAGAAGTGGTTGGTTACAGCAAGAAATTGGGAAGCATCGAATTAAAGGAGTTGTATCTGGAAGTGTAATAGAAAATAGTTGGCCTTAGAATCATGAGTTTATATTAGAGTGTCAGGTATATCTAATGTTCCTGACATAAACATTTTTTTTGCTGATGTAGTAGCTCTAACTTATAGTCTTATATACTTACTAGCTTAGTTATTTGTAAAGGTCTAATTTTTTTATAGTTTAGTTTTTTATTTGGTTACTATATAGTAATATTCTAACTATCAAGTCTTACTATTTCTTTTTCTTAAACTATAGTTGCTGAATTCAATTTGTATTATATCACCTAATTATCCTTATTCTTGCTTTCAGAATTCTTTTTTATAGTTTTTTCCAAGTCTCCTTCTATACTTCCTCTAGTAACTAGCTTACTAAATTTATATGAGTAACCTTCCTTTAAGGCTTTTAAGACTACTTTAGTAAGAATCTATAATTTAAATTAAATAGCAATATTCCTATAGCTTCTAATAATATTAAATTAATAGTGAACTCTATAAGGAGTAGAAAGTTATCTCAATTATCCTACTTTTATAAATAATAGTAGTAGAGATATTTCTCTAATATCTAATTTATCTGCTTAGTCTATCTATTAGTTTCTAAGTAGAATATAGTCAAAAGTTTGTTTATAATTTCTAAGCTATTTATTAAAGCTTGCCAAAAGTAAGAAGTAATTTTACTATCTTAGTCTAAGATAATATTATTCGAAAAATTATAATATTACTACACTTACTTGAAAAATGTTTTAGCAAGGTTTTTTGCAGTAGTATTAGTAGTAAGTAATACCAACTATACTATCATTAAAAATCTATTTATAATTACCTATATTTATATATTTCCATTAGATTCTAGTAGTTTAGTAATCTAATCTATTGAGTTTGATATCTAAGGTTAGTATAGCACTTCTAATAGTTCTAGTAGTCTATATTTCTTATATCTATTTATTTTATCCTATTAATATATATTATAAGATTAAATATAATTACTAATATTCTTCTCAAGCTAAATCTAATAGTACTTATATTTAAGCTATTCAAGAGTCTTATAGATATCGAAATATTCTATAATTCATCTATCATAGTTATTTTCGACAATTTTTATATGAAAGTCATTATCTTTTAAAATATACTATCTACCTTTTCATAGTAGTAGGCTATCTTTAACTAAGAAGTTCTTATCAACTTCCTTAGTTTCTACTAATACTATTTTTCTTATTACTACCTAGTTAGTATTTCGTAGTCTTTTCTTTAATAATTCTTCTCTAAATAAATTATATAATTAAATAACTTTCGATAAAGCTATAATTTAAAGTTGTCTAGATTAGAATAAAAGCTATATAAGCTATAGATCTTTATTCCTTACTTGTAGGCACAAGTCTTAGTATCTTAATAATATATCTAACTTATTATTCTTCTTAAGAGGCCTATATTTAATAATTAAATCAAATTCAGCTAGGAATTCTACTTACTATACTTATTGTTTTATTAATATCTTTATATTAATAAGATATTCTAAATTCTTATAGTCTATCTAGACTACTATTTATCATTAACAAGACTTTATTAGTGGTTTCTATTCTTTGAATATCTATATTATTATTATTATTTCTTTATCATAAATATTAGAGTTCATTTCTACTAAAGAGAACTTCTGGAATAAGAATATATAGGGGTGCATTTTTCTATTCCATTGTTTTTATGATATAACTACACTAACAATATAGTTACTAGTATCAGTTTCAATAATAGTCTCAGCTTTAGAATAGAAGTAGACTAAAATAAAGGTAGTTATAAAATATCTTTTTAGTTCTTTAAAAACTTACCTATATTTTACTATCTAATTCTACTAACAATTCTTCTTAATAACCTTTATTAAGGAGTATATGATCTTTGAAAATTCTTTAATAAACTTGTAATAGAAGTTTACAAATCTAAGAAACTTTTATACCTTCTTAACTTTTTATAGTAATTGCCAATTTTTAACTTCCTCAAGTTTTTTATTAGTTATTCAAATTCTTTTTGAAAAGATTCTATATCCCAGAAATTTATCTATATTCTTATAAAATTTACTCTTTCAGAGGTTTACCCTTAGACCTATTTTGTCTAGTTTAGATAATACTTTCTTAATAAGTTGATTATATTCCTTCTTATCCTTACTATATATTAGAATATTATCTAGATATACAATAACTCCTTTATCTAATAAATTATATAGAAAATAATCTATTATAGCCTAAAAAGTAGTAAAGGTATTATATAAGTTGTAAAGCATAACTCACTAGTAATAAAGCTCAAAACAAGTATAAAATACTATTATTTCTTTGTTTTCTTCTAATATTTATATAAGATGATATCTATTTTTTAAGTTAAGCTTAGTAAATAATTTTATATTATTCACTTATTATTTTAGTTCAGTTATTATTAGTAAAGGGTATTAGTTTTTTACTGTAACCTTATTAAGTACTTGATAGTTAATATAAAATTAGTACATAATATCTGTTTTTTATACTAATAAGATCAGAACTCTTACTAATAATTAGGATTTTATAATTTTTTCTACTACTACTTATTTGACTAGCCATTCTTTGAGTACCTTTAGCTTTTGCTCTAAGAATAAGTATAATAGTCTATATAGAGTCTCTATTCTAGAGACTAGTTTAATTATATAATCAAACTTGAAGTATAGTAGTAACTCTACTCTTTATTTTTTACTAAAAAGATAAGTCTACTCATAATATTAGTTAGAGAGAAATATCTTAATATCTTAACTATTATCTATATATTAGGTTAAGTTAGCTACTTATGTAAAAGAGTCTTCTTTAACCTCCTTCTATAATTAAAATCTATTAACTAGTTTAATATTGAATTCTCTTTATAAATAATTATACTTATAGTACTTACTTCTCTACTATAGAATACTCTTTTCCTAATCTATATCAAGATTATATTTTGTAAGTCAAGTAATAAGTAAATACCTATCTACTCTATCTTTGATCTTTTCAACCTCCTAGACTATATATTTAGAGTATTTTCTTATTATAACTCCGAATAGTTATATATAGTATATACTAACCTCTAGAATTAGATACTAACTTACACTTTATACCTGTATAAGTTTTTGGTACTTCTTTATAAGGATCTCAGACTTATAAATATATTTGTTATAAAGTATAAGGCCTATTACTCTATAGTCTAAGAATAATTTATAGGATATCTCTCACTTTTAGATCTTAAGGATAGCTTTGATTAGGAGCCTTTTACTATAGATAGAGAAGTCTTTGAATATTTATTAATATGTTTTCTTTATCTTGACTATAATACTTTCTTCTCAAAATAGTACAAGGTGTCTACTTAGTCAAATATATTAGAATTATTATAATAGTTTAATTAGAGGTTATTATAATAGTTTAGAATTATATTATATGTTTTAAATATTTTGGCTACTTAAACCATCCTTAGTAATACTATTAGAGAGGAAATAGAAATAAATATATTAATAAGCTTTTTTTTTAAAGTACAATTATGAAATCCTCTGAGTTTTAATTAACTTCTTTCTAATTATTTCAATAAAAAATAGTTTCTATTACTATCATCTATTAATTTAATAATTCTACCTTTATGCTCTTTTTCTATCTTATTTACTACTAAGATTTTGAATTCTCTTTTATCATTTCTTTTATCCACTTTCCTTCTTTTAACCTGGGATTTCTAGTTAGTAACTTTGGAGATAGCCAAATCCTTTATCTAGTATTTGAACTACTTATGGTTTTTTTTACTATACTTCAGATAAAAGTTGAACTTCTTTTATTCTTCAATAATATTATTAGGAATATTTACTAATTCTACTTCTCAAGTTTTATAATTTCTTCTTTAATTCCTTTTTCTTTTCTTTTCACTATTTAGTTCTATGAATACTTTATGATTTTTTTAACTCCTACTTATTTTCTTTTTCTCACTTGATCTTTTTTTCTATAACTTATCTTAGAGATAATAGAAATTCTCTAGGTTATAGTTAATATCTTATATTATTGCTATTTGTTCTCTAAGAAGTCAAGATTTATTAAGCATCTAAGTCTATACTAAACTAATTTCTTTATTAAGTTCTCATACCAGCTTGTTCTTTATAACTTTCTTTAGATATTCAATTCTTTATATAAGATTGGTAAAAGTATTTAGATACTTATTGATAAAGCTGATATATTAAAGGTTTAGCTAGTTAGTTATTACTTATTCTTTACCTACTTTAGTCTCAAAAGAGCTTTGAAATACTTTAACAAATATCTTCTATTATATCTAAATAGGGTCTAATATTATTTAATAATTATCTGGTAGTCTTTGTACTATAGTAAAATCAATCTTGAGGTAGTAAACTTTATACTATTGAATTGGATCTTGATATTTAGTACTACTTAGTCATTTTAAGAGATTAATAGTATATTGATTTTGACTAAATTATCTTAATACTTTTTCTTCTCAATAGCCTAGATGTTTTTGAATCCTCAGATAAATCTCTTTAAATCTTCTAAATCTTCCTTAAATACTTTAGGTTTTAAGGTATTTCATTTTAGTTCTTTTAACTTTAATACTACTTTAATAAATACTTCTAAAAGTTTTTAAATTGCTTATAAAGCTATTTTATTAATTTTAAAGGGTAGTAGTATAGGATCCTCCTTCTCACTACTAAAGGAGTTACTTAGATTATTACCTTCTGCTCTCTCTTTCCCCTTTTCTTTTAGTAGTAGAAGCTTTGTACTAAAACCTATTCCTTTTACTGAACTAAATTCTAGCTTATATTCTAGAAGTGGTAGAGGTAAGGCCCTATATTATTATTTTCATTACTGTCAATCAAATATATTATCTGATTCCTAATACCTCTCTATTCTTATACTATTTTTAATCTCTTATTTAAGTATTTCTTCTAAAAATAATATTAGTTTTACTAGAAAGTTCTATTACTAGTCTATTATTTTAGACTTTATTACTAATAAAATATATACTTTAAGTGTTTTCTTGAGAGAGTATTTTATTTCAAAGGTAGTTTGTACTATATACTAGGTTGCCTTTTAGAGATAAATAAACTAAACTCTTTTCTTTTTTTTTAGTTACTATACTTGAGCTTGAACTATCTCTAACTGCTTATTTAAGAATATATTTATATTAGTTTGAAACTATATCCAAAATTTATCTATCTTTATTAGTCCTTATTCTGAGATTTTGACTCTTTTGTTTAAGATTCTAATAGTAAATTCTTAAGGTCTATTAATAATAAAGCTTTTTGTATTATTAGATATAGTAAAAGATTGTTTTTCCCACTTGATTTATAGAGAGATTAATATTCTAAATAGATAAAGTTATTAAGTAGTAGTAGTACTTAATATTATAGTATAATAAGAGTACTATTATGGCCATAGAATAAAGGTAATAAAGTATTATTTATAAGTATAAAATAATATTAAACTATTACTTCTATTCTTCTTATATAATGTCTATAAAGATAGAATCTCTTTTTACTAGGTATACTTAAATACTCTCCTCAAAATACTAGAGCCTTTTCTAAAAAGCTTTCTTTAAATATAAGTACCTAGTCAATCTCTTTGATTATTAGTAGAGACTACTTACCTTCTTACTTACCTTTGCTACTTACTATCTAGTTATCTAACTTTATACTTGATAGTACCTATTATCTTCTAATTTAAAGAGGTCTCTTTCTCTAGTCTATTTTCTAATTTTTAGGTAGTATTATTATACTCTCTATTTTATAATAACTTAGATAGTACTTTACTCTTTAGTATAATTAACTCATTAGTACTTAAGGTATTACTCTTTTAGCCTATAGCTTTCTATACTAAAGAATATTCTAGGTATTTTGCTACTTCTATGATAGTAGTATTATTCCATAATAGTAGTATCCCTTCTATAATAATAGTATTATCTATGATAGTAAGTCTTATACTTATAATATTATAATAGAATTTACTTTATAATAGGATTTACTTTATAATAAGATTTACTTTATAACAGGATTTGCTTTATAGTAGAATTTACTTTATATGTAGTAGGATTTACTTTACAGTATAATAAAGAAATCAATAATAAATATAGATACGTATCTTTTGAGCCAACTTAAAAAGACCTAGTCCAAAAGTATAATAAGTAAATACTAGACAGGTAATAGTACTAGTAGCAGAGCATAATATAATACTTTGAAGGTTATATTAAAGATTATATATAGAGAAGTATAAAAGAAGCTAACTTAACTATAATACTAAGCTAACTATAATACTAAACTAACTATAATCTTAATCTTATAGTATAAATAAGAGAATTTTACTTATAATAAGCTGATTGGCCAAAAGCTACTCCTATATTTATAATAAATAAAAGAAATTTTAGACTATTAATATAATATACTTTACTATTTTAAAATATTTATTATTATTTTTAATAATAAATAAATAATAAATATATTAGTTTATTTTTCTATATAATAATATATTTAATATAGTTTTAAATCTTTATTAATATAATATATAAACTTTATATATAATATAATTTAGTTTTAATACTATTATTATAAAATAATTAATAAAATAATTAAATTTCTATTATATATAAAAGTACTAAATTAAAAAATTAAAGTTATAAAATCTATAAATAATATAAAATAATAAAATTAAAAGTATTTAAAATCAATTTTAGAATTAAAGTTTTTATATATCTTTTATATTAAAAAATATAATAAAATTTTAAATACTTAATAAGAGAAAATAAAAAAAAATATTATTATAAATTTTAAAATTATATTTATTTTATATAAAATTTTAAACTAAAAAAAAACTTAAAATAAAAGTAATTAATAATTTAAATTAGAATATATTATAAAAAATTAAAATTAAGTTTTAATATTATTAATTTAATGAATGGTAATTATTTTTATATTTTATATTAAAGTTAATTTATATTATTTTTGTTATTTTTTATTTAATTTATAATAAAAAAATTAAATTTATATTTAAATAAAATTAATTTTCGTTTTTTTAATATAAAATAAATATAAAAAACTTTATATAATAATAGTTATAAAAAATAAAAAAAAAATAAAAAAACTATTAATTTAAAAAAAAAAAGTTCTTTTATTTAAAAAATTTTAATTTTAAATATTTTAAATATTAGTTTAAAGTAGTAAAAAATATTATAAAATATTTTATATATTTAATAAAATAATTTTATAATTTATTTTATATTTATTATAAAATTATATTAAAAAAGAATTTAATAATAATAATATTAAAAAATATATATAAAAATTAAAAAAAAAATTTAAAAAAAAATAAAAAAAATAAAAAAAATAAAAAAAATAAAATTTTAAATAAATAATAAAAAAAATATATTATTTAAATATAAAAATTAAAAAATATAAAATAAATAATAATAATAATAATAATAAAAATTATTATTTTAAAATTTTAAAAATATATATATATATAAATTATATTTTAATAATATTATAGTTAATATTAATTAATTATTTTTATAATAATATTATTAAATAATATAATAAAATAAAAATTAAAAGTTTTAAATTATAAAAACTTATTAAATATAATAATTAGAACTAATAATAATAATTATAATTAATAATATGAATTATATAATTAATAAAATTAAAAAAAATAAATTAATATTTAAATATTTATTTATATTAATTTAAAAAATTATAAAAAATAATAAACTTATTAATTTATTTATATAAAATTATAAATAAAAACTTTTGAATTATTTAAATAAAATAATGATTATTAGAGTTTTATAAAATATATAAACTTTTATTTTTTTTATTTAATTATAGTATTATTATAATTAAAATTATATTTATTAAATTTTATAATTTTACTTATATATTAATAATAGTTAAACTATTATTTATATATTATTTTTTAATTTAAGTTTTAAAATAATAACTAATAATAATAATAATAAATAATAATAATAATAATAATAATAATAATAATAAATAATATAATATATTAAAAATATAATTAAAAATTAATTAATAATATTTTAAAAATATCAATATAATTTCTTAATTTTTCTTATATATTTAATATATTACATATATATTTTTTATTATTTTTAAAAATAAAGTTTTATTATATATTATAATTTTTATTAAAATAATTATATTAATTTTAAAATAATTTATTATTATTTATATTTAAATAATTTAAATAATTATTAAAATTAAAATAATGGTATAAATATAATATAGACTATAAATATAATTTTATAAAGTATAAATAGTTATAAAACTTAATTATAAATATATACTATAAATAATATAATTATTTGAATATAGATAAAAGGTAATACTTATATTAATTATTAGAATATATATTAATAGCTATAGATATAAAGTATGATAAAAATATAAATTATAGATGAAATAGTAAATATTAAATAATACTAGTATTAGATATTAGAATATATATTAATAATTACAAATAGAAAGTATGATAAAAATAAAAATAAAAAATATATACTCTTATATATATATATAAATAGTAATAAAGACTAAAAATAATATATAATATTTATAGTAGCTACTAAAATATTTATTAATAACTAGATAGAGATATAAGATATTATAAAAAAAATATAAATTATTAATATATAGTCTTAGATATATATATAGCTAAAATTAAAGTTTAAAGCTAATAAATAATACTAGTAAAAATATTATAAGAAAAATATAGATTATTAATATATACTTTTAAATATTTATATAGTTAAAGATAAAGACTAATAAAGATCAAAGATAATAAGTAATATATATAGTAATTACTAAAATACTTATTAATAGCTAAGTATAAATATAAGATATTATAAGAAAAAATATAAATTATTAATATATACTTTTAATTATATAAGTAGCTAAAAATAAAAACTAAAAATAATAAGTAATATTATATTAGAAAAAAAAAATTAATATTTAGATATTACTTATTTCATCAGCAAAGAAAATGTTTATGTTAAATATATCAGATGTACTTAATTCTCTAACACAAACTCATAATTCTGAGGCCAACTATTTTCTATTATATTTCCACATATAACTCTTTTAATCTGATACTTCTTGATTTTTTGCTATAACCAACTACTTCTCTAATGCTTTATATCTACTTTTTCCTTCTCTCTTCTATTTGTTTCTCTCTTTATATCTAATACGTCTCCTTTATTTTAATCCCTTCTTCATTGTCTGCCCAATACCACTCCCTTTTATTGTATTCTTACATTTCCTTTCCCATACCTATTAACTTCCTAATCTATATTTATCTCTGTACCCTTCTACCTAACTCACCATATCTTATAAGTTAACCCTTTTATTCTAACTATGCTTAAACACTATCTTTCTCTCTTCTATTGCTAATATTGTCTTTTATTACTATTAGTTCCTAAAACATCTTTTGCCATCCTTATACTTCTTCTACGATCGCAACTTTTCTATATCTTTCATAACACATATCTATTCTTAATTGATTCTCTAAATCTATACATATTCTTAAGGCTTCACTATATTCAGTGGCTAATATCCTCCATCTTGTATTATTATCATATTATATCTTTACCTTCAACGCAAGTATTTCTTGTATATTTGTTTATAAGTTGGTTTTATTCTCCTACCCCCTCTGTTATTACTATACTATCTATAAACTGAACATAGTAATGAAATTAACCTAGAAAACACAAGATTCTAACCTAATCCACCTATTATTTACCCAACCCAAACAATCATCAAAATATAAAAATAGATAATAGTATATTTCTACTATAACTAGCTAAATAATGAAATCAAGATCCAATAAAAATTGAAATAACTTATATATATATCTAATCTACTATATACTAGCTACTAAAAAAAAATGAAATAAGCCTGCTTCCCAATTCGATATACTTAATCTTGTATATCTCCTATATTCTCATTTGTACCTACCTCTTTATCACTATCATCTTTCTTATCATTATCTTTTATACGATTAGTATCCACCTCTATATCATCAATATCTGGCTGTAAAGGATCTGTTAACTCAATTGATGAATCTTGCAACTGGCCTTGCTCCTATTGTCACTTACTCAGAGGTACATTTAACTTATCATAGGAATATTCTAACTCTGCCTCTAGTTTACAGTCATATTTTTCTTGATCTTCTAGTTCTAGAGTATCTATTGGCTCAATCTTAATTATTTTTACATGGGCCGCAATCTGACATACAAGATCTACTTTGATATTATTCACAATCAGTTCTTATACTTATAGTCTATTAATTGCCTATGTCTTTGAGATTCTTTCATAGGTCACTACTCATATTAGTCTCTTTTCAATGTTAGGGGAGTTTTTATTAACCAATTTACTCCATACAGTTTTATATTTGAACTCTCATAGACTTTCTTTGTATTTCCTAGTTCTCTAATTTTTCAAACAGTATCTTATTGCTATAGTGATAAAGCAAATAAAAACACTATTGATATTTTATAAGAACTTGGGATCTTAGTTATCCTTTCTCTTCGAACTTCAGAAATACTACTTATATACAATGGCTACTATTTCCTCAACTCAAAATTATCCTTTATATAATTATAATACTTTATTAATATCAAATCTCTGACTATTTGTCTCTACTTATCTCTTATTTCACCCATTTACAAATAAATTAATCCCTGTTGAGCAAGTTATTAATCTTGTTCTTGATATCTTCCTTAGATAATTAGTAAATACTATAAATCTTAGTAATACTGGCATGATATTTGGCTACTAGATGTTCTCTAGTCCTATAATATATACTTTTGAGCTATACTATGTTAGTAATCTGATGCAATTAACTGGAAGCTTACTGACATATATAGGTATCTACCTTTAATACCCTCTCTATATATCGAAGTTAGCTTTGGGCTTAATCCTATACGTTTTGAATTAGTAACAAGACTTTACTGAGTGTTAACAGAAGCTTCTTATAGAGTATGTAGTACTCAATAATCTTCTGCATAGTATTTATTATTGATTAACATTAAAATAGAAGACTCGCAAATGCCTTGGTATGTTTGCCAATACTCAGTACCAAAATACTAGTCAAGATACTAGTAGTATCTTTACTAGTTGGCAAATTGGTAATATTTTCTTCATCGGATTTGATATTAGACCTACTATCCTATGTCCACAATAAGTCAGGTTAGCTATATATACTATGTCTTTTACACTATATACTTTATCGGCAATATCATCAATACTAGTATCGAATATAATTTTATTCCTTAATTGCATTGAAGTTAGAGTTGACTATTTTGTTATAGTAGGTAGTACTAGTACTTAGGAAGTAGTACATTTCCAGCTCCTTATGCCTACCTAATATATTTGCTGGTTAGATAACTTATGTGCCATTATAACTGAAAGAACTTAAGGATGGTAAAGATGCTTATCTGACTTAAGGTATCCTCTTTCTTTTATTCTTTAGCTATATACATACAAATTAAACTATCCTAAAAACCTCCTATTAGCTTGAACTTTCTACTCACAACCCGCTCTGATTCTGTATAAGTCATCTTACACTAGTCATCCTTTTATATCTATTTATTTATTTTTCGCTTCAAAATTCTAAGCTACAGCTATAGCTATTATTTCTTGCATATCTTCTCTAAGACCTCATAGTCCCTTTAAATTCTTTTTATAAACTGTAACTTATAGTATTCCAAACTTTCATCTTTCTTTATTATATCTAAGTATAGATATCAGCTGTCTCTCTTTCTTAGTCCTAATAAGTATCTTACTGGATATTATAAATTTGATTTCAGGCACAATATATCTTGAACATTCACTAAAGGTATTTTGATACCAGTAGTTGCCAGTACTCAGGAATTGCCCTCCTTATACTCTAAATAAGTATTAGTGCCACTAGCCACTGATTCCTGTAATTGTATTAATAGTATTCCTAAAAGGTCTGTATCTAAATATCAGTTAATAAAGTTGTCTAATATAGTTAAGTTTTATTAACTTTGTGTTAAAATAGTCTCGATCAGACCCTCTATTATACAAATAGATAGGAATACATACTATACTAATAGTAGTTTAGTGGTTCTCATTAGAAGTGTTATAGTTTAAGTCGAAATATAAGTTAAGTCGTTTACCTGTTAGATAGTAGTATTTGCTTGCATATTATGAATAGGTATAAGAGTATATTAGATGATAGGAAAGGTATTATCTGATACTCGAGTAAGTAGTCACAAGTAAGTAGTCATATAGATATCGAGTATCATATATGTAGGGGATATTACGTGAGTGAATCAGTGGAGATTTATATAATAAGAGATATTATTTCTTATTATTTTATTTATCTCATATTTTCTATATTTATTATTATTCTATAATTACCAAATCTGGTAGTTAGTTATTCAGTGGAACTGGCCATCTCGTGTATACCCTCAAGGATGTAGTAAAGCCCTGACATAGCCCCATTCCTATGACTCATATATTTCTAATAACTTATGTATTTCCTGTGACTCACATTTCCTATGACTCATATAGTACTACCCTACAGCAAGTGCCATATTCTATATATTCTGAACTATTAGATACGTTATTAAACAAGTATAAAAGGAGTATGAATTCTCCTCTGGAATCTCCTCTTCAGACTACTCAGATAGATAATAACTGACTACAGATCAGTTAGTTAGCAAATAATCTAAGTGGAGATTACACCTGTTAATTAATATTCCTAACGGAACTTTGTACTTGATAACTGCTACCTTTCTGAGGTAATCCCTCAGAAGAACTGATATATATATATATCCATTCTAGTAGATATAGATTGTATAAACAGTACCAAATAACTACTATCTAGTATCATTTATTATATTTTTTTTAACA
The DNA here is from genome assembly GCA_015179035.1 of Tirmania nivea. NCBI lineage: Eukaryota > Fungi > Ascomycota > Pezizomycetes > Pezizales > Pezizaceae > Tirmania > Tirmania nivea. Next base: position 506,373 of record WHUY01000036.1, read on the forward strand.
TCCAAAGTTAATCTCTACTACCTATAACCTCTCATCTTAAAGCCTAATCAACCTTAACGATACTCTTTTATACCTTTTAGTATAACACATCTCAAATATAATAATGACGTTATAAATTCAGCTAGCTATAACAACAACTAATGAGACATCAGATTCTCTACTGCAGTATAAGTATAAGACTTAGAAGCAAGCTAAGCAGAGCTCTAATAGATAGTAGTTACCTACATAAAAGTATGCCACCCCCATTCCAGATACTTTTCCCAATACTCTCGACAAATCCACTTGTACTCCTAGCAATCCAAAATACTATACTGGAAACGAAAAATGTGGTATATTATTGAAAAACTGACACTATAGGTCTCAGGAATAATCGATGTAATAAGGAAATAATCCTCATCCTATGGCTTATAAACTGCCTTCTTTATACCAGACAACACTTCAAAAAAAGTATTATCTTCACCCAAGGCAACACTAGAACCAGATATCTTAACAAAAGTCTCAATATCTTCAATATCTACTTCAATATTATAATCAGAAAAGGAAACACTCTTGCTGGACAACTCAGAAGTAGAAGATGAATCAGGTCTATAAAATATATTCAGACTCTGTCAAGCTGCCATACCATCATCACCATCAACCGAGCTAATATTATTTTCAGTCGAGTAGATATCTAACAAATCTTCTTCAACAACACCGCCAGAACAATAAGGTGCTAAAGGGGAAAAGTAACTTGAAGATCAAAGTTATCGATCTAAACTAATAGGTTGCGGAGCGATAATCGATATTAAAGCGAACCTAAAACAAGAATCAGTATTAGACAGAATGGCATCTGCAGTAAGAAAACAGACTAAGAAGTCAAGACGTTTGACTATGTTACTTAAAGAAATTCAAGAATTAGTCAAACGCACTCCAAAAAAGACTAGAATCATTGATCCTGCCATGGAAGGAGTAATAGACTCAAGTTATAAGAAAAAAATAACTCTGGAACATATGTCTGATTATCTATCAGAGTATGAAATCACATTTAAAATAGTTCTTCCCCAAGTAACAAAAATATTTTTTGATGAATACATACCCTATATATATGAAATTTCACAATATGCATAAATCCTTGAAGTAATATAGGAATATCATCCTGTAGACATTGGACTCTTAATGGAAGTAGTAGTAAGATACTATCTATGGCAAACGCCATATCTATTTAGAGAAAAGGATTTAGAATTAGGAGCATTTCTTAAAAAGGAACTAAGAAAACTATTGGTAGGACTTTTGAAATAGAAGTATTGGCTTATAGAAAATTGGAATGAATTAATAGTCTTCATGCTAAGTGGCACTCACTTAGAAGAAATTCCCACTTCAGCAGAAAATTGGTTTAAGCCAATCCTAAGATTACTCGAAATGTTTGCTTGAACCCTAATAAAGGATAAAGGCAAAGGTAAAGAGTCTACTCAGAAGAATACTATATCAGCATAAGAAGCAAGAAGCTCCAAAACTACTCCACCTCCTCTAGGCAAAACATAGAAACTAGACAACGATGAAGAAGATAAAGATAATAATAGCAACAATGGAGGAAATAACAATACCAGTCAATAATAACAATAATTTGGAGCACAGAGCAGACTAGACAATAATAATCCAAGTAATAGCTCTGATTCAGATAATAGTATCTCATCAATAACCAGTATACTCAAACTTACAGGGACTCAATAAGGAAAATCGGTAGAACATCAACAATAAGAATCTACTACTAGAATAATTTTGACAAACAATCTCATTTTACCTAAGAAAATTATAGAAATCAAAATTGATTCACTAAAGAAACTAGATGGCACTAATAAAAAGTGGCGAAACTCATAATATTTTGACTTTTGGGCTATGGCAGTCCAATACTGGTTGAAGATAAAAGGAATTGATTTAGAGAAGACTGAAGTATAAAAAATTCTAGGATTTCTACTTCAAGGAAGAGCACTCATAACCTATAATCAATATCTAAGAGATAAAGGGAAGAAGGTAAAATTCTTTGGCTTTATAATAGTACTTAGAGCTTTTTTGATACCGTCCACCAGCAAAGACATTTTATAGAAGCAATAGGAAACTGCCACACCTTACAAGGATAGACGATATATAGGTATCAAACAATTTACTAACTGGCTCACTGAAATGTAGATCAAATTAATTGATACTAAGAGTAAACAATTAATATCAGAAAAAGTCAAAAGAAAGAGGTTTCTTAATTACCTACCTATATATATATCGGCAACATTAATTCCATTAATTAAAGATGAATAGATATATGACCAACTTGTGTATCAAGTAGAGTCATATGAAGTATCAAAGAAAGAAATTGCCCTACCATATACACTAACTAGACTCCACTGATAAAATTGAAAATCAACTAATTAAGACCAAAATCAATAAAAAGACCACAATCGATAAGGATCAAACTATAGCAATAGCAACAAACCCTCCTTCTAAACTAATTATGACAAATAGAAGGAATCTGATTAGGATACTATCATAAAAAAGTTGGATAATAAGACAAGAATGCAATTGATAAAAGTTAAGAAATATCTATAGTATTAGAACCCTAGATATTCTTATAGGGATTGTAGGAAGCAACAAAATAAGGTACTTTTATAAATCGTAGTACAGGATCTTACCATAACTACTGCATTGAAAGTTAATAATAATAAAATCAAAGAACGACCCTTATCAATACAACCAATTAACTACAATAAAGTTTATATTAGAGTGAATAACTGACCAGCTCTGACATTGATAAATCTCCAAACCAAGGGAGGAGATTTAATCAACTCTCAGATTACAGTGAACTAGACAACTGGGACATTATTAGTGATACAGAAGATAATGATATAGAAGCAAATATTATAACTACAGTCTCATCTATACAAAAGTAATTTAATCTAATAACGAAATTTTCTAAATTATTTCCAAAAGAAATTCTACAAGACTTACCACCTCTCAGAAAAGTCAACCACCATATCAAACCCAAACCCAGAGTAATATGGATACTACGATAGAAACCATCAGGCTACCGATGCAGACAACAAATCTATGATAAAATTACTGAAGATGAAAGGATAGGATAAGTCTATTAAGCAGAAAATGATACTAATGCAGTTACTATATTTACCATCCCTAAGAAAGACAAACTGGAAGAAGCCAAATTCATTAACAACTGTCGAAACTGCAATCTCGTAGTCGAACCAGACCATACACTACTACCTGATATTAATAAATTAATTGAACTAGTAGCAGTAAATCCCATTTATTCAAAATTAGACCTAGCAGATAGCTACTACAATATCAGAATTGATCTAGAATCAGAGAAATACTCTATGTTCTTAACATACTTAGGATATTATAGAAGTAGAGTTATACAACAAGGAGACCATAATGTACTAGCTACTATGGTCTAAGCAATGCATGAAGTATACAAGAATAGGCTCTATAAGGATTTAATAGTCTATATCAATGATATTATTATCTTTACTGAGACCTATAAATAGTATGTTGCTACTCTTATGATAGTATTATAACACTTACAAGATAAAGAATTCTTTCTAAAAATAAGTAAATGTCAATTCTTTATAGATAGACTAAAAATCTTAGGTTATATTTTGGCTTCAAATGAACTATATATTAATCTTATAAAAAGAATAATAATATTAACCTTGCTTACTCCTAAGAAGAAGAAAGAACTCCAAAAGTTTCTTAGAATCATTAATTATTTTAGTCGTTTTATTCCTAGCTTAGTATCTTATGCAAGCACACTATCAGAATTACAAGGAGAAACTAAGAAATGGGAATAGACAAATATGTATAATGCTGCATTTGAAAAACTGAAAGAACTCGTAAATACTTCTCATATTTTAAAACCCTGGAATAATGTATCTACTAAACTCAAATACTTAATTTGTGATACTAGTAATATAGGTTTAGGATCTTGGATTAGTCAAGGCCCCCTTACTCATATTAGACTATCATGCTTTTACTTCAGAAAATTTAATCCAGCTCAATTAAACTATCTAACATTCCAAAAAGAATTATTAGTAATTATTAACTCATTAAAATTTTTTGAAGTATAACTCAGAGGTCACAAGTTTACTATTCTTATAGATCATAAACCATTGGTCACCTTTCGTACTCAGAAACCGGCAAGTCAGAAACTCAGACGATGGCAAGAAGTCCTTATAGAATTTGATTGCGAAATTTAGTATATAGTAGGAAAGGAGAACTTTATAGCAGATGCTTTATCAAGAAAGCATAAATACCTCGATATTCCCACTACTAAGGATGATTATATTCCTACCAATATCGACTCTCCTCCTCATCTTTATACTAATGCTTTAACTTCTTCTCCATACCTCTAAGCTTCATTATCCAAAATGGTTTCTTATAAAGCTATCAATTTCCAGCATATTAATTATGACTTCAACAAGTGTAATGGAAGAGCTGTAGAGCTCAGACACCATTTCACTTGCCCCTACTATGAAGTAGAAGGTGAAGCAGAAGATGACTATGAGTATGAAGTACTCAGCTATAAGTTGGATGCTTCTGATGAAGAATCCCTTACCTCTATTGATACTGAACTATTCACTGGGTACTAGCCTAAAAATACCAAAGAACTCAAGGTGGAACTTGTTCTACAAGAAACAACCAAGAATAAAGAAAAGAAGCCCTTGACTCCTCCATCAATACCAACTCTCATCAACATTACTCTTATCTATGCAAACTATCAACAACATAAGTATATGTATTGGTCCGCATACCAAGATTTCTATTGTCCTGTATATGGCAGCTCTCATATGATATGTAACCGTACATTTGCAGTTGAGATCTATGCCATCTGCAATACTTTGGGACATTGCAGCCTCAACTGTACCCTTACGAATTCAGTTCTTCAGAAGGAGAAGGAATTCCTTAAGAACTGGTTGGACAACCTCAATACAGTCTAAGATTCTTATAAGAAAATAGCTGAATCAATTTCTGCTCCTCCTTCCACTAACTCTCGTAAAGAAGTGCTTAACAACTATATAAGAGAAATCTGCCGAAATGCACCAATCGCACCTCAACAACCATAGAACCCTGTACCAATCCCTTCTGGAAGCAATAATGATAATATCTTTTAGACTACTACAGTTACTACTCATCAAGGTATACAACCTCAGTTACTAGGTCAAGAGTTTTGTTTTGCCCTAATCTTATATCAGAGACTTCCATCTATAGGTTCTGGACCTGTACTGTACTAGACCTCTTGAGAATCGAGCCGTCAGTGCTCTCTAATCTCAGTCTTTTCTCTCTCTTTACCTAAGGTAGCATCATTTATTCAACAACATTAGAATTGAAAATTGTAGCTTCCACACTAGTATTAATCAAAGTAATAATAGAAAGTTCTCTTTTTATTCCTCCATATATCCAAGATAACTTAACAGAGATAAGAAACTTTAACCCATCTAATGTCAGTACCTTTGTACTCGATTTTCCTGCTAAAGAGAGATCCTTAATTCAATCCAATGAAATATCTAGCACTACAACCTTTCGTAGTCTTTTTTAGAGTTTGCTGATAAGAGGAGCTACCTTATCATTTACTTTTTTTTTTATCCTTATTTTTGTGTTTTTATTTAGTAAAGAAGAAAAAGCAGAGGAAGGCAAATTGTAAAAAACAGAACTAATAAAAGTGGGGTCAATATCTATAGATTCCTTAATATATTCCTCCTTTCAACTACTAATAGTAATGCTCTTCTTTACAATACAAATAGAAAACCAATCTTGCAAGACTATTTGACCTGATATACTAGATGGCCCATATCCCTAATAGTCTAAATTTTTTCCATAGTCTAACTTATTATTATTGATGATCTTACCAAAAGAAATCTCCAATGGCTCTACTACGGCTACTACTATTGCCACTTTTTTTGCTTCCTCCTTAGCCTTTTCCTTTTCCTTTATCTCTGCCAATGGTTTCTATCATACTGTATAGTTACCTATCATATGGGACTTATCTCTATACATGATATACTGCATATCCCTTTTCCGAGCCTATCATATAGCGTAAGTTACTGTATCCTGGCCAAACTCTTTTTTCTTCTTGGAGGAAGTATTGGACTTAGATTTGGATTTAGTGTTGGGCTTGGTTTTCACCTTTTGCTTTGGCTTTGAGATTCGGTCCTTGAGATTCTTAGACTTCTTCTTATTAGTCTTAGGGGCAGAAGCTGCCTTCTTTTTCACACTAATAGCCTATTCTTTTTGACAGAACTGGCTCTGCATATATGCCTCTCTTACTTTCTTATATTCCACCTGAGACTTAGCATTAGCAATTGCCTGGAAGCATATTTCTGTGCTAGTTAGTACTTTATCAAGGATATCCTTATCAGTGCTAACTCAGACTATGTGAGCTCTAGTCTCTAGTTGAATAGCTGTGATTAGGTACTCTCAGAGCTGTTTTCGTAGTAGTTCCGCTACCAACTGATGAACCCTGACTCTAGTAATAAAATCTTTCATTACTTTGCCTTTCTTCTAGTACTCCTTCTAAAGGAAGACCTTTGTATCGCGTTACTCATACTGGTTTTGGTAATCATTAATAAATTCTCACTTGAAGATATTAAATATGTCCTATTTGACCCATCTAGAATTAGCATCTAGTATTTATTTATTCTAGTTTGTATAATACTAGGTGCTTGCTCCACCCATTAATAGATCTACTATAAAGAGGATCTTTTCACTATGGGTAGAATATGTCAGTGGTATGCATTCAAATATGTAGTCTATCTTTATTAAGAATTTCTTCAACTTGCTTAAAGTTCCAACAAACTTCAGAGATAGGGGAAAGTTTTAGGATTCTTTCTTTTCAAAAAGAACCTTAGTCTTTTTAGCTAGAGAAGGAAAAGATGGTGGAGGTAGAAGTGATGGTGGTAGAGGTATGAGACTACCTACTAAGCCAGAGCGGACATCTCTAATGAAACTATTAGTATAAATTGATCGAGTATATTTGATGGAGTTTAGTCAGTTGATTGGCTGTTCTTGGAGGTCTTTGAGTTTCCTCTTATAAGTCTGAATAAGATAAGAGAGGGCTTTTGTCGATTTCCTATTCATTTCACAACTCTTAATGTGATCATCCTATTCTTATTTGATCACCTTCTATATCCAATCACTTACCTTACCTATATCTGCCTTGATAGTATCAAACTTAGTCTTTGTTGTATCAATGATTGTACCTATATTCTATGTGAGTTTATCAGTCAGTGACTCTCACTATTTTTCTAATACCTCACTAATAGATATAGTTAGGCATTTAACTGCATCTTTTTGTCCTATAGTTTGGCCTTTAAGAGCTACTACTTCCTCAGTTACTTACTGTTATAGTAACTTTAGATCTTCATAAGTAGCTTTGGCTCCTTCGAAGACTTCTTGGTGAGCCTCTTAAGCTACTTTATAAGCTTCTTAAGCTTCTACTAGGAGGGTTATCTAAGCTTGAACACCTCTAGTAAGGTCTGAGATTTCAGCTCGATAGTATTCAAACTTAGTTGCTCTATCTCAAATAATACGAGCTAATAGCTGGTCATAATATTCTTGACTTATAGTAGGATATGTAGCTCAGGTTAAGCATAGTGGTAGACGTATTGGACATTGAGAAGAGGTATTGCTATCTACTCGTCATAGTGGCCATTGAGTTAGTAGGTCTATTCGATGTAATAGACTCAGTAGAAATCCTTATAGATATGACATTAATTCATCTAGAGAGTAGAACTACTGCCTAGAAGACCCTATTCCTTGTGAGAGGATATCTTCCATTAGTATATCATCCTTTATATCTGTTCTAGATTGCAAGAGGTTATGTAAACATTGTATGATATTATGAGGTATGATATCTAGTAGCATTATAGATTGGTAAAACTGGCTAGACTCTCTTGGTGTCTAGGAATTAGATATAATATTTCGAGTATGTAATGTATAAATAAGATGAGAATTACTTATCTATAAAGTAATATCATGAGGGTCCTATTAACTCTTATAGTGCTTTTGCAACTAGAAAATAGGACGGCCATACTTCTACTACTATAACAATAGTTATTCCACAAGACAAAATAATATCCTATAGCAGAAAGTTTAATCTATTTTAATCTTTCATAATAGATCTTATTTCAAAATATAAAATAAATCTTTTCATCAGTCAGGAATAAAGAAAACTAGACTTAGAACTTTGTAGGCTTTATATACTCAAGGTACTTTTACTTTCAAATACTCTTAATAGTAGAATTAGATTTATCTAAAAACTACTGTCACTATTTATAATACATATTGATAGTAGATATTCTTTGATAAAATCTTTTGGGAGACACACACCTACCTATCACTCTTCGAAATTTCTTCTTAAGTATTATGCCATCCACACTTTTGATAATGCAATCATAATCTATACTTATTGTCATAGGTTACTAGCCTAAATATAGAGAAGATTTCTATGCCTGCATATTTTATACACTTCGCTTAAGCCAACTTATTCCATTAAAGAATACTTAGCCAAGATAACTAATTTCTACTTCTGATATAATACTAATCCCCAATACTATCGAATAAATACCCAACAGTATCATAAAGTTATCTTATTTGAGGTTGCAGTAGTAATTTCTTTATAGTATCTAATATCTATTGAAAATAATTTTCAACTACTCATACCTCTATTAATAGAGACTCATGGGTTACAAATAGATTATCATTGGATAGTCGTCAATGCGTAGAAGATTATAGAATCTTAATTTATCTCGATACCTATATTATTCATAGAGTTATTATCAGTAATAGATAAATATCCTCATAGATTTAATTAACCTTACTAAAGGTATCATAACTCCACAAGTATTACTCCGATCATAAAATGGATTATGGAAATGGAATCAGAGTAATGAATAGGCCTAGATAGAACTTTGAAATATTAAATTCGGAGAACTTTATATTTCAACTATATCTTTGGCCTTGGCTTAAAGTACACTCCCTTATAATGTTACCAAATACACTTTAGTCTAAAGTACGCCCTCGTAGCTTTATTATTTTACTTATTTTTACCTAGTTATTTTTCTAAAGTTCAGGGTAATAACTTCAGTTCAAAGTACTGCCAAGACCCCAGGGTAATAGCTAGTATAGCTAGTATATATGTATATAGTCAGTATATTGATCTAGATGTAACTATTAAACCATTGATTAGAAACTTATAAATCTTAAACTGTAGCTCCCTCAAGGGTCTATGGGTGTGCTATAAGGATTTTAACTATCTATGATAGTTATATACTACTCTAAGGTTCATATCCATTTCATATACTTATCTCTTATAGATAAGTATTAGAAACGCTTACACTATACTAATATAAGTATATCTAGAGTCCATATGGATATTTAGGGTTATTTTATAATAGCTCAAGTACCTAAGGTAGGGCTGGATATCACCCCATGATATTGGACTTGCACTGTACCAGACCTCTTAAGAATTAACCTATCAGTACTCTCTAGTCTTAGTCTTTTCTCCCTTTTAACCTAAGGCAATATTATCTGCTTAATAAAATAAAAATCGAAAATCGTAGTTTCTGTACCAGTATCAACTAAAGCATTAATAGAAAGTTCCCTTTTTATTCCTCTGTATATCTAAGATAACTTAATACAGATAAGAAACTTTAGCCTATCTAATTTTAATACTTTTGTACTTGATTTTCCTACTAAAGAGAGATCCTTAATTCTATTAAAAGAAATATATAACCCCATTATCTTTTGTAGTCTTTTTTAGAGTTCTTTGACAAGAGAAGCTACCTCATTATCTACTTTTCTTTTTATCTCTGTTTTTGTATTTTTATTGAGTAAAGAAGAAAAAGTAGAGGAAGACAAATTATAAGAAATAGAACTAATAAAAGTAGGGCCAATATCTATAGGTTCCCTAACAGGTTCCTCCTTCTAACTACTAATAGAGATACCCTTCTTTACAATATAAATGGAAAACCAATCCTATGAGACTATCTAACTTGATGTACTAGATTGCCTGCATCCTTAACAGTCCAAACTTTTCATATAATCTAACTCATCATTACTGATTATTTAAACAAAAGAAACTTTAAATAGCTCTATGAGACCTACCACTATTGTTACCTTCTTAACTTCCTCTTTGGTTTTACCTTTTTCCTTAGACTCTACTACTAGTTTCCATTTAACTGTATAGTCATCTATCATATAGTTTTTATCTCTACACTTAATGCACTATATATCCTTCTTCTAAAGCTAGCGTATAGCATAAGTAACTGCTTCTTAACTAGACTCTTTTTCCTTTGTGGAAGAAGTATTGGACTTAGGTTTAGATTTGGTATCGGGTTTCGTTTGTGCCTTCTGCTTCACCTTAGAGATTCAGTCCTTGAGGTTCTCGAACTTCTTCTCTATAGTTTTAGAAGTGGGGGCTGCCTCCTTTTTTATACTAGCTACCTATTCTTTTTAATAGAACTAGTGCTGTATATGCTCCTCTCTAATCTTCTTGTACTCAACCTGAGACCTGGTATTAGCAATTATCTAGAAGTATATTTCTTTGCTAGCTAATACCTTATCAAAAATATCCTTATTAGTACTGACTCGGACCACATAAGCCTGAGTCTTAGGCTGAATGGTACTAATTAGGTACTTTTAGAGCTATTCTTATAGTAGCTCGGCTACTAACTAATGAACCTTAACTTGCATGATGAAATCTTTCATCAACTCACCTTTCTTCTAGTACTCCTTTTAAAGGGAGACCTTTATATCCCACTGTTTATGCTAGTTTTAATGAGCATTAATAAATTCTTATTTGAAAATATTAAACGTGTCTTATTTGACCTATTTAGAATTTGCATCTGATATTCTTTTATATTAGTTAGTTTAGTACTAGATGCTAGCTCCTTCTATAAGTAAATCTACTACAAACAGGATTTTTTTACTATGAGTAGAGTATATTAGTAGTATATATTCAAAGGTATAATCTACCTTTATAAAGAATTCCTTAAGTTAACTTAAAGTTCTATTGAACTTCGAAGGTAGGGGGAGTTTTCAAGCTTCTTTCTTTTTGGAAAGAACTTTAATCTTCTTAGTTGGAGGTAGAGAAGATAGTAGTAATAGAAGTAGTAGTGGTAGAGATACGAGACCACCTATTAGGCCAGTGTGAATATCATAGATAAAACTATCGATACTATCTGATCGAATATGCTTTGTAGTAGGTTGGTTGATAAGAACCTCTTGTAAGTCTTTGAACTTCCTCTTGTAAGTCTGAATTAGGTGGGAAAGAGTCTCAACTAATTCTTTATTTGTCTCATAGCTTTGAATGTGATCATCTTGTTCCTATTTAATTGCCTTTTGTATTTAGTCACTTACTTTATCGATGTCAGCTTTGATTATATTAAATTCGTTTTTAGCTATATTAATAATCATTTCTATATCCTAAGTAAGTTTGTTGATTAATAATTCCTACTATTTCTCTAATACCTTACTAATAAATATAGTTAGATATTTAATTATATCTTCTTACCTAGTGGTTTAGCCTTTGAAAGGGGCGATTTTCTCAGTTACTTATTATTATAGTAACTTTAAATCCTTATAGGTAGCTTTAACTCCTTCAAAGATTACTTAATGAACTTTCTGAGCTACCTTATTAGCCTTCTAAAATTCAACTAGGAGTTTTATCTGTAAATATAAACCTCTTATAAGATCTACAAGTTCGACCCATTAGCGTTCGAACTTAGTAGTTCTATCCCAAATAATATGAGCTAATAGTTAGTCATATTATTGTTAACTTATGATAGAAGGTATAGCTCTAGTAGGGTATAGTAGTAGATATAGTAGGTATTGAGAGAAGGTATTACTACCTCCTCGCTATAGTAGTGATTGAGTGGGTAGGTTTATTTGATATAATAGGCCCAATAGAAACCCTTATGGGTATGATGTTAATTTGTTAGAGAAATAGAACTGTTGCCTAAAAGATTCTATCCCTCGAGAGAGAATATCTTCTATTAGTACATCATCTTTTGTATCTATATCAAATTGTGAAAGATTATATAGGTGTTATATGATACTATCACAGGATAATATCCAGCCCTACTTTAGGTACTTGAGCTCTTATAGAACGACCCTAGATATCCATATAGACTCTAGGTACACTCATAGCAGTATGGTACAAGTATTTCTAATACTTGTCTATAAGAGATAAAGTATATGAAATAGGTATGAACCCTGTAGTAGTATATAACCATTATAGATAGTTAAGACCCTTATAGCATGCCTATAGACCCTTGAAGGAACTATGATTTAAGTTTCATAAGTATCTGATCAATGGTTCAATAGTTATACCTAGATCAATATGCTGACTATATACATATATACTAGCTATACTAGCTATTACCCTAATGTCTTAGTATTACTCTAAACTGAAGTTATTATCCTAAACTTTAGGAAAATAACTCGGTAAAAATAAATAAAATAATAAAGCCATGAGGGTGTACTTTAGACCAAAGTGCATCCGGTGACATTATAAGGGTGTGTACCCTAAGCCAAGGCCAAAGATATAGTAGAAATATAAAGTTCTCCGAATTTAATATTTCAAAGTTGTATTTAGCCCTATTCATCGCCTTCATTCTATTTCCACAATCCATTTTATGATTGGAGTAATATTGGTGGATTTATAAGACCTTTAGTAAGATTAATTAAATTCATAAGAAAGTTTATCTATTACTGATAACAACTCTGCAAATAATATGGGTATCAAGATGAATTAAGATTCTATAATCTTCTACGCATTGATGCCTATCCAATGATAATCTATTTGTAACCCATGAGTCTTTATTAATAGAGTTATAAGCAGTTAAAAATTATTTTCAATAGACACTAAATGCTATTAAGAAAATACTACTACAAGCTCAAATAAGATAACTCCATGATACTATCAGGTATTTATTCGATAGTATTACAGATTAGCATTATATCGAAAGTAGAAATTAATTATCTTGGCTAAGTATTCTTTAATGGAATAAGTTGGCTTAAGCGAAGTATATAAAATATGTAGGTATGGAAATCTTCTCTATGTTTGAACTAGTAACTTGTGACAATGAGCATAGATTACGACTGCATTATATAAAGATGTAGATAGCATAATACTTAGGAAGAAATTCCGAAGAGTAACAGGTAAGTATGCATCCTCCAAAATATTTTATTAAAGAATATCTACTATCACCACGCATTATAAATAGTGACAGTAGTTCTCGGTTAAATCTAATTCTACTATTAAGAGTATGCGAAAGTAAGAGCACCTCGAGTACATGAAGTCTACAAAGATCTAAGTCTAGTTTACTTTATTCTCGACTGATGAAAGATTTATTTTATGTTGTGAAATAAGATCTGTTGGAAAGGTTTAAAGCAGATTAAACTTTCTACTATAGAATATTATTCTGTATTTTGGAATAATTATCATTGCAGTAATAGAAGTATGGCCGTCCTATTTTCTAGTTACAAGAGTGCTATTAGAGTTAATAGAGCCCTCATAAAATTACTTTGTAGACAAGTAATTCTTGTCTTGTTTTATACTAGTATATTCAAATAAATCATATCTAACTCTCAGATACCAAGAGGGCCTAGCCAGCCCTACTGATCCATTACAATCCTAGATATCACACCTCATACTATCACATAACGTCTACACAATCTTCTATAATCGGCAACCAATATAGAAGATGAATTTCAAGATATACCCATAGAAGATATCCTATCTCGAGAAGTAGAATCCTCTAGGTAGTAGCTCTAATACTCTCTAGATGAACTGACATCATACTCGCAAGGGTTTTTACTAGGACTATTACATCAGTAGGAATCAACCTAATAATCAACTCATTGAGCAGGCAGTAATGCCTCCTCACAATAACTACTATATCTACTACCACACCTTACAAGAGCCATAAATCCTACTATTAGTCAAGAACAATATAACCAATTGTTGGCTCATATTATTCAAGATAGAGCTACTAAATTCGATCGCCAGTAAGCTAAACTAATAGACCTTACTAGAGGTTTATAAGCTCAGGCATGCCTCTTAGTCGAATCACAGGAGGCTCACAAGGTAGTTTTTGATAGTACAAAAGCTACATGTAAGAACCTTAAGTTACTGCGACAGTAGGTAACTGAGGAAGTAGTGGCCCTGGAAGGCCAAACAGAAAGGTAATAGGATATAGTACAGTGACTGACTATATCCATAAGTGAAGTATTAGAAAAATAGTAGAAAGCACTGACCGCTAAGCTCACTCAAGATACAGGAGTAATTATTGATATGGCAAAAACTGAGTTCGATACTATCAAAGCATATATAGGTAAGGTTAGCGATTGGATGTAGAAGGTGATTAAACAGGAACAAAATGATCATATTCAAAGTTGTGAGACAAATCGGAAATCACTAGAGGCTCTCTCCTAATTAATCTAAACTTACAAATATAAGCTCAAAGACTTATAAAAGTAACCACTCGATCGACTAAACTCTACCAAATATATTCATTTAATTTATACTGACAGTTTTATCCGTGATATCTACTCTGGCCTAGTGAGTAGTCTTGTACCTCCACCATCACCACCTCTACCTCTACTATCACTTCCTCCTCTAACTAAGAAGACTAAGGTTCTTTCTGAAAAAAAAAAACCTTAAAACCTCCCATTACCTTTAAAGTTCAATGGAACTTCAAGTAAATTGAAGGAATTCTTGATGAAGGTAGACCACATATTCGAACGCATGCTACTGATATATTCTATCTATAGTGAAAAGATCCTATTCATAGCAGATCTATTAACAGGCAGAGAAAATACCTGGTATTATGCTAACTAGTATGAGCGAATACCAGATGCTAATTTTAGATAAGTCAAATAGGACATATTTAATATTTTCAAGTGAAAATTCATTAATACCCACTAGAACCAACACGGACAATGTGATACAAAGGTCTCTCTTCAGAAGGAATACTAAAAAAAAGGTAGAGTAATGAAAGATTTCATTATGAGGGTTAGGGTTTATTAGTTAGTAGCGAAACTACTACGAGAATAACTTTGGAAGCACCTAATTGCAGCTATTCAACTAGAGACCAGAGCTCATATGGTCCAAGTCAGTACTAATAAAGACATCATTAATAAGGTACCTGCTAGTATAGAGATGTACCTCTAGACTATTGCAAACACTGGGTTACAGGTTGAATATGAGAAAGTAAGGGAGGCATAAGTACAAAGCTAGTTCCGTCAAAAAGAATAGGCTACTAGTATAAAGAAGGAGGTAGTCCCTGCCCCTAAGACTAATGAGAAGAAATCTAAGAATTTCAAGGACTGAATCTCCAAGCTGAAGTAGAAGGCGAAAACCAAGCTAGATACCAAATCTAAAGTTAAGTTTAACGCTTCCTCTAAGAAGGAAAAAGAGTCTGGCCAAGATGCAGTTACCTACACTATACAACAGGCCCGAAAAAGGGATATGTAGTATATCAAGTGTGGAGACAAGTCCCATATAATGGGTGACTACACAGTAGGATAGAAACCATTGGTAGAAGTAAAGAGAAAGAGAAAAGCTAAGGAGGAAGTAAAGAAAGTGGCGATAGTAGCCACCGTAGTAGAGCCACTAGAGATTTCTTTTGGTAAGATCATCAGTGATGATGAGTTGAACTACAGAGAAAATTTGGACTATTAGAGATGTAGACCATCTAGTATGTTAGGTTAGATAGTCTCACAGAATTAGTTTTCTCTTTGTATTATTAAGAAGGGCATCTCTATCGGTAGTTGGAAGGAGGAATATGTTAGGGAACCTATGGATATCGACCCTACTTTTATTAGCTCTGTTTCTCATAATTTGTCTTTCTCTGCTTTTTCTTTTTTACTTAATAAAAACATAAAAAAAGGGATGAAAAGAAAAGCTAATGAGGAGGTGGCTCCTCTTGTTAGTGAATTCCAAAAAAGACTATGCAAGGTAGCAGTACCGGATATTTCTTTGGATAGAATTAAGGATCTCTCTTTAGCAGGAAAATCGGGGGCAAAGGTGTTGAAGCCTAATAGGTTAAAGTTTCTTATCCCTGTTAAGTTATCTTGGATATACAGAAGAATAAAAAGGGAACTTTCTATTAATACTTTAGTTAACAATAGTATGGAAGCCATGATTTTCGATTTTGATTTTGTTGAATAGATGATATTGATTTAGATTAAGAGGGAGAAAAGACTAAGATTAGAGAGCGCCAATAGTTCAATTCTCAAGAGGTCTAGTACAGTGCAGGTCCGAAACCTACAGATAGAAGTTACTGATATATAATCTGGGTAAAACAAAACTCTTGACCTAGTAACTGAGGTTGCATGCCTTGAATTAGGTCTTATACTCATTTTAGGAATGGATTGGATCATTGCCAATTATGATAAGTTATGAGTTACTACTCCTTATGGGCTCGAGCTTAAGAGGGTATTGGAAATTGAGGAGATTACCAATTTTGCTGACTTTGATGAAATACTTGTAAAGACTTAATATGTCAGACTTATTGTGATTGGGGAATAGGATTATTAGAAGTTCGTAAATGGAGACATTCGCAATGTTATGAAAATAACTATAAGTGAGAACCTAGAGGAACTTGCTGATCAATTGCTATCTCAGTACAAAGATTTTGCAAAAATCTTTGGAAAGGAGATATAATCTGCCCTTTCCTCTCATAGTCCATAGGACATAATAATCGAGTTAGAAGAAGGAAAATGTCTGCCTTCAGAAAAGTTGTACCCTCTCTCCCTTAATAAACTGGAGCTTCTCAAAGAATACCTTGACCAGATACTCCGAACTGGCAAGATTAGACCAAGTAAAAGTAGTGCTAGCACTCTTATTTTCTATGTTAAACAACTTAATAGCAAGTTTTAAATAGTCGTAGACTATAGAGGCCTCAATACTATTACAAAGAAAGATAAGTATCCCTTGCTACTTATAACCATTCTCATGGAACAAGTTGACACTTCATAGGTTTTCTCTAAACTGGACTTAAAACTTGGGTTTAACTTGCTAAGAATAGTAGCCGGAAACGAGTGGAAGATAGTATTCAAGACCAAATATGGCTTGTATAAGTATACAGTTATACCCTTCGGCCTAACTAATACTTTATCTGTCTTCCAATGATATACTAACAATATTTTATCTAAGAGAATCGATCAAAGGATCGTTGTATATATTGATCATATCCTTATATATACTCAGACTGAAGAGGAACATATTGAGCTCGTCCGTTGGGTACTACAGAAGTTAATAGAGAATAACCTTTGTATCAACATTAACAAGTATATCTTCTATATCTTTGAAGTAGAATTTATGGGATTTAAGGTCGGCACTAAAGGGATACAAATAGGTTAGAAGAAAGTTGAGGACATCCTTACATGGTAAGCCTCTTGGAATATCAAAGAGATGCAAAAGTTTATTAGTTTTGCTAATTTCTATCACTGGTTTATTAAAAACTTTAGTAGTTTGGCTCTACTAATTCAAATATTCACGTACAATAGAGTTTCTTAGAATTAGATACAGTAGTATCAAAAAGCCTTCAATAAACTAAAATATAGATTCACTACGGCTCCAATACTATACCATTATCACCTTAAACGACTAAAAATAATCGAGACAGATATATTTGATCTAGCAAAGCTTGGTATCCTATCCTAGAAGGAACTAAACAGTCGTTGGCACCAAGTCACCTACTACTCAAAGCGTTTTATTCCAGTAGAACTTAACTATGACATGCATTATAAAGAAATGGTCATAATTGTTAACTGCTTTCAGGAATGGAGACACTTTTTAATACATGCTCTAAAGAAAATAATTGTATATACTGACTATAAAAACCTAAAGTACTTTAATTCTATGAAGTTACTCAATCAAAAGCAGGCTCGATAAATGAAAATATTAAGCTAATTTAATTTCAGAATCATCTATCACTCAGATAATAAGAATAGCAAAGTAGATGCGTTTTCCTGTCAGGCTGATCTTGACCTCGAGAAAGGAAGGGAGAAGTAGGACCATATAATTTAAATATTTAAACTTGGTCAATTTCAACTAAGTTTGGGTAAGGAGGAAATAGTAACACACCGAATTATTGCAGTGAAGGCCTCACAGACAGAAGAATCAACTTGGTCGAAAGAAATCCTAAAGGCTGACCTCATGGATAAAAAGTGGTTAGGAATTCAGAATGCATTGAAGTTTGGCAAGGAGTATCCTAGTCTTGAGCACTATAGTTTGGAAGATGACATGGTGACTTATAAAAGATATTTATATATTTCTGATAACAATCCACTCAGGTTAAAAGTGGCATTCCATAGCCATGATACTAAAGTTGTAGAATACTTCGGATGTAATAAAACCCTTGAACTAATGAAATAAAATTACTACTGACTGAACATAGAAGATTAGGTATATGACTATGTCCGTATATGTGATGTTTGCTAGCACAACAAAATAGCATAATACAAGAATTATGGCAAGCTTGTACTTCTTCCAATTCCCTATAAGCCATAGAAATATATTTCGATGAATTTCATTACTAATTTACTTTCAGTTAAGGAGTATAATTAAATCTGGGTTATTGTCAATAGGTTCACTAAGATGGTACATTTCATTCTTTTGAAGAACTGGAAGACTAAAAAGTTAGCTGGGATATTTGTCAAGGAGGTGTAGAGACTACATAGGTTACTGAAGAGGGTTGTTTCAGATACAGACTCAGTGTTCACAAGTTTATTCTAGATGGAAGTTATGTAGTTACTAGGAGTTGAGTTGGATAAGTCCTTTACATATCACCCCCAGATAGATGGTCAAACTGAATGAGTCAACCAGATCCTAGAGTATTATCTACAGACGTATTGCTGTTGGGATCAAGATGACTGGGTTGCATTACTTCCATTTGCCAAGTTCTATTACAATAACATTATCTACTCTAGTACCAAACGCATTCCTTTTTACGTAGCATATAGCCAACACCCTGAGAACAAATTCCAGAACCCAACCGAGGCCTCAACCAAATCCAACAACCCTATGGCAGCTAAAACGGTCGAAACCCTGGACGTAATAAGAGAGGCAATGAGGGAGAATATAAAGACAGTGCAGACTTGTATATCAAAATACTACAATCTTAAAATGGCAGAAAAGAAACTGATGTTTAAGGTAAGAGACTAGGTTATAGTCAATGTTAAGAATATTAAGACTAGGTGTCCGACTAAGAAGCTTGACTACAAGCTTTGAGGGAAGTTTAGAATCAAACGACTTATTAGTACTTATACTCACAAATTAGAACTTCCTCCAAGTACAGGTAAAACCCACCCCATCTTTCATATCAGTCTGTTGGAACCCTACCACCTTAACACAATTAGTGGCAGATGTTCGCCAATACTCCCTCTAGTCGATCTCGAAGAATCAGAGTACTAGATAGAGAAGGTTAGGACAAATGAGCTTTGAAAAAGAAGAGTAATGTACTTAGTTTCCTAGAAGGGTTATGGTCCTAATGACGACACATAGGTACCATATGAGAACTTGAAGGATGGAGGCTCTGAAATCGTTCGGAAATTCTATCTAGATAATCCTCATAAGCCATAGGACTCTAATGTTATCTTATGAGGATTTTTCATTTTTTCCTATTTAGGCTTTAGGTTTTTAAAATTATCTTTCATGTATTTTTTATTTTCTACCTATATTTCTTATACTATGTTCTGTCCCAGGGGTGTAATGAGACGTATGCAGCTGTATTTCGGCTGTTGTATATGAAGACTGGTCCTCAAGCCCCATCCATAGTTATTAGTAGTAATACTAATTCTATTTGCATAATTAATTAGGTTCTTGTAGACAAGAACCTTAAGAGGGGAGGCATTGTTATGGGGTAACATCCAGCCTTATATTAGGTACTTAAGCTCTTATAGAATGACCCTAGATATCCATATAGACTCTAAGTACACTCATAGTAATATAGTATAAGCATTTCTAATACTTGTCTATAAGAGATAAAGTATATAAAATGGGTATGAATCCCAGAGTAGTATATAACTATTATAGATAGTTAAGACCCTTATGGCATGCCTATGGACCCTTGAGGGAACTACGGTTTAAGTTTCATAAGCATCCGATCAATGGTTCAATAGTTATACCTAGATCAATATGCTGACTATATATACATATACTAGCTATACTAGCTATTACTCTGAAGTCTTAGCATTACCCTGAACTGAAGTTATTACTCTGAACTTTAGGAAAATAACTCGGTAAAAATAAATAAAATAATGAAGCCACAAGGGCGTACTTTAGACCAAAGTGCATCTGGTGATATTATAAGGATATGTGCCCTAGGCCAAGGCCAAAGATATGGTTGAAATATAAAGTTCTCCAAATTTAATATTTTAAAGTTGTATCTAGGCTTATGTATCGCTCTATTTCTATTTCCGCAATCCATTTTATGATCGGAGTAATACCCGTAGACTTATAAGACCTTTAGTAAGGTTAATTAAATTCATAAGGAAGTTTATCTATTACTAATAACAACTCCGCAAATAATATGAGCATCGAAATAAATTAAGATTCTATAATCTTTTATGCATTGACGTCTATCCAATGATAATCTATTTGTAACCCATGAGTCTTTATAAATAGAGTTATATATAGTTGAAATTTATTTTCAATAGATACTAGATACTATGAAGAAAATACTACTGCAAGCTTAAATAAGATGATTCTATAATACTGTCAGGTATTTATTCGATAGTATCGGGGATTGGCATTAAATCGGAAGTAGAAATTAGTTATCTTAGCTAAGTATTCTTTAACGCAATAAGTCGGCTTAAACGAAGTATATGAAATATGCAGGTATGGGAATCTTTTCTATGTTTGGGTTAGTAACCTATAACAACGAGCGCAGATTATGACTACATTAAATAAAGGTATGGATGGCATAATACTGGGAAAAAAATTCTGAAGAGTGATGGGTAGGTGTGTATCCCCCAAAATATTTTATCAAAGAATATCTATTATTACCATGTATTATTAATAGTGAGAGTAGTTCTTAGTTGAATCTAATTCTACCATCAAAAGTATTCAAAAGCAAGAGTACTTCAAGTACATGAAGTCTACAAAGTCCTAAGTTTAGTTTACTTTATTCTCGACCAATGAAAGATTTATTTTGTCTTACGAAATAAGATCTGTTGGAAAGGATTAAAGTAGATTGAACTTTCTGCTATAGGATATTATTCTATATTTCGGAATAATTATCGTTGTAGCAGTAGAAGTACGGTCGTCCTATTTTCTAGTTGCAAGAGCGCTATTAAAGTTAATAGAGCTCCCGTAACAGATAGCATAGGGTATGATATCTGGTAGTATTATGGATTGGTAAGGCTGGCTAGGCCCTCTTAGTGTCTAGAAGTTAGATATGATAATTTGAGTATATAATATATAAATAAGACAAGAATTACTTATCTATAAAGTAATATCACAGGGGCTTTATTAACTTTTATAGTACTCTTGTGACTAGAAAATAGGATAGCTATACTTCTACTACTATAATAATACCTATTCCATAATATAGGATAATATCTTATACCAAAAAGTTCAATCTGCTTTAATCCTTCATAATAGATCTTATTTTGAAATATAAAATAAATCTTTTTGTCAGTTAGGAATAAAGAAAACTAGACTTAGAACTTTGTAGGCTTTATATATTCGAGGTACTATTACTTTCAAATACTCTTGATAGTAGAATCAGATTCAACCGAGAACTACTTGCATTATTTATAATGCACAATGATAGTAAATATTTCTTGAGAAAAATATTTTGGGGGATATATACCTATATATGACTTTTTATAATTTCTTCCTAAGTATTATATCATCTATACCTTCATTAATATAATTGTAATCTGTGCTTATTGTCATAGGTTACTAGCCCAAACATAAAGAAGTTTCTTATGCCTGTATGTTTCATATACTTTACTTAAGCTGACTTATTCTATTAAAGAATATTTCTAATAAGAGATATTATTTCATATTATTTTATTTATCTTGTATTTTTTATATCTATTATCTTTTGATAACTGTGGAATCTGGTAGTTAGTTATTTAGTGGAACTTACCATATCGTGTACTCCCTTAAGGATGTAGTACAGCCCCAGTATAGCCCCATTTCCTATAACTCATGTATTTATTATAACTTATGTATTTTCTATAACTTATATTTCCTATGACTTATATAGCACTACCCCACAGCAAGTGCCATATTCTATGTATTCTGAACTATCAGATATATTATTGAACAAGTATAAAAGGAGCATGAATTCCTCTGTAGAATCTCCTCTTCAGACTACTTAGATAAATAATAAATAACTACAGATCAGTTAGTTAGTAAATAATTTAAATAGAGATTATACCTATTAATTAATATTCCTAATAGAACTCCTCACCTTACAACTACTCTTCTGAGGCAATCTCTCAGCAAAACCGGTATATATATATCCGTTCTAGTGGATATAGATTGTATAAATAGTACTAAATAACTACTGTCTAGTATTATTTATTACATTTTTTTTTAATATACAAAGTTAATCTCTACTACTTATTACTTCTCATTTTAAGGCCTAATCAACCTTCATGATACTCTTTTATACTTTTTAGTATAACATATCTTGAATACAACAATGATATTATAAATTTAGCTAGCTATAACAACTAATAAGATATTAGACTCTTAACTGCAGTATAAGCATAAGACTTAGAAGCAAGCTAAGTAGAGCTCTAATAGGTAGTGGTTCCCTATATAAAAGTATCCCATCTCTATTCTAAACACTTTTCCCAGTACTCTCAACAAATCCACTTGTACTTCTAGCAATCCTTGATACTATACTGGAAACGAAAAACATTGTATGTTATTGAAAAACTGATACTATAGGTTTTAAGAATAATTAGTATAATAAGGAAATAAAGATCATCTCATGGCTGACAAACTACCTTCTCCATACTAGACAATATTTCAAAGAAAGTATTATCTTTACTTGAGGTAATACTAGAACCAGATATTCCAATGGAAGTTTCAACACTTTTAATAGTTACTTTAACATTATAATCAGAAAATGAAATACTTTTGCTAGACAACTCAGAAGTAGGAGACAAATCAGATTCGTAAAATATATTCGAACTCTACTAAGCCACTATACTATTATCACTATCAACTGAGCCAATATTATCCTTAGTCGAGCGAATATATAACAAATCTTCTTCAACAACACTGCTAGAATAATAAGGTACTAAAGCAGCAAAATAATATAAAGATCAAAATTGTTAATCTAACCCAATAGGTTGTGGAGCGATAATCGATATCGAAGGGAACTTAAATAAGAATCAGCATCAGACAGAATGGTATTTACAGCTAGAAAATAGACTAAGAAGTCAAGACGTTTGATTATGCTACTTGAAGAAATTCAAGAATTAGTTAAATGCCCTCCTAAAAAGACTAGAATTATCGACCCCACTATAGAAGGAGTAATAGACCCAAGTTATAAAGAAAAAATAACTCTAGAACATATGTCTATTTATCTATGAGAATATGAAATTATATTTGAAATGTTTTTTCTCTACGTATTAGAAATATTTTTGAAGGAATATATACCCTATATATATGAAATTCTGAAATATGCACAAATCCTCGGAGTGATACAGGAATATTATCTTGCAGATACTGGACTCTTAATAGAAGTAGCAGTAAGATACTATCTATAGCAAATACTATATCCATTTAGAGAAAAAGATTTGAAATTGGAAGTATTTTTTGAAGAGGAACTAAGAAAACTATTAGTAGGACTTTTGAAATAGAAGCATTAGCTTATAGAAAATTGGATTGAATTAATAGTCTTTATGCTAAGTACAACTCACTTGGAAGATATTTCCACTTTAGCAGAAGATTGGTTTACACTAATCTTAGGATTACTCGAAACATTTATTCAAACTCCAATGAAGGATAAAGGCAAAGGTCAAAATTCTACTTAAAAGAATACTGCATTAGCACAAGAAGTAGAAAGCTCCAAATCTTCTATACCTCCTCCAAATAAAACATAGAAACTGGATGACGATGAAGAAGATAAAAATAATAATAACAATAATGGAGGAAATGAAAATACTGGTCAATAATAATAATAATAATTTGGAGTACAAGGTAGACCAGATAATAATTATCCAAGTAATAGCTCTAATTCAGATAATAGTATCTCATTAGTAGCTAGTCTACCTAAACCCAAAAAGATTTCACGAGGTAAATCAGTAGAACATCAATAATAAGAATCTACTACTAGAATGATTTTGGCAAATAACCTTACTTCACCTAAGAAAATTAAAGGAATCAAAATTAATTTACTAGAGAAACTTGACAGCACTAATAAAAAATGGAGAAACTTATAATATTTTGACTCTTAGGCTATGGCAGTCCAATGTTGGTTAAAGATAAAAGGAATTGATTTAGAGAATACTAAAGTATTAGAAATTCTAGGATTTCTACTTCAAAGAAGCGTACTCACAACCTATAATCAATATTTAAGAGACAAAGGTAAGAAAGTGAAATTCTTTGGCTTTATAATAATACTCAGAGATTTTCTGATACTATCTACCAGCAAAGATATTTTATAGAAGTAATGGGAAACTACCATACTTTACAAGAATGGACGATATATGACCATCCAATAATTCACCAACTGGCTAACTAAAATACAGATTAAATTGATTAATACTAAGGGTAAACAATCAATATTAGAAGAGGTTAAAAGAAGAAAGTTTCTTAATTACCTATCTGTATATATATCTGCAATATTAATTCTATTAATTAAAGGCAAATAGACATATGACCAACTCGTATATCAAATAGAGTCATATAAAGTATCAAAGAAAGAAATTGCCCCACCACACATATTAACTGGACTTTATTGACAAAATAGAAAATTAATTAATCAAGACCCAAATTAATGAAGAGACTATAATTGATATAGATTAAACTATGGCAATAGCAATAAACCTTCTTTTAAGACTAGTTACAACAAATAAAAGGAATCTGATTGGGATACTATTATAAAAAAATTAGATAATAAGATAAGGATGTAATTGATAAGAGATAAAAAATATCTGTAGTATTAGAACCTTAGATATTCTCACAAGGATTATAGAAAGTAACAAAATAAGGTACCCTTACGAACTGTAGTATAGAATCTTGCCACAACTGCTGTATAGAAAGTCAATAAGGATAAAATTAAGGAAAAACCCCTGTTGACATAACTAATTGACTACAATAAGGTTTATATTATAGTGAACGATTAACTAGCTCTGGCATTAATAGATCTCTAAACTAAAGGAAGAGATTTAATTAACTCTGCATTTGTATACTTATATAAAATACCAATAAAGAGTATTGAGAAAATATCTTTAAGTATAGCTATAAAAGGATCTAAGGTAATAATTGATAAGATATGTACAATCAAATTAGATTGGATAAGATATATAGAAAAACATACCTTCTATGTAATAGACCTCAATAACTGGGATATGATTCTCAGGGAATCTGCACTTATCAAGATTTCTACCATAATCTCTGTAGGTTAGGAATCAGTTACTATCTAGCCTAAAAATATTACTCATTTTCCCTTAAAAATATAGAAAAATTTGGGAACTACCAAAAGTAAAATTAAAACTGCATACCTAGAAGTAACTTGTGAGATAGTTATAGATTATAATGAACTAGATGACTGAGATACTATTAGCGATGTGGAAGATACTAATATAGAAGTAGATATTATAACTGTAGTCTCATCTATATAAGAGCAATTTAATCCAATAATGGAATTTCCTAAATTATTTCCAAAAAAAATTCTATGTGACTTACCACCTCTCAAAAAAGTTAACCACTATATTAAACCAAACCCCAAAGTAATATAAATACCACGATGGAGACTATTAGGCTACCAATTCAGACAACAAATCCACAATAAAATTACTGGAGACGAAAAGACAGGATGAATCTACTGAGTAGAAAATGATACCAATATAGTCACTATGTTTACTATCCCTAAGAGAAATAAACTAGAAGAAGTCAGATTCGTTAATGACTATCAAGACTATAATCTTGTACTCGAACCAGACTATATACTACTTTCTGATATCAATGAATTAATTGAACTAGTAGTAGCAAATCCTATTTGGTAAAAATTAGACCTAGCAGATGGCTACCACAATATCAGAATCAATCTAGAGTCAAAAAAATACTCTATATTCTTGAAGTACTTAAGATATTATAAAAGTAGAGTTATGCAACAAGGAGACTATAATGTACTAGCTATTATAGTTCGAGCAATACATGAAGTATTCAAGGATAGCCTCTATAAGGATTTAATAGTCTATGTTGACGATATTATTATCTTTACCAAGACCTATGAATAGTATATTGCTCCTCTTATGATAGTATTACAATACTTACAAGATGAAGGATTTTTTCTAAAAATAAGCAAATATTAATTTTTTATAGATAGACTAGAGATCTTAGGCCATATTCTAACCTCGGATGGACTCTATATTGATCTTATAAAGAGAACAACAATATTAACCTTTCCTACGCCTAAAAGGAAGAAAAACCTCTAAAGTTTTCTTGGAATTGTTAATTATCTTAGTTGTTTTATTCTTAACTTAGTATCTTATGCAAGCATATTATTGGAATTATAAAAAGAGACTAAGAAATAGAAATGGACAGATATATATAATACAGAGTTTAAAAAACTGAAAGAACTTGTGAATTCTTCTCATATTTTAAAATTCTGAAATAATGCATTTACGAAACCCAAATACTTAATTTGTAATATTAATGATATAGGTTTAGGATCTTAGATTGGTCAAGGCCCCCTTACTCATATCAAACTATTATGCTTTCACTTTAGAAAATTTAATCTGGCTCAATTTAACTATCTAACCTTTTAAAAAGAATTATTGGTAATTATTGACTCATTAAGATTTTTTGAAGCATAACTCAGAAGTTATAAATTCACTATCCTTATAGATCACAAACTATTAGTCATCTTTCGAACTAAAAAACCTGCAATCTAGAAACTCAAATGATGGTAGGAAGTTCTTATAGAAGTTGATTATAAAATTTAGTATATAGTAGAAAAGGAGAATTTTATAATAGATGCTTTATCAAAAAAGTATAAATACTCCAATATTCTCACTACTGAGGATAATTATATTTCTACCAGTATCGACTCTCCTCCTCATCATCATATTAATGCCTTAACTTCTTCTCTATACCTCTAAGCTTTATCCTCCAAAATAGTTTTTCACGAAGTTATTAACTTCCAGCATATTAATTACGATTTTAATAAGTATAATAGAAGAGCTACTGAGCTTGAATATCATTTCTCTTGCCTTTACTACAAAGTAGAAGGTGAAGCAGAAGATGACTATAAGTATAAAGTGCTTAGCTACAAGTTAGAGGCCTCTGATGAAGGATCTCTCACCTCTATCAATATTGAACTATTCAATAGGTACCAGCTCAACAATACCAAAAAACCTAAGGAAGAACCTGTTCTACAAGAAGTAACTAAAGATAAAGTAAAAGAGCCCTTGACTCCTCCATTAATACCGACTCCTATCGATATCATTCTTATCTATACCAATTATCAATAATATAAGCGTATGCATTATTCTACATGCCAAGATTTTTACTGTCCTGCATATGGCAGCTCTCACATGATATGTAACTGTACATTTGTAGTTAAGATCTATACTATCTGTAATACCTTGGGACATAGCAACCTTGACTCTACCCTCACAAATTCAGTTCTTTAGAAGGAGAAGGAATTTCTCAAGAATCATTTAGATAACTTCAATACAATCTAAAATTCTTATAAGGAAATAGCTGAATCAGTTTCTACTCCTCCTCCCACCAACTCTCATGAAGAAATACTCAGTAACTATATAAGAGAGATCTGCCACAATGCACTAATCATACCTCAACAACCATGGAATCCTGTACTAACCTTTTCTGAAAGTAATGTTAATAATGTCTTTCAGACTGTTGCAGTTACTATTTATTCCTAGAAGTAAGTAGAAGTCGATAAAACTCCCACTATTATTCCCACTATATCATCTCGATCCTTTAGATGACGTTGCAACTTCTGTAAATGACCCGGATATAATGCTACCACTTGTGAAAAGAAGAAAGCTATGGTTATCTATTTTAACTAATGAATCAAACCAACTCTTAATAGGCTTATTGATAATAAGCATATTACAAATGGTTGAGAAGACAATAAAGATTTCTTTATCATATAATAGTTGGATCTCAGAGATGGAATGAAAGAAGCATACTAAACGTATATGAAGGTATACCCTATCTAGAAGAATTACTATGATACCTCAGAACAACATAAGGATTATAGAATCAGAAATAGATTTTTATATATTAGGAATATATATAGACAATAGAAATTAGTCTTGCCTAGTACTTTCAATGTTAAAAGTAAGAACTATCTCAAGCTAGTAATCAATGAAGTATATGAAGCAATAGCTCATGGCAGAATTGAGAAAACTATGAAATATCTTACTGACTGATACCAATACCAGTCTTTTGCTGAGTTAGTTAAGGAGTACATCAAAAGTTGCAATACTTGTCAATAGATAAAGTATTCCAACAAACCACCTCTTGGAATTGTTACTCCTTTATATATACTAGAAAGATTATAGTTAGATATTTCGATGGATTTACTTAAGTTAGCTCTTATTTTCATCAAATATTCTCTTTTGTATTCGAATATTCCTGTTGATGAAGAACATATTTTCTATATTTTATACTTTTGAACTATTGTAGATAGACAATCAGGATTTAAGTTTTTTATCCCTATTCCTGACAATTTAATAATAGAATAATGTACCACTTCTTTTGATATTCACATAGTATCAATTATGGGATATCCTTTATGTATTATTTTTGATCACAATACTCTCTTTATATCATTATACTTCTAGGACTGGGCTAGAAAGAATGGAATCAAATTGGAACTATCTACTACATATCATACTTATACACATAGATAATCTAAGATCATAAATAAGGAAATCTTATAAGTAGTAAGAGTATATAAAGTTAAAGGGTTTGACTAGCTATATAAATTGCCTAAGATTTAGTTAAAGCTGAACTCTAGATTTAATAGTGCCAGAAAAAGTAGTTCCTTTATAACTTTACTAGGAATTAGTATATACTAAGGAGCCTCTCTGCTACCTTATCCTATTAACATATTTGCACCAGCAAATGAACATCATAATAATACTTTACAGGTATTCTATAACACTAAGAAGATACAAGCAACATGAGCAAACAAATATTATAATAAAGTTAAGTTCTTAGTTAGACAACTGGTCATATTATCTTTGGAAAACATAAATATACCAAATATTTTATCTAAGTTAAAACTTCGATAGTTAGGCCCTTTCTTGATTATATCTGCTAATTATATTCAAAATAATTATAGTCTAGACTAATTCCCTCAACTTAACCTCAATCTCATATATGATGTGTTTTATATTTCAAAACTTAAACCATATTATCAAAGTAATCATACTTAGTTTCCTAATAGATGATCTTTAGAACCAGGACCAATTAATAATAATCGATATGAAGTTAAAAAGGTATTAGAATTCAGAACGGCACCACGATCTAGTAAATATCAATATAAGGTTAGATAGTTAGGATATACTCTAGAACATGATTCCTAAGTAAATACTAAAGATATTACTACTGAAATCCTTCAGGATTTCTGAGTCAGAGAAAGTTTGGAAGATACCTTCAAGAGACAATATACTAAAAGAGGAAAATAAGGACCTCGGACATGAGATAAAACTCGAGCTCTTATTTAATAAGAATGAAATTATATTATAAATGAATCCCTCAACGACAAATATATCAACAGTAACATACTTTAACTATCCCTTAAGATAGGATACATAGAAGCTAGGATTGTAGAATAGAATTACTAATATAGTAAAATCTATTCAAAGTGGAGAAGTATAATAAGAGATATTATTTCTTATTATTTTATTTATCTCATATTTTCTATATCTATTATCTTTTTATAACTTCCAAATCTGGTAGGTAGTTATTTAGTGGAACTTGCCATATCATATACTCCCTTAAGGATATAGTACAGTCCTGACATAGCCCTGTTTCCTATGACTTATATATTTCCTATGACTCATATATTTTCTATAACTCATATTTCCTATAGCTCATATAGTACTACCCCATGGCAAGTGCCATATTCTATGTATTCTGAACTATTAGATACATTATTGAACAAGTATAAAAGGAGTACGAATTCCCCTCTAGAATCTCCTCCTTAGACTACTTAGACATATAATAACTGACTACAGATCAGTTAGTTAGCAAATAATCTGAGTGGAGATTACACCTATTAATTAATGTTCCTAATGGAACTCTATATCTTATAACTACTCTTCTAAAGTAATCCCTCAACAGAACTAGTATATATATACATCTGTTCTAATAGATATAGATTGTATAAACAGTACCAAATGACTACTATCTAGTATCATTCATTACAATATTTAGCTAAGATAACTAATTTCTAGTTTCAATATAATACTAATCCCTGATACTATTGAATAAATACCCGACAGTATTATAGAGTTATTTGATTTAAGCTTACAGTAGTATTTTCTTAATAGCATCTAGTATTTGTTAAAAATAATTTTTAACTACTTATAATTCTATTAATAAAGACTCGTAGATTACAAATAGATTATTATTGGGTAGGTATCAATGCGTAGAAGATTATAGAATCTTAATTCATATTGATGCCTATATTATTCATAGAGTTGTTATTAGTAATAGATAAACTTCCTTATAGATTTAATTAACCTTACTAAAGGTCTTATAACTCTATAGGTATTACTCTAATCATAGAGTGGATTGCTGAAATGGAATCAGGGTGGAGAATAGGCCTAGATATAACTTTGAAATATTAAATTTGGAAAATTTTATATTTAAACTATATCTTTGGCTTTAGCTTAGGGCACACTCCCTTATAATATCACTAGATACACTTTGGTTTAAAGTATACCCTTGTAGCTTCATTATTTTATTTATTTTTACTGAGTTATTTTTTTAAAGTTTAGGATAATAACTTCAGTTTGGAGTAACACTAAGACCTTAAGGTAATAGCTAATATAGCTAGTATATATATATATAGTTGGCATATTAATCTAGATATAACTATTAAACCATTGATTAGATACTTATGAAACTTAAACCATAGCTCCCTCAAGGGTCTATAGATATACCATAAGGGTCTAAACTATTTGTAATAGTTATATACTACTCTGAGGTTCATATCCAGTTTATATACTTATCTCTTATAGATAAGTATTAGAAATATTTACATTATACTGCTATGAGTATACTTAGAGTTTATATGGATATTTAGGGTCATTTCATAAGAGCTCAAGTACCTATAGTAGGGCTGGATATTACCCTATAATAGCTAGTATATAAGCCAAATATAGTAAATAGTATTAATCTAACTGCTATTTAGAACCTAATAGAGTTTTTTATAGTTTTCTAGCTATAATAGAGTTAGACTATATATTATTAGTAACTAGATAAAGTATTTGCTGGTCTAAGTTAAATTGCCCTAGTATTTCAGCTAGTTTTCTTACTAAAAATTTTTGGTATAGGATTCTGTACCTAATACTTATAACCTTATTACTTACTAATATAAATTCTAATTAGAATCAAGGAAATATATAAGTATTCTAGCAAATACTAGTCTATTAAGTGAAGTCTAAGTATTTTTCACTATATGGACTTAAATATTCTAAGGTATTATATTTTTGAGTACGAATATAATATCTTGAGTATAAATATAAATTTTATAGTAGATTGTAGTTAGTAATAGGATAATAATATTTAGATATAGTATATCTATTAGTTTCTAAAATTATAGATACTTAACAATCCAAAATAGTAAATTAGCACTAATTATAGTTTTCACTAGTTTCTTCTAAAATGCTTTAGTAGAGTATATGGAGATAGGATTTTTGGCACGTTTGTGCTATAACAGAAAGGTTAGTAAAGTTATAGCTTTACAATACTCTAAACTAATCTTAGTTAATATTTCTTTGAGTAATATACTTAGCTAACTACTTGTATTATAATATTTAGTTGAATTCAAATGAGTTATAAGATGTAAGGTTCTTATATCAAAGGCCTATAGATGTTGCAAAGCTATACTATATCCCAAATAATACACCAAAGGTTTTCCATCTTAATAATAGGTACTTTGACTATAGTATTCCTACTATTTAACTTGATAAGTATTAGAAGTCTAATTTAGGTTAGAGAATTTATTAGTATGAGCTATAGTCTTCTTATTAAGATGGCGGTATCTTTCTTGTACCTATTCTATTTTCTTCTACTAAGAAAGGAATTATATAAGTGTTTCTAAATCAAACTGGTATACTTTTCTTTTGAGTATTATTATTAATAAGATTAAAAGAATATTTAATGCTTATACTATTAGTTCTCTAATGAGATATAATATAGTAATAAATTAGATTGTCTGATATATAAGCTTTGCAATTATCTGGGATACTCTTAGAGTATATATTGCCTAGCTATATAGAAGTTAGGTAAAAAAGATATATTATTAATAATTTTTTGATAATAAGTATTTTACCTATTATAGTAATTACTTCAGTCTTCAAATAAATATTCTAATAATAAACTAGTTATATTTATTATAGAACAATAATTATTACAAGATATTATTACTTAGTGAGATATAATATACTTGTTTAGTTAGATTTTATATATTATCTTGTTACGAGAAAAAGTTTATTACAAGAGGAGATTTATTATAGAAGGAAGTTTATTATAGGTAGAAGTTTATTATGAGTGAAGGTTATACCATATATCTTATCTTATTATGAGAGGATAGTTATTATGAGGTAATAATAATACTAAATTAGTCTATATCTTATTTTATCAGTTATTATAAGGTAATAATAATAGTAAATAAGTATAGTTATATTTTATATATTGTCTTATTATAAGAGGAAGTTTATTATAGGAGGAGGTTTATTATGGGAGGAAGTTTATTATAGGCAGAAGTTTGTTATAGATAGAGGTTGTATTATATATGTTGTCTTATTATAGAAGGATAGTTATTATAAGATAATAATAATATTAAATTTGTCTATATTATGTTTTGTCAGTTATTATAAGGTAATAATAATAGTAAATAAGTATAGTTATATTTTATATATTATCTTATTATGAGAAGAAGTTTGTCATGAGAGGAAGTTTGTCATAGAAGAGAGTTTGTCATAGCTAGAGATTTGTTATAAGTAGAAGTTGTATTATATATCTTTTCTTATGTAATAAAAGATATTATATTTTACTATTTTTTATCTTGTATTTTCTATATCTATTATTATTTTATAACTACCAAATCTGATAGTTAGCAGAACTTACTATCTCATGTATACCTTCGAAGGTATTACATAGCCCTAGTATAGCTCTATTTCCTATGACTCTTATATTTCCTATAACTCATATTTCCTATGATTTATATATTTCCTATAACTCATATTTCCTATAACTCATATAATACTGCTCTATAGCAAGTACCATATTTTATATATTTTGATTTGTCAGATATATTATTAAATAAGTATAAAAGAAGTATAAATTCTATTTTGAAATCTTCTTCTAAAACTACTTAGATATAGATAATAACCCACAATAGATTAGTTAGTTAGTAAATAATCTAAGTAGAGATTATACTTATTAATTAATATTTCTAATAGAACTTCTTACTTAATAACTACTACTCTTTAGAGGTAATTCTTCAGTAGACTTATTAGCAAAAAATCTAGTTAGCATCTAATATATCAGACGCTTAAGATACTTAGGACACAAACTAAAGATCACTAAGCTAGGGGGTTTATAGATTTATATTAAGATGTAAGTATCTTTTTAGGATACAACTATCTTTTTAAGATGACATTAGAATATAGTAGTATATCTAATGCATAGTATAAGGTTCTAGATATCACTAGTAGCTTATTATGGGTTAGTAAAGTTAATCTTGCATATGATTACTATTTTAAATATAATGATTATTAATGTATTTTCCTAAAAGCTACATATTATTATTATTATATTATGTATTCAATCATGAGGTGATTCCACTTTGAGGTATTTATAATAAATATATATTATATTAGAGGTAGAATAGAAATATGGAATTGTGCCTGTAATTAAGTTGATTATAAAGTAGATATCTAAGACTTTGTACCTCCTACATTTAGCATTGGTAAGTATTCTTAAGCTATAACTTCACTTTAGAAGGCTTGAATAAAGTACAATATTATCTTAAATATGATTTTCTTAAAACTAAACTAATATAAATCTTCAGGGTAATATAGAAGTGAAAAAAGTAGATCGAATTAATAAGAATCTATATACCTAACAATAAAACTAGATATGAGGCATAGTAGTTATCAAATAGGAGAAGAGAATAAAGTACATCAAATCCTAATTATTTAATAAAAAGAAAGAAAGTAAATAATAAAAGAAAGCAAATAGTAGCCCATAAAATCCCAATTATTTAGTAAAAAGAAAGTAAGTAGTAGTATATAAAATCCGAATTATTCCATAAAAAGAAAGCAAGTAGCAGCATATGAAATCCAAATGATTCAGTGAAATGAAAGTAAGTAGCAGTATATGAAATCCCAATAATTTAGTAAAAAGAAAGAAAGTAGCTAGCAAAAGATAGCAAGTAGTAGTATATGAAATCTCCATTATTAAATAAATAAAAAGAAAGTAGTTAAAAAATAATAGAAATTAAGAGAGAAAAAAACAGTTATTGTTAACAATCGATATTTAGATCATTAGTATTATTATGGTCTGTATTATAAGTATTAGACTAATTATTATCAAGAGGGAAGGTGTCTTTATCCTTAGACAGGGATAATAACAGAGGCTCTAAAATGACTTTATTAGAATTTTGAAGTTTTTTATCTGCCCAATATATTCTTTATAGATTATGATAGTATAGAAGAATATAAGTCTAGTATACAGCAGTAAGTTCTTATATTAGTTCTTGTTCAAATCGAGAGGAATTATTAATAGATAAAGCTTGATCTGATTCTAGGTCTATCTTAGGCTGTGTAGTACTTAAATACTTATAGAGATTTGCTTTAATAGTTACTAGTAACAAGTTATGCATCTATGGGGTATGAGCCTCCTAAGTAGCTAATAATCATTTATAAATTCCTAAAAGTATTAGTGAGTAGTTATAGTTCATCAGGAGCAGGCTAGTTATTAATAGTTGTCTTATACTTGAAGTCCTGAGATTCAGGGGATTCTTCGTAAACGCCAGTAGTCTACCCCTTGAGACAGTGATATATTATAGAGGTTATCAGACAGATAAAGACTTTATTGATAGAATCAAAAAAGCTATTATCAAAGTTCTCTTATATTTTAATCCCCAAAAAATATTTGTAAAAGATTACTTCTATGATTTCTTGGGCTCGGAAATATTATTGGTCTGTCTAAGTATATATTACAGATATCCAGTGTATAGTCTAATATAAGGTATAAGAATTAAACTTCTCTACTATCCTGTCAGCAAATAAAACAATCTTGGAATAATAAAACATAGATATTATTGGTGATCTCAGCTTGGAAAAGATGGTTAAGCTTATAGACTTCAATAATGCATTTCTTGCACTTGTATATAAGATGTATATGAGTAAGTAAATAGATACTATAGAGCTTCCATAGATGAGTAGGTAGTCCAACATATGATATAGGGAATATCACTTATATGATTATCTATTACTATTATAGGGTAATATCCAGCCCTACTATAGGTACTTGAGTTCCTATAGAACGACCTTGGATATCTATATAGACTCTAAGTATACTCATAGTAGTGTGGTGCATGCTTTTCTAGTACTTATCTATAAGAGATAAGTATATGAAATGGGTTTGAACCCTAGAGTAGTATTTAACTATCATAGATAGTTAAGACCCTTAAAGCACGCCCATAGACCCTTGAGGGAGCTATGGTTTAAGTCCCATAAATATCCAATCAATAGTTCAATGATTACACCTAGATCAATATACTGACTATATACACATATACTAGCTATACTAGCTATTACCCTGAAGTTTTAGCATTACCCTGAACTGAAGTTATTACTCTAAACTTTAGGAAAATAACTCAGTAAAAATAAATAAAATAATAAAGCTATGAGAGTATACTTTAGACCAAAGTGCATTCAGTAACATTAAAAGAGAGTGCACCTTGAGCCAAGGCCAAAGATACAGTTAAAATATAAAGTTCTCCAAATTTAATATTTCAAAGTTGTATTTAGGCCTATTCAGTACCCTAATTCCATTTCCGCAATCTATTTTATGATCGAAGTAATACTCATAGAGCTATAAGACCTTTAGTAAGGTTAAATTAAATCCACAAGGAAGTTTATCTATTACTGATAACAACTCCACAAATAATATAGGCATCGAGATGAATTAAGATTCTATGACCTTCTACGTATTGATACCTATTCAATAATAATCTATTTGTAATTCACATGTCTTTATTAATAGAGTTATAAGCACTGCAGTTGACAATTATTTTTAATGGATACTAGATACTATTAAGAAAATACTACTACAAGCTCAAATAAGAAGACTTTATAATACTGGTGAGTATTTATTCGATAGTATTAGGGATTGGTATTATATCAGAAATAGAAATTAGTTATCTCAGCTAAGTATTCTTTAATGGAATAAGTCAGTTTAAGCGAAGTATATGAAACATACAGATATGGTAATCTTCTCTATATTCAGGCTAGTAACCTATAACAATGAGTATAGATTATGACTCCGTTAACAAAGGTGTAGATGGCATAACACTTAAGAAGAAATTCCAAAGAGTGATGGGTAGGTGCGTATCCCCCAAAATATTTTATCAAAGAATATATACTATCACCATATATTATAAATAGTAAGAGTAGTTCTCAGTTGAATCTAATTCTACTATCAAGAATATTCAAAAGCAAGAGTACCTCGAGTATACGAAGCTTATAAAGTTCTAAATCTAGTTTTCTTTATTCCCGACTAATGAAAAGATTTATTTTATGTTTCAAAATAAGATCTGTCATGAAGGATTAAAGCAGATTGAACTTTCTACTATAGAATTATATTCTATATTATAGAATAGATATCGTTGCAGTAGAATAAGTATGGCTGTTCTATTTTCTAGTAGCAAGAGCACTATAAGGGTTAATAGGGCCCCCATGACATTACTTTATAGATAAGTAATTCTCATCTTGTTTTATACTAATATACTCAAATAAACTATATCTAACTCCCAGATACTCAGAGGGCCTAGCCAGCTCTACTGATCTATCACACTCCCAGATATTATACCCTATACTATCACAGAGTGACCATACCATCTTCTACAATCAAGAACTGATATAGAAGATGATATGCCAATAGAAGATATCCTTTCATGAGGAATGGAATCTTCTAGGCAGTAGTTCTACTCTCTAGACGAATTAATATTATACTCGCAAGAGTTTCTTATGAGTTTATTACATTGCTTTGACCCACTAACTCAATGGCTATTACGGCGAGCAGATAGTAATACCTCTTCACAGCGTCCATTATGTCCACCACCTCGCCCTACAAGAAACATATACCTAACTATCTCTCAAGAACAATACGACTAATTACCAGCTCATATTATTCGAGGTAGAGCCTTTGAATTTGAATTCTATTATGCTAAGATTGCAGACCTTATAAGAGGTTTGCAAGTATAGACAATACTCTTAGTTGAATCTCAGGAGGCTCATAAGGTAGCTCAAGAAGCTCACCAGGTAGTTTTCGAAGGTATCAAAACTACATATGAGGACCTCAAATTACTGCAGTAGTAAGTAACCGAGGAAGTAGCTATCCTCAAAGGCTAAACTGAGGGACAATAGGATGCAGTTCAATGATTAACTATATTTATCAGTAAGATATTAGAAAAGTAGTGGAAGGCACTGACAGACAAGCTCACATAGGACATAGGAACTATTATCGATACAGTAAAGACCGAGTTCAATACTATCAAGGTAGATATAGGTAAAGTAAGCGATTAGATATGAAAGGCGATCAAACAAGAATAGGATGATTATATTTAGAATTATGAAATAAATTGGAAATTGGTAGAAGCCCTCTCCTATCTTATTCAAACTTACAAGAGGAAACTCAAAGACCTTGAAGAACAGCTAATCGACTGACTAAACCTTACCAAACGTACTCGATCAATTTACACCAATAGCTTCATCTATACTGTCTACTCCAGCCTAGTGGGTAGTCTCATACCTTCACCACTACCACTATCACCTTTACCATATCTACCTCCACTAGCTAAAATGATCAAGGTTCTTTCTAAAAAGAAAGAACCTCGAAACCTCCTATTACCTCTAAAGTTTGATAGAATTTCAAGCAAGTTAAAGGAATTCTTGATGAAGGTAGACCATATATTCGAATACATGCTACTAACATATTCTACTCATAGTAAAAAGATTTTGTTTATAATAGATCTATTAATGGATAGAGCAAGTACCTAGTATTATGCCAACCAGTATAAGCAAATACTAGATACTAATTCTAGATAGGTCGAATAGGATACATTTAATGTCTTTAAGTGAGAATTTATTAATACCTACTAGAACTAGTACAAGCAATACTATATAAAGGTCTCCCTTTAGAAGGTGTATTAGAAGAAAGGTAAGGCAATAAAGGATTTTATTGCACGAGTCAGGGTTCATTAGTTGGTAGCGGAACTACTATAAGAACAGTTCTAGGAGCACCTTATCACAGCTATTTAACTAGAAACCAGAGCCTACATAGTCCAAGTCAGTACCAATAAGGACATTCTTGATAAGATGCCTGCTAGTATAGAGATATACTTCCAGGCTATCGCTAATGTTGAGTCTCAGGTAGAATATGAGAAGGTAAGGGAGGCACATGCACAGAGATAGTTCCGTTAAAAAGAACAGGCTGCTAGTGTGAAAAAGAAGACAGCTTTTACTCCCAAGACTAATAAGAAGAAATCTGAGAATCTTAAGGACTGAATCTCAAAGCCAAAGTAAAAGGCGAAAACCAAGACTGAGGCTAAATCCAAAGTCAAGTTTAATTCTTCTTCTAAGAAGAAAAAAGAGCCTAGCCAACACATAGTCACCTATACCATATAGTAGGTTCAGAAGAAGGACATGCAGTGCATTAAGTGTGGGGATAAAAACTATATGATAGGTGACTGTACAGTTGGATAGAAACTATTGGTAGAGTCTAAAGGAAAGGGTAAAGCCAAAGAGAAAGTTAAGAAGATGGTAATAGTGGCAGCTCTAATAGAGCCACTCTAAGTTTCTTTTGGTCAGATAATCAGTAATAATGAGTTAGACTATAGGGAAAATTCGAACTATTAGGGATGTAGGCCATCTAGTATGTTAGGTTAGATAGTCTTGCAGGATTGGTTTTCTATTTATGTTGTAAAGAAGAGCATCTGTGTTAGTAGTTGGAAGAAGGAATATATTGGAAAACCCATAGATATCAACCCTACTTTCATTAGTTCTGTTTCTCATAATTTATCTTCTTCTGCTTTTCTTTCTTTACAAAATACAAAAAAAGGGACAAAAAAAAAAGCTAATGATGAGGTAGATCCTCTTATCGGCAAACTCCAAAAAAGACTATAAAAGGTAGTGGTACCAGATATTTCATTAGATAGAATTAAGGATCTCTTTTTAGTAGGAAAATCAAGTGCAAAGTTATTGAAATCTAATGGGCTGAAGTTTCTTATCTCTGTTAAGTTATCTTGAATATATAGAGGAATAAAAAGGGAACTTTCTATTAATACTTTGGTTAATACTGGTATGGAAGCAACGATTTTCGATTCTGATTTTATTGAATAGATGATATTGCCTTAGGTTAAGAGAGAG
Organism: Tirmania nivea; assembly: GCA_015179035.1. Taxonomy (NCBI): domain Eukaryota; kingdom Fungi; phylum Ascomycota; class Pezizomycetes; order Pezizales; family Pezizaceae; genus Tirmania; species Tirmania nivea. Next base: position 546,483 of record WHUY01000036.1, read on the forward strand.
AAAAGACTGAGCTTAAAGAGCGTCAATAGCTCGATTCTCAAGAGGTCTGGTATAGTGCAGGTTCAGAACCTGCAGATAGAAGTTCCTGATGCAAGATCAGGGTGAAACAAAACTCTTGACCTAGTAACTGAGGTTGTATGCCTCGAACCAGGTCTTCCATATATTTTGGAGATAGATTAGATCATCGACAATTATGATAAGCTATGAGTTACTACTCCTTATAGACTCGAGCTTAAGAAGGTATTAGAAATCCAAAAGGTTACTGATTTCATTGACTTTGATAAAGTACTTGCAGAGACTTAGTATGTCGGACTTATTGAAATTGGGGAATGAGATTACCAGAAGTTTACTAATGGGGACGTTCGCAAGGTTATGAAAATAACTACAATTGAGAACCTTGAAGAACTTGCTAATCGATTGCCATTTTAGTATAGGAATTTTGCAAAAATCTTTGGAAAGGAGATGCAATCTGCTCTTCCCTCTCATGGTCTACAGGGCATGACAATCGAATTAGAAGAAGGAAAAAGTCCGCCATCAAGAAAGTTGTATTCCCTTTCCCCTGATAAACTGGAGCTTCTCAAGGAATACCTTGATAAGATGCTCCGAACTAGCAAGATTAGACTGAGCAAAAGTAGTATTGGCGCTCCTATTTTCTTCGCCAAATAACCTAATGGCAAGCTTTAGATAGTCATAGACTATAAAGGCCTCAATGCTATTACCAAGAAAGATAAGTATCTCCTACCACTCATAACCACTCTTATAGAACAAGTTAGTACTTTATAGGTTTTCTCTAAACTTGACTTAAAACTTAAGTTTAACTTGCTAAGAATAGTAGCTGGAGACGAGTGGAAGATAGTATTCAAGACCAGATATAGTTTATATGAGTATACAATTATGCCTTTTGGGCTAACTAATTCTCCGTCTATCTTCTAATGATATATTAATAATATTCTATTTGAGAGAATCGATTAAGAAATTATTATATATATTGATGATATCCTTATATACACTCAGACTAAGGAGGAACATGTTGAGCTCGTCCGTTGGGTGCTACAAAAGCTAACAAAGAATAACCTTTGTATCAATATTAACAAGTATATCTTCCATATCCCTAAAGTAGAATTCGTGGGATTTAAAGTCAGTACTAAAGGGATACAGATGGACCAGAAGAAAGTCGACGATATCTTCATATGGCAAGCCCCTCAGAACGTCAAAGAGGTACAGAAGTTTATTAGTTTTGCTAATTTCTATCGTCGGTTTATTAAAGGCTTTAGTAGTTTGGCTCTTCTAATTTAAATATTCATGTACAATAGAGTTCCCTAGAATTAGATACAGTAGTATCAAAAGGCCTTCGATGAATTGAAATATAGGTTCACAACAGCTCCGATACTATGCCATTATTACTCCGAACAACCAAAAATAATCAAGACAGATATGTCTAATCTAGCAAAAACTGGTATCCTATCCCAAAAGGAATGAGATAGTTATTGGCACCCTGTCATTTACTACTCAAAGTGTTTCATCCCTACAGAGCTTAACTATAATGTACATGATAAAGAAATAGGCATAATTGTTAACTGCTTTCAAGAATAGAGACACTTTTTAATGGGTACCCCAGAAGAGATAATTGTGTATATAGACCATAAGAACCTCAAATACTTTAATTTGACAAAGTTACTTAATCGAAGGCAGGCCCGTTGGGCGGAAATATTAAGCCAGTGCAATTTTAAGATCATCTATTGCCTAGATGACAAAAATAGCAAAGCTGATACATTTTCCTGTCAGGTTGATCCTGACCTTAAGGAAGGGGGGGAGAAGCAGGACCATATGATTTAGATGTTCAAACTTGGTCAATTCTAACGAGGTGCAAGTGAGGAGGTACTAGTAACGCACCGAATTATGGCAGTGAAAGCCTCACAGATGGAAGAATCAACTTGGTCAAAGGAAATCCTAGAGGCTGGTCTCATAGATGAAAAGTGGTTAGAGATTTGGAACGCATTAAAGTTTAGCAAGGAGTATCTTGGTCTTGAGTACTATGGTTTGGAAGATGATATGGTGACCTATAAAAGACATTTATATATTCCTGACAACAACTCACTCAAACTAAAGGTGGTATTCCAAAGCTATGATGCTAAAGTTGCAGGATACTTTGGATGTGATAAAATCTTCGAACTAATGAAATAAAACTACTACTGGCCAAATATAGAAGATTGGGTACATGACTACGTTCGTATATGCGACGCTTGCTAGTGCAATAAAATAATGCGACACAAGAAATATGGCAAGCTCGTACCTCTTCCAATTCCTTATAGGCCATGGGAATATATTTCGATAGATTTCATTACTGATTTACCTCCAGTCAAAGGGTATAATCAGATCTAGTTTATTATTGATAGGTTTACTAAGATATCATATTTCATTCCTTTAAAGAACCGAAAGGCTAAGGAGTTAGCTGAGATATTTGTCAAGAAGGTGTGGAGACTATATAGGTTGCTGAAGAGGGTTATTTCAGATAGGGACTTAGTATTCATAAGTTTATTTTGGATAAAAATCATATAATTATTAGGAATTGAGTTGAATAATTCCTCGGCATATCACCCCCAAATGGATGGTCAAAGTAAATGAGTCAGTCAGATCCTAGAGCATTATCTACGAACGTATTACTATTGGGATTAGGACGATTGGATTAAGTTACTTCCGTTTGCTGAGTTTTGTTATAATAATACTGTCTACTCTAGTATACAATATACTCTTTTTTATATAGCATATAGCCAACACCCCGAAAACAATTTTCAGAACCCAACTGAGGCCTCAACCAAATCTAACAACCCTGAGGCAGCTAAGATGGTCGAAACTCTGGACATAATAAGAGAGGCTATGAGGGAAAACATGAAGATAGTATAGGCCCACATGTTACAATACTATAATCTTAATATAGCAGAAAAGGAACCGATATTCAAGGTAGGAGACTGGGCTATAATAAATACTAAGAATATTAAGACTAGGCGTCTGACCAAGAAGCTTGACTACAAGCTTTGAGAGAAGTTTAGAATCAAATGACTCATTAGTACTTATGCTTATGAGTTAGAACTTTTACTGAGCATAGGCAAAATATACCCATCTTCCACATCAATCTGATAGAACTCTACTACCTTAACATGATTGCCGGCAGATGTTTGCTAATACCCCCTCCTGTTGATCTCGAAGAATTGGAGTATCAGATTGAGAAGGTTAGGACTAGTAAGCTTCGAAAGGGAAGAGTTATATATTTGGTTTCTAAGAAGGGTTATAGTCTTGATGATAATATATAGGAACCATATGAGAACTTGAAGAATGGAGGCTCTGAAATCGTTCAGAAATTCTACCTGAATAATTCTCGTAAGCCATGGGACCCTAATAATATCTTATGAAGATTTTTCATTTTTTCTTATTTAGGTTTTAGATTTTTGGAATTATCTTTCATGCATTTTTATTTCCCACCTGTATTTCTTATGCCATTTTCTATCCCAAGGGTGCAATGAGACATACGCAGCTATGTTTCAGCTGTTGTATATAAGGACTAGTCCTCAAGCCCTATCTATAGTTGTTAGTAGTAATACTGATTCTATTTACATGATTAATTAAGTTCTTATAGACAAGAACATTAAGGGGGGAGGCACTGTCACGGGGTGACATCCAACTCTACTATAGGTACTTGAGTTCCTATAGAACGACTCTGGATATTCATATAGACCCTAGGTATACTTATAGTAGTGTGGTATAAACTTTTCTAGTACTTATCTATAAGAGATAAGTATATAAAATGGGTTCAAACCTCGGAGTAGTATTTAACTATTATAGATAGTTAAGACCCTTATGGCACGCCCATAGACCCTTGAGGGAGCTACAATTTAAGTTCCATAAGTATCTGATCAATGCTTCAATGGTTATATCTAAATCAATACACTGACTATATACATATATACTAGCTATATTAGCTATTATCCTAAAGTCTTAGCTTTACCCTGAACTGAAGTTATTATCCTGAACTTTAAGAAAATAACTCGGTAAAAATAAATAAAATAATAAAGCCATGAGGGTGTACTTTAGACCAAAGTGCATTCGATGATATTATAAGGAAGTATGCTCTAAGCCAAGGCTAAAGATACAGTTGAAATATAAAGTTCTTCAAATTTAATATTTCAAAGTTATATTTAGACCTATTCAACACCCTAATTCCATTTTCATAATCTATTTTATGAACTGAGTAATACGTGTAGAGTTATAAGACCTTTAGTAAGGTTAAATTAAATTCACAAGAAAGTTTATCTATTACTGATAATAAGCCTATGAATAATATAGGCATCAAGATGAATTAAGATTCTATAATCTTTTATGCATTAACGCCTATCCAATGATAATCTATTTATGACCTATATGTCTTTATTAATAGAGTTATAAGCAGCTGAAAATTATTTTCAATGGATATTAGATACTATTAAAAAAATACTACTGCAAGCTCAAATAAGATGACTCTATAATACTATTGGGTATTTATTTGATAGTATCGGGAATTAGTATTATATCAGAAATAGAAATTAGTTATCTCAGCTTAGTATTCTTTAATGGAATAAGTCGGCTTATGTAAAGTATATGGAACATACAGGCATGGGAATCTTCTTTACGTTCAGGTCAGTAACCTGTAACAATAAGCACAGATTATGACTATGTTAACAAAAGTGTAAATGGCATAATACTTAGGAAGAAATTCTGAAGAGTGACGGGTAGGTGTGTATCTCCCAAAATATTTTATCAAAGAATATCTACCATCACTGCATGTTATAAATAGTGAGAGTAGTTTTTAGTTGAATCTAATTCTACTATCAAAAGTATTCAAAAGCAAGAGCACCTCAAGTACATGAAACCTACAAAGTTCTAAGTCTAGTTTTCTTTATTCCCGACTGACGAAAAGATTTATTTTCTGTTTCGAAATAAGATCTGTCATGAAGGATTAAAACAGATTGAACTTTCTACTATGGGATTATATTCGGTATTATGGAATAGATATTGTTGCAGCAGAATAAGTACGGCCGTCCTATTTTCTAGTTGCAAGAGCACTATAAGGGTTAATAGAGCTCTCATAATACTGGCCATATTTCTGGTGTCATACTGTCTTGTTGTACTAGCAAGTATCATATATATAGATATAATTATATACATAATCTTTCATATTCAGTTAGTAGTAATTTCATTTTATTAGTTCAAAGGTTTTGTTATATCTAAAGTATCCTGTAACTTTAGCATTATGGCTCTAGAATACTACCTTTAGCTTAAGTAAGTTGTTTTTAAGAATATACAAAAGTTTTTTATAGGTCACTATATCATCTTCCAAACCATAGTGCTTAAGACTGGGATACTCCTTGCCAAACTTCAACGTGTTTCCAATCCCTAACCACTTCTTATCCATGAGGCTAACCTCTAGGATTTCCTTTGACCAAGTTGATTCTTCTATCTATAAGGCCTTCACTACCATAATTCAGTGTGTTACTAGTTCCTTCTCACCTAAACCTAGTTGGAATTGACTAGGTTTGAACATCTAAATCATATGGTCCTGCTTCTCTCCTCCTTCTTCAAGGTTAGGATCAACCTGACGGGAAAATATATTTGCTTTGCCATTCTTTTCATCTAAGTGATAGATAATTCTGAAATTGAACTGGCTTAATATTTTCGCCCATCGAGCCTATCTTCCATTGAGTAACTTTGTAGAATTAAAGTACTCTTAGTTTTTATAGTTAGTATATATAATTATTTCCTTTGAGGTACCTATCAAAAAGTATCTCTATTCCTGAAAGCAGTTGATAATTATAACTATTTCTATATCATACACATCATAGTTGAGTTTTGCTTGAATAAAACGCTTTGAGTAGTAGGTAACTAGATACCAATATCTATTTAGTTCCTTCTAGGATAGGATACCAGCCTTTGCTAGATCAGATATATCTACCTCAATCATTTTTGGTCGTTCAGGATGATAATAGCATAGTATTGGGGCTGTAGTAAACTTATATTTTAGTTTATCAAAAGCTTTCTGATACTGCTATATTTAGTTCTAAGGAACTCCATTCTGTATTAATGTTTAAATCAGAAGAGCTAAACTACTAAATCCTTTAATAAACTAATAATAGAAATTAGCAAAACCAATAAACTTCTATACCTTTTTGATGTTCTGAGGGGCTTACCATATAAGGATGTCCTCGCTTATCTTCTGGCACATCTGTATCCCTTTTGTGCTAACCTTAAATCCCATGAATTCTACCTTGGAGATATAGAAGATATACTTGTTAATATTGACACAAAGATTATTCTCTGTTAACTTCTACAGTACCCAACGGATAAGCTTGACATGTTTCTCTTTAGTCTGAGTATATATAAGGATATTATTAATATATATAATAATCCCTTGATCGATTCTTTTAGATAGAATATTATTAACATATTATTGGAAGACAGATAGAGTATTAGTTAGCTCAAAAGGCATAATTGTAAACTTATACAAGCCAAATCTGGTCTTGAATGCTATCTTTCATTTATCTTCATCTATTATTCTTAGCAAGTTAAACCCAAGTTTTAAGTCGAATTTGGAGAAAATCTATAAAGTACTAACTTGTTCCATAAGAGTAGTCATGAGTAGCAGGGGATATTTATCTTTTTTAGTAATAGTATTGAGATCTCTATATTCTATGACTATTCAAAGCTTATTATTAGGTTATTTAGTGAAGAAAATAGGAGTGCTAGCACTGCTTTTGCTTAGTCTAATCTTGCCAGTTTAGAGCATTTTATTAAGGTATTCTTTGAGAAGCTCCAACTTATTGGGGGAGAGGAGATATAACTTTTCCGATGGCAGACTTTTTTCTTCTTCTAACTCAATTGTTATGTTCTATGGACTATTAGAGGGAAGGGTGGATTGTATCTCCTTTCTAAAGATTTTTGCAAAATCCTCATACTAAGATGGCAATCAATCAGCAAGTTCCTCTAGGTTCTCACTTGCAGTTATTTTCATAACCTTGTGAACATTTCTATTTGTGAACTTCTAATAATCCTATTCCCTAATCTTAATAAGTCTGATATACTGAGTCTCTGTAAGTACTTCGTCAAAGTTAGTAAAATTAGTAACCTCTTTGATTTCCAATACCTGTAATAAGAGATGTTATTTCTTATTATTTTTTTATCTCGTATTTTCTATATCTATTATTACTCTATAACTGCCGAATCTAGTAGTTAGTTACTCAGTGGAACTGGCCAGCTCGTGTACACCCTCGAGGATGTAGCATAGCCCTGGTATAGCCCCATTCCTATAACTTATATATTTTCTATAACTCATGTTTCCTATGACTTATGTAATTCCTATGACTCATATTTCCTATGACTCATATTTCCTATAACTCATGTAGCACTGCCCCACGGCAAGTGCCATATTCTATATATTCTGAACTATCAGATACGTTGTTGAACAAGTATAAAAGGAGCACGAATTCCCCTTTGGAATCTTCTCCTTAGACTACTCAGATAGACAACAACCGACTACAGATTAGTTAGTTAGCAAACAATCTAAATGGAGATTACACCTGTTAATTAATGTTCCTAAGGGAACTCCCACTTAACAACCACTACCCTTCTGAGGCAATCCTTCAGAAGAACCGGTATACATATACATCCATTCTAGCGGATATAGATTGTATAAATGGTACCAAATGACTACTGTCTAGTATTATTCATTACAATACCCTCTTAGGCTCGAGCCTATAAGGAGTAGTGACTTATAGCCTATCATAATTGGCAATGATCTAATCTATCTCCAAAATGAGTAGAAGACCTGGTTCAAGGCACACAACCTTAGTTACTAGGTCAAAAGTTTTATTTTACCCTGATCTTATATTAGAGACTTCCATCTGTAGGTTCCAAACCTGCACTGTGCTAAACCTTTTGAGAATCGAGCCGTCAGCTCTCTCTAATCTTAGTTTTTTCTACTTCTTAACCCAAAGTAACATCATCTGTTCTATAAAATCAGAATTGAAAATCATAGCTTCTGCATTAGTATCAACTAAAGCATTAATAGAAAGTTTTCTTTTTATTCCTCTATATATCTATAATAACTTAATAGAGATAAGAAACTTTAGCCTATCAGATTTCAATACCTTTATACCTAATTTTCCTGCTAAAGAGATATCCTTTATTCCATCTAATAAAATATCTAGCACTACTACCTTTTGTAGTCTTTTTTAGAGTTCGCCGATAAGAGAAGCCACCTCATTATTGGCTTTTCTTTTTATCCCTATTTTTATATTTTTATTTAGTAAAAAAAAAAAAGTAGAAGAAGACAAATTATAAGAAATAGAACTAATAAAAGTGGGGTCAATATCTATAGGTTCTCTAATATGTTCCTCCTTCCAACTACCAATAAAGATGTTCTTCTTCACAATACAAATAAAAACCAATCCTACAAGACTATCTGATCTGATATACTAGATGGCCTACATGTCTAACAGTCTGAGTTCTCCCCATATTCTAACTCATCGTTACTAATTCTCAAACTAAAAAAAACTTCAAGTATCTCTACTAGAGCTACCACTGTTACTACCTTCTTAACTTCCTCCTTAGCCTTATCCTTTCCTTTAGACTCTGCTAATGGTTTCTATCCAACTGTATAGTCACCTATCATATGGTTTTTATCCCCACACTTGATATACTGCATATTTTTCTTCTGAGCTTAGCATATAGTATAGGTAACCACATCTTAGCTAGACTTTTTTTCTTTTTTTGAGGAAGTATTGGACTTGAGTTTGGATTTAGTGTTGAGTTTGGCTTTTGCTTTCTGCTTCGGCTTTGAGATTTAGTCCTTGAGGTTCTCAAACTTTTTCTCATTAGTTTTAGGAGCAGGGACTACCTCCTTCTTTGCACCAGCAGCTTGTTCTTTTTGACGGAACTAGCTTTATATGTATACCTCCCTTACCTTCTCATACTCAACTTAGGACCCAGTATTCATGATAGTCTAGAAGTATATTTCTATACTAGTAGGTATCTTATCAAGAATATCCTTATCAATGCTAACTTAGACTATGTGGGCTCTGGTCTCGAGTTGAATAGCTGTGATCAGGTGCTCTCAGAACTGTTCTTATGATAGTTCTACTACCAACTAATAAACCCTGACCCAAGTAATAAAATTCTTTATCAACTAACCTTTTTTTTGGTACTCCTTTTGAAGGGAGACCTTTGCATCATATTACTCATACTGGTTCTAGTAGATATTAATGAATTCTCACTTGAAGACATTAAATATGTCCTATTCGACCCATCCAGAATTAGTATCTGATATTCGTTTATGCTAGTTAGTATAATACTAGGTGCTTGCTCTGCCTATTAATAGATCTACTATGAACAAGATTTTTTTATTATAGGTATAATATATCAGTAGTATGTATTCAAATATGTGGTCTACCTTTATTAAGAATTCCTTTACTTTATTTAAAGTTCTATCGAACTTTGAAGATAAGAGGAGATTTTGAGGTTCTTTCTTTTTAGAAAGAACCTTAGACTTTTTAGCTGGCGGTGGAAGAGATGGTAGTGGAAGTAGTAGTGGTGGAGGTATAAGACTACCTACTAGGCCAGTGTGAATATTATGAATAAAACTATTCATACTATCCTATCAAAGGCACTTTATAGTAGGTTAGTTAATTAAAAGCTCTTGTAAGTCTTTGAGCTTCCTCTTATAAGTTTGAATTAAGTGCAAGAGAGCCTCAACTGATTCTTTAATTGTTTCACAGCTCTAGATGCGATCATCTTTTTCCTATTTGATCACCTTTTACATTTAGTTACTTACTTTACTTACATCAGCTTTGATCATATTAAATGAAGTTTTGGCTATATTAATGATTACTCCTGTATCTTGAGTAAGTTTAACGATTAGTGATTCCTACTGCTTCTCTAATACCTTACTAATGGATACATTTAGACATTTTACTATATCTTTTTACCCAGCGGTTTGGCCTTTAAAAGTCATTACTTCTTCAGTTACTTACTATCATAGTAACTTTAAATCCTTATAAGTGGAATTGGCTCCTTCAAAAACCACTTAATGAGCCTTTTGAGCTACCTCATGAGATTTTTGAGTTTCTACTAGGAGAGTTGCCTATGTTTGAAGACCTCTAGTAAGGTCTGAGATTTCGGCTCGATGGCGTTCGAACTTAGTCACTCCATCTTAAATAATACAAGCTAATAGCTTGTCATATTGTTCGTGACTTATTGTGAAAGGTGTAGCTCTAGTAGGGTATAGTGGTAGATATATTAGGTATTGAGAGGAGGTATTGCTACCTGTTTATCGTAATGGTCATTGAGCTAGTGGGTCTATTTAGTATAATAAATATAGTAGAAATCCTTACAAGTATAATATTAATTCATTAGGAGAATAAAACTATTGCCTAAAAGATCCTATTCCTCATGAGAGGATATCTTCCATTAGTATATTATCTTCTATATCAGTTCCTGATTACAGAAGGTTATACAGTCGCTATGTAATAGTATGAGGTATGATATCTGAGTGTATAATAGATTAGTAGGGTTGGGTAAACCCTCTAGGTATCTAGAAATTAGACATGATAATTTGAGTATACAGATAATAAACAAGATGAGAATTACTTATCTATAAAGTAATCTTATGGGGGCCCTATTCACTCTTATAGTACTCCAGCAACTAAAGAATAGGACGGCCGTACTTCTACTGCTACAACAATATTTATTTTACAATTCAGAATAAAATCTTATAGCAAAAAGTTCAATCTGCTTTAGCCCTTTCTGACAGATCTTATTTCACAATATAAAATAAATCTTTCATTAGTTAGGAATAAAGTAAATTAGATTTAGAACTATATACGCTTCGTATATTTGAGGTACTCTTGCTTTTGAATACTCTTGATAGTAGAATTAGATTCAACCAAGATCTACTCTTACTATTTATAATACGCGATAATAGTAGATATTTCTTAATAAAATATTTTATAGGATATATACCTACTCATCACTCTTTGGAATTTCTTCCTAAGTGTTATACTATCCACACCTTTATTAACGTAGTCATAATCTGCACTTGTTGTCACAGGTTACTAGCTCGAATATAGAGAAGACTCCTATGCCTGTATGTTTTATATATTTCACTTAAGCTAAATTATTCTATTAAAGAATACTTAGTCAAAATAACTAATTTCTATTGATGATATAAGACTAATCCCCAATACTATCGAATAAATACCTGACAGTATCATAGTGTCATCTTAATTGAGCTTGTAGTAGTATTTTCTTAATAGTATCTAGTATCTATTGAAAATAATTTTCAACTGCTCATATCTCTATTAATAAAGACTTGTGGGTCAAAAATAGATTATCATTAGATAGGCGTCAATACGTCGAAGATTATAGAATCTTAATTTATCTCAATACCTATATTATTCATAGAGTTGTTATCAGTAATAGATAAATATCTTAATAGATTTAATTGACCTTATTAAAGATCTTATAACTCTGCGAGTATTACTCCAATCATAAAATAGATTGCGGAAATGGAATCAAGATGATAAATAGACCTACATGGAACTTTGAAATATTAAATTTGAAGAACTTTATATTTCAACCATATCTTTAGGCTTGGTTCAGGGTGCACTCTCTTATAATATCACTGGACGTACTTTAGTCTAAAGTACGCCCTCATAGCTTCATTATTTTATTTATTTTTGCCAACTTATTTTTCCAAAAGTTAGGATAATAACTTTAGTTTAGGGTAATACCAAGACTTCAAGGTAATAGCTAGTATAGCTAGTATATATGTATATAGTTAGTATATTGATTTAGATATAACTATTGAACCATTGATCGGATACTTATGAAACTTAAACCGTAGCTCCCTCAAGGGTCTAGAGGCATATTATAAGGGTCTTAACCATCTATGATAGTTATATACTACTCCGGGGTTTATACTCATTTTATATACTTATCTTTTATAGATAAGTATTAGATAAGCTTACACCATACTAATATAAGTATACCTAGAGTCTATATGGATATCTAGGGTCGTTCTATAGGAGCTCAAGTACCTATAGTAAAGCTGGATATCACCCTGTGACATTCAGGGCTTCCAACTTTAATTCTTTGGATTTGGACATAACTTTGATAAGTATTTCTAGAAGTTCTTATATTTCTTGTACTGTAGTAGTTTTCTTCTTCTTTTTTACAATTAGTACAGGTTCGTCCTGTTTGCTAGAGAGGTCACTATCTCTATCTTTTGCAGTTGCCTTACCTTTTCCTTTTGGTAGTGGTGGTAGTAGTATTCCATTAAAGCTAGTTCCTCTAGGCCTGGTAGAGCTTAAGGTAAATTCTACTTGATTTCCAGATAAAAGAAGTAGTAGAGTACCTCTTTTATATCTTTGTTGCTACCGATCGAATGCATTGTCTAAGTCCTCATACTTTTCTATTCTTTTCCCATCCTTAACTTCTTGTTCTAGTACTTTATCTAGGTATAGGAGTTCTTTTACAGGCGAGTCCCATTGCCAGTCTATGTTATCAGGTTCTGTTGGCCCTACATAAGTCTTCAGGGCTTGTTTTAGTGAATACTTTATCTCAAATATAGTTTATACTATATATTGAGTCATTATCTGAAGATAATAAAACTGGACCTTATTTTTCTCTTCTAGCTAATACACTCGAGCTTGAACTATTTCTAACTACTTATTTACAAATGCCTTTATGCCAGTTTGGAACTATATCCAGAACTTATCTATCTTTATAGGTTTCTCTTCTGGTATATTAATATTCTTGACTAGGATCTTTTTGGCACGTTTATGAAGTTACTAGATAACAAGTACTTTGACGTTATCTGAGATGGTGATAAGTTCTTTCTATTATTTAATTTGAAGAAGGGTGGATATTCTTAATAAAGATATTAAGTAGTAGTAGTACTTAATATTATAGTATAACGGGAGTGTATAGTCATAGCTGTAGAATAAAATAATAAGATATTATTCACAAGTATAAAATAATATTAAGCGATTACTTCCTATTATTTTGTATGATGTCTATGAGGATAGAATTCTGTCTCTAGCGGGTATGATTAAATACCTACTTTGGAATACTAAAGCTTCCTTTGAAAGGCTATCTATAGGTGTAGATGCTGAATCAATTCCCTCAATTATTGACTAACTAACTATATTGTAGTTGATTACCCCTACACCCTTGGCTACTAATAACCTAGCTATCTCGTATCATACTCGATAGTACATATAGCTTTTTGATCCGAAGAGGTCCTTTGCTACTTCTAATGTATTATCTAGTCTCTAAGTAATATTATTATATTACCTATTATTAGCTAACTCGAATGACACTTCTCTCTTTAATATAGTACATTATTAGTACTTAGGAAGCTACCCCACTAGCTTGTAATTTCCTATTCTAAAGAATATTCTAGGTATGTATCAACACCTATGACATAGAGGCAAAACTTCTAGTCGAATCTCAGGAGGTCTATAAGGTAGCTCAGGAAGCTTATCAAGTAGTCTTTGAAGGAGCTAAAGCTACCTATGAGAATTTAAAGTTACTATAATAGTAAGTAACTAAAGTAGTAGCAGCTCTTAAAGGCTAAACCACTAGGTAAGAAGATATAGTTAAAGGTTAAACTATATCTATTAGTAAGATGTTAGAGAAATAGTAGGAATTACTAACTGATAAACTTCCTAAGAATACTGGAGTGATTATTGATATAGCCAAAATTGAATTTGATATGATAAAAGCTGACATAGATAAAATAAGTAACTAGATGGAAAAGGCAATCAAACAGAAATAAGATGATCGCATCTAGAGCTATAAGACAATTAGGAAATCAGTTGAAGCTCTTTCCTACCTGATTCAGACTCATAAGAGAAAGCTCAAAGACTTACAAGAGCTTCCTATCAACTAACCCATTACAAAGCACGTTCGATCAGATAGTATAGATAGTTTTATCTGTGATATTCATAATGGCCTTGTAGGTAATCTTGTACCTCCACTACTACTATCTCTGCTACTACCATTTCCTCTACCTCTAGCTAAAAAGACTAAAGTTCTTTCCAAAAAAAAACAACTCTAAAACCTTTTCCTACCTCCAAAGTATAATGGAACTTTAAATAAACTCAAAGAATTCCTTATAAAGGTAGATCATACGTTTAAATGTATACTATTAATATATTTTACTCATAGTAAAAAAATATTGTTCATAGCAGATCTACTTATAGGAGGAGCTAGTACCTAGTACTATGCTAACTAATATAAACAAATACTAGATGCAAACTCCAGATACATCAAATGATACATATTTAATGTTTTCAAATAAGAATTTATTAATACTCTGAAAAAACTAGTATAAGCAGTGGGATATAAAGGTCTCTTTTTAAAAGGAATACTAGAAGAAAAGTAAGTTAATGAAAGATTTCATTACTTAGGTCAAATAATTATATATATACATCATAAGAACCTTGAGTACTTTAATTCTATAAAGTTACTTAATCAAAAGCAGGCTAAATGTATAGAAATACTAAGCCAATTCAATTTTAGAATCATCTACTACTCAAGTGATAAGAATAGCAAAGCTGATGCATTTTTCTGTCAGGTTGATCCTGACTTCGATGAAGGAGGAGAGAAGTAGGATTACAAAATTCGAATATTCAAACCTAGTCAATTTCAACTGGGTTTAGTTAAGGAGGAACAAGTAATGTGTCAAATTATGGTGGTAAAGACCTTATAGATAGAAGAATCAACTTAATCGAAGGAAATCCTAGAGACTAGCCTTATAGATAAGAAGTAGTTAGCAATTCAGAATATATTGAAGTTTGGTAAGGAGTATTATAGTCTTAAGTACTATGGTTTGGAAGATAACATGTTAACATATGAAAGACATTTATATATTCTTGACAACAACTCACTCAAGCTAAAGGTAGCATTCTAGAGGCATGATGCTAAAGTTGCAAGATACTTTGGATATAATAAGATCTTTGAACTAATAAAACGAAATTACTACTAGACGAACATTTAAGATTGGATATATAACTATGTCTATATATACAATAGTTGCCAGTATAACAAGATAGCATGATATAAGATATATGGTAAGCTCATACCTCTTCTAATTCTCTATAAGCCATAGAAATATATTTTAATAGAGTTTATTACTAATTTACCTCTAATTAAGTAGTATAATTAAATCTGAGTTATTGTTGATAGGTTTACTAAGATAGTATATTTCATTCCTTTGAAGAACTAGAAGGTAAAAGAGTTAGCTGGAATATTTGTCAAGGAGGTATGGAGACTATATAGGTTGTCAAAAAGAGTTGTTTCAGATAGGAACTCAATATTTATAAGTTCTTTCTGGATAGAAGTCATGTAGTTATTAGAAGTTGAATTAGATAAGTCCTCAGTATATTACCCCCAAACAGATAGCCAAACTAAATAGGTAAACTATATCTTAAAGGATTATCTATGGATGTATTGCTGTTGAGATCAAGATAACTGGGTTGAGTTACTTCTATTTGCTGAGTTCTATTACAATAACACTGTCCACTCTAGTACTAAACGTACTCCCTTTTATATAGCATATGGCTAACACCCTAAGAACAACTTTCAGAACCCAACCAAGGCCTTAAGTGAATCTAATAATACAAAAGCCACTAAGACAGTCGAAACTCTAAATGTAATAAAAAAGGCTATAAGGGAGTATATAAAGGTAGTGCAAGGTCACATGTCAAAATACTATAATCTGAAGGTGGTAGAGAAGAAACCAACATTTAAGGTAAGAGACTGGATTATAGTTAATACTAAGAATATTAAGACTAGGCGTTCGACCAAGACACTTGACTATAAGCTCTAAGGAAAGTTTAGAATCAAATGATTTACTATTACCTATACTTATGAATTAGAACTTCCCTTGAGTACAGGCAAAACCCACCCCATCTTCCATATTAGTCTATTGGAACTCTACCACTTTAACACGATTGCTAGCAGATATTTGCCAACACCCCCTCCTGTCGATTTTGAAGAATCAGAGTACCAAATAGAGAAGGTTAGGACTAGTGAGCTTTAGAAAGGAAAAGTTATGTACTTGGTCTTCTGGAAGAGTTACAGTCCTGATAATGATACATTTGAACCATACACGAACTTAAAGGCTAGAGATTCTGAAATTATTCAGAAATTATATCTAGATAATTCTTATAAGCTACAGGATCTTGATGATATCTTATGAGAATTTTTTATTTTTTCTATTTAGGCTTTAGGTTTTTAGAATTATCTTTTACGCATTTTTTATTTTCTACTTGTATTTCTTATGCTATTTTCTGTCCCAGGCGTGCAATGAGACGTACGCAGCTGTGTTTCGGCTGTTGTATATAAGGACTAGTCTTCAAGCTCTATCTATAGTCATTAGTAGTAATATTGATTTTATTTATATGATCAATTAGATTCTTACAGATAAGAATCTCAAAGGTGAAGGCAGTGTCAAGAGGTAATATCTAGCCCTACCATAGGTACTTGAGTTCTTATAAAATGATTCTAGATATTCATATGGACTCTAAGTATACTCATAGCAGTATAGTGCACGTATTACTAATACTTATCTATAAGAGATAAGTATATAAAACGGGTATGAACCTTGAAGTAGTATATAAGTATTATAGATAGTTAAGACCCTTATGGCACGCCCATAGACTCTTGAGAGAGCTACGGTTAAAGTTTTATAAGTATCCGATCAATGGTTCAATAGTTACACCTAATTCAATATACTGACTATATATATATATACTAGCTATACTAGCTATTACTCTGAGGTCTTAGTATTACTCTGAACTAAACTTATTACTGTGAACTTTAGGAAAATAACTCGGTAAAAATAAATAAAATAATAAAGCTACAAGGGCGTACTTTAGACTAAAGTGTATTTGGTGACATTATAAAGAAGTATGCTCTAAGCTAAGGCCAAAGATATACTTAAAATATAAAGCTCTCTGAATTTAATATTTCAAAGATATATCTAGGCCTATTCATCACCCTGATTCTATTTCTGCAATCTATTTTATGATTGGAGTAATACTCATAGAGTTATAAGACCTTTAGTAAGGTTAATTAAATGTATAAGGATATTTATTTATTACTGATATCAACTCCATGAATAATATAGGCATCGAGATGAATTAAGATTCTATGATCTTCTACGTATTGACGCCTATTCAATAATAATCTATTTATGATCCACTAATCTTTATTAATAGAGTTATAAGTAGTTCAAAATTATTTTTAATGGATACTAGACACTATTAAGACAATACTACTATAAGCTCAAATAAGATGACTCTACGATATTGTTAAGTATTTATTTAATAGTATCGGGGATTAGTGTTATATCAGAAGTAGACATTAGTTATCTCAGCTAAGTATTCTTTAATAAAATAAGTTGGCTGAAGTAAAGTATATGAAATATGTAGGTATGGGAATCTTTTCTATGTTTGGACTAGTAACCTATAATAATAAGTACAGATTATGACTGCGTTAATAAAGGTGTGGATGGCATAACACCTAAACAGAAATTCTGAAGAGTGATGGGTAGGTATATATCTCCTAAAATATTTTATCAAGAAATATCTACTATTATTAAGTATTATAAATAGTGAAAGTAGTTCTTGGTTGAATCTAATTCTACTATCAAGAGTATTCGAAAGCAAGAGAACCTCTAGTACATGAAGCCTACAAAGTTCTAAGTTTAGTTTTCTTTATTTTCAACTGACAAAAAGATTTATTTTATATTTTGAAATAAGATCTATCATAAAGGATTAAAGTAGATTAAACTTTTTGCAATAGAATATTATTCTGTATTATGGAATTAGTATTATTATGGTAGTAAAAGTACGGCCGTCCTATTTTTTAGTCGCAAGAGCATTATAAGAGTTAGTAAGGCCCCTGTGATAGATATATAGGTAAATCAGTAACAAGTATTTTTGTAATAAGAGATGTTATTTCTTTTTATTTTATTATCTTATATTTTCTATATTTGTTATCATTTTATAGCTACTGAAATCTAGTAGTTAGTTATTCAGTAGAACTTGCCATCTCGTGTACATTCTTGAGGATGTAGGACAGCCCCAGCATAGCCTCGTTCCCTATAACTCATGTATTTCCTATGACTCATGTCTTTCTTATGACTCATATTTCCTATGACTCATATTTCCTATGACTCATATAGCAGTGCCCCATAGTAAGTACCATATTCTATGTATTCTGAACTATCAAATATATTATTGAACAAGTATAAAAGAAGTATGAATTCCTCTCTGGAATCTCCTCCTCAGACTTCTCTAATAAATAATAACTGACTATAGATTAGTTAGTTAGCAAATAATCTAAGTAGAGATTATACCTGTTAATTAACGTTCCTAACAGAACTCTCTACCTTATAATAACTACTTTTGTGAGGCAATCCCTCAGCAGAACCAGTATACATATATATCCATTCTAGTAAATATAGATTGTATAAATAGTACTAAATAACTACTGTCTAATATTATTCATTATATTTTCTTAATATCCAAAGTTAATCTCTACTACTTATAACTCCTTATCTTAAGGCCTGATCAACCTTAATGATACTTTTTTATACTTTTTAGTATAATTTATCTCAAATACAACAACGACATTATAAAATACAACTAGCTATAATAACAACTCATGAGATATCAGATTCTCAACTGCAGTATAAGTATAAGACTTAGAAGCAAGCTAAGCAGAGCTCTAATAGGCAGTAGTTCCCTACATAAAAGTATCCCACCCCCATTCTTGATACTTTTTCCAGTACTCTCGACAAATCTACTTGTACTTCTAGCAATCCAAAATATTATACTGGAAATGAAAAACATGGTACATCATCAAAAAACTGACACTATAAGTTCCAGGAAGAATCAATGTACTAAGGAAACGATCATCATCTCATGGCTCATGAATCACTTTCTGTATACTAGACAATATCTTAATGAAAGTCTCAACACCTTTACCATCTACTTTAACATTATAATTAGAAAACAAAATACTCTTACCGGACGACTCAGAAGTAGAAGACGAATTAGGTCTATAAAACGTATTCGGACTCTGCCAAGCTACTACACTATTATCACTATCAACTGAGCCAACATTATCTTCAGTCAAGCAGATATCCAACAAATCCCTTTCAATAATATTACTAGAACAATAAGGTATTAAAATAGAAAAGTAGCTTGAAGATTGAATCTATCGATCTAAACTAATAGGTTGCAGAGTAATAATTGATGTTATGGAGGCCCTATTAACCTTTATAACGCTTTTGTGACTAGAAAATAGGACGGCCGTACTTCTACTACTACAACAATACTTATTCCACAATACAGAATAATATTCTATAGTAGAAAGTTTAATCTGCTTTAATCCTTCATAATAGATTTTATTTTGAAATACAAAATAAATCTATTTATTAGTTGGGAATAAAGAAAACTAGACTTAGAACTTTGTAAGCTTTGTATACTTGAGGTACTCTTGCTTTTAAATACTCTTGATGATAGAATCAGATTCAACCAAAAACTACTCTCACTATTTATAATGTGTAGTGATGGTAGATATTCTTTGATAAAATATTTTAGAGGATGCACACCTACCCATTACTTTTCGGAATTTCTTCCTAAGTGTTATTCCATCTACACCTTTGTTAACATAGTTATAATTTGCACTTATTATCATAAGTTACTAGCCCGAATGTAGAGAAGATTCCCATACTTACAAGTTTTATATACTTCACTTAAGCTAACTTATTCCATTAAAGAATATTTAGCTGAGATAACTAAATTCTACTTCTGATATAACACCAATCCCCAATACTATTAAATAAATATCTAACAATATCATAGAGTCATCTTATTTGAGCTTGCAATAGTATTTTTTTAATAATGTCTAATTTCCATTGAAAATAATTTTCAATTACTCATAACTCTATTAATAAAGACTCAGGAGTCACAAATAAATTATCATTGGATCGGCGTCAATGTGTAGAAGATTATAGAATCTTAATTCATCTCGATACCCATATTATTCATGGAGTTGTTATTAGTAATAGATAAACTTCCATATGGATTTAATTAACCTTGCTAAAGGTCTTATAACTACATGAGTATTACTTCAATTATAAAATGAATTGCGGAAATAGAATCAGGGCAAAGAATAAGCCTAGATATAACTACGAAATATTAAATTCGGAGAACTTTATATTTCAAGCCTATCTTTAGCCTTAGCTCAAGATATACTCCCTTATAATGTTACTGGACGTACTTTGGTCTAAAGTACGCTCTCGTAGCTTCATTATTTTATTTATTTTTACTAAATTGTTTTCCTAATATTAGGGTAATAATTTCAGTTCAGGGTAATGCCAAGACCTCAGGATAACAGCTAGTATAACTAGTATATATGCATATAATCAAAGTATTATTCTAGGTATAACTATTGAACTATTGATTGGATACTTATGAAACTTAAACCGTACCTCCCTTAAGGGTCTATAGGCGTACCATAAGAGTCCTAACTATCTATGATAGTTATATACTACTCTGGAGTTCATACCCATTTCATATACTTTTCTCTTATAGATAAGTATTAGAAAAGCTTATACTACACTATTATAAGTGTACCTAGAGTCTATATGGATATCTAAGGTCGTTTTATAGGAGCCTAAGTACCTATGGTAGGTGTGGATGTTACCCTATGACAGTGCCTCCCTCCTTAAGATTCTTTTCCACAAGAACCTAATTAATTATATAAATAGAATCAGTATTGGTACTAACGACTATAGATGGAGCTTAAGGACTAGTTCTCATATACGACAGCCGAAATACAGCTGCGTACGTCTCATTGCACCTCTGGGACAGAAAATGGCATAAGAAATATAGGTAGAAAATAAAAAATATATGAAAGATAATTCTAAAAACCTAAAGCCTAAATAGAAAAAAATGAAAAATCCTTATAAGATAATATCAGGGTCCTGTGGCTTACAAGGATTATCCAAATAGAATTTCCGAACAATTTCGAAGCCTTCATCCTTCAAGTTCTCATATGGTTCTTATATGTTATCATCAGGACTATAATCCTTCTAGGAAACTAAGTACATAACTCTTCCCTTTCGAAGCTTACTAGTCCTAACCTTCTTAATCTGGTACTTTGATTCTTCGAGATCGATAGGAGAGGGTATTGGCAAACGTCTGCCAGCAATCGTATTAAGGTGGTAGGGTTCCAACAGACTGATATAGAAGATGGAGTATGTTTTACCTGTGCTCGAGGAAAGTTCTAACTTATAGGTATAAATACTAATAAGTTGTTTGATTCTAAATATTCCTCTAAGGTTGTAGTTAAGCTTTTTGGTCAGACATATAGTCTTAATATTCTTAGTATTAACCATAACCCAGTCTCCTACCTTGAATGTTAGTTCCTTTTCTGCCACCTTAAGATTATAGTATTTTGACATGCAGGCCTACACTGCCTTCATGTTCTCGCTCATTACCTCTCTCAGTACGTCTAAGTTTCCGACCGTCTTAGTTGCCTCAGGGTTGTTAGATTTGGTTAAGGCTTCAGTTGGGTTCTGGAAGTTGTTCTTAAGATGTTGACCATATGCTGCGTAGAAGGGAGTACGTTTTGTACTAAAGTGGACAGTATTATTATAATAGAACTCAATAAATAGAAGTAACTTAATCTAGTCATCCTGATCTCAACAGGAATATATTTGTAGATAATGCTCTAGGATCTGGTTAATTTATTCAGTTTGACTATTCATTTGGAGGTAATATGCTGAGGACTTATCTAACTTAACTCCCAATAACTGCATAACTTCCATCTAAAAGGAACTTGTAAATAATATGGGTATTAAAATCAATTAAGATTCAATAATCTTTTACATATTGATGTCTATCTAATAATAATCTATTTGCAACCTATGAGTTTTTATTAATAGAGTTATAAGTAGTTGAAAATTATTTTTAATAGATATTAGATAATATAAAGAAAATACTACTACAAGCTTAAATAGATAACTTTATGATACTATTAGATAGTTATTTGATAGTATCAAAGATTAGTATTATATCAAAAGTAGAAATTAGGTATCTCAACTAAATATTCTTTAATAGAATAAGTTGACTTAAATAAAGTATATAAAATATGTAGGTATGGGAATCTTCTCCATATTCGAACTGATAACTTAGGATAATAAGTGTAGATTATGACTATATTAATAAATATGTAGATAGTATAATACTTATAAAGAAATTCTAAAGAATAACAGGTAGGTGTATATCTCCTAAAATATTTTATCAAAAATTCTCTACTATCACCATATATTATAAATAGTGAGAGTAGTTTTCAGTTAAATCTAATTCTACTATCAAGAGTATTTGAAAATAAGAGTAGCTTAAGTAAATAAAGCCTATAAAGTTTTAAGTTTAATTTACTTTATTTCTAACTAATAAAAAATTTATTTTATATTATAAAATAATATTCATTAGGAAAGATTAAAACGGATTGAACTTTCTACTATAGAATTCTATTCTAAGTTGCAAGATAAATATTGTTGTAGTAGTATAAGTATGACTATCTTATTCTTTAGTTGTTAGAGTACTATAAGAATGAATAGGGCCTCTATGATAAAATGTATTATAAATATAAATATACTATAGATATAAATATATTAGAGATAAATAAATAGTATAACAATCAAAGTACAAAAGAGTAGCTATAATAGAAAATATATTGAACTAAGTAATAAACTAGGATTTCTAATAGGTCTTCAACTATAGTTCTTATAACAACTTCTATGATAACTTCTATAATGACTCTCGTAATGA
This sequence comes from Tirmania nivea, assembly GCA_015179035.1. Taxonomy (NCBI): domain Eukaryota; kingdom Fungi; phylum Ascomycota; class Pezizomycetes; order Pezizales; family Pezizaceae; genus Tirmania; species Tirmania nivea. Next base: position 569,423 of record WHUY01000036.1, read on the forward strand.
CTTTCATGATAACTCTTATAAAGACTCTCATAATGACTGCTAAGAAAACTCTCATAATAATTTATGTGATATATAAAAAAGCTATTTGCTTTTTACTATCTATGTTTATTTACTTTTTCTGAGTATTTAGAAATATTAATATACTTATCATGGAGGCCCTATTCACCCTCATAGTACTTTTATAACTGAAGAATAGGATGGTTATACTTATACTACTGCAATAATATTTATTCCATAATTCAAAATAAAATCCTATAGCAGAAAGTTTAATCTGCTTTAATTCTTTCTAAAAAATCTTATTTTGTAATACAAAATAAATCTTTTATCAATTGGGAATAAAGTAAACTAGACTTCGAACTTTATAACTTTTATATACTCGAGATACTCATACTTTCGAATATTCTTGATAGTAGAATTAGATTTAACCAAGAACTACTCTCATAATTTATAATATATAATGATAGTAAATATTTCTTGATAAAATATTTTGGAGTATACGTATCTATCTGTCACTCTTTAGAATTTCTTTCCAAATGTTATGCTATCTACACCTTTATTAATACAGTCATAATCTTTGCTCATTATCATAGGTTACTAGTTCAAATATAAAGAAGATTCTTATGCCTACAGGTTTCATATACTTCACTTAAGCTAACTTATTCCATTAAAGAATACTTAGCTGAGATAACTAATTTCTACTTCTGATATAATACTAATTCCCAATACTATTGAATAAATACCTAATAGTATTATAAAGTTATCTTATTTGAACTTGTAGTAATATTTTCTTAATAATATCTAGTGTCTATTGAAAATAATTTTCAACTGCCAATAACTCTATTAATAAAGACTTATAGGTCACAAACAGATTATTATTGGATAGGAGCCAATGCGTAGAAGATTATAGAATGTTAATATATCTCGATACTTATATTATTTGTAGAGTTATTATTAATAATAGATAAACTTTTTTCTGGATTTAATTAACCTTACTAAAGGTCTTATATCTCTATAAGTATTACTTCGATCATAAAATAGATTATAGAAATAGAATTAGGGTGAGGAATAGGCCTAGATATGACTTTGAAATATTAAATTCGGAGAATATTATGTTTCAACTATATCTTTAGCCTTTACTTAGAATATACTCTCTAATAATATTACCAGATATACTTAGGTCTAAAGTAGGCTCTTATAGCTTTATTATTTTATTTATTTTTATTGAGTTATTTTCCTAAAGTTCAGAGTAATAACTTCAGTTTAGGGTAATATTAAAACTTTAGAGTAATAGCTAGTTTATGTATATATAGTCAGTATATTGATTTAGATATAACTATTGAACTATTGATTGGATACTTATAAAACTTAAACTATAGCTCCCTCAAGGGTCTATGGGTGTATCATATATACTACTTCGAGATTTATACTTATTTTATATACTTATCTTTTATAGATAAGTATTAGAAATACTTATACCAGACTGCTATAAGTATACTTAGAGTCCATATGGATATCTAGGGTCGTTCTATAGAAGCTCAAGTACCTATAGTAGGGCTGGATATCATGCTGTGACAGTGCCTCCTCCCTTAAGGTTCTTATCTGCAAGAACCTAATTGATCATATAAATAGAATCAGTATTGCTACTAATAACTATAGATAGGGCTTAAGGACCAGTCCTCATATATGACAACCGAAATATAGTTGCATACATCTTATTGTACCCCTGAGATAGGAAAATAGTATAAGAAATACAGGTAAAAAATAAAAAATATATAAAAAATAATTCTAAAAACCTAAAGTCTAATAGAAAAAAAAGAAAAATCCTCATAAGATAATATCAGGGTCTCATAGCTTACAAAGATTTGGCAGATAGAATTTCCAAACGATTTTAGAACCTCTATCCTTCAAGTTCTTATGTGGTTCCTATATGTTGTTATCAGGACCATAACCTTTTTAGGAAACCAAGTACATAACTCTTCTCTTTTAAAACTCACTAGTCCTAATCTTTTCTATCTAGTATTTTGATTCTTCACGATCGATAGGAGAGAGTATTGGCAAATATCTGCCGATAATCGTATTAAAGTGGTAAGGTTCTAACAGACTAATATGAAAGATAAAGTAGGTTTTGCTTATGCTTGAGGGAAGTTCTAACTCATAGACATAAGTACTAATAAGTTATTTGATTTTGAACTTTCCTTGAAGTTTATAGTCAAGCTTTTTAGTCAGACACCTAGTCTCAATATTCTTAGCATTGATTATAACCTAGTCTCCTATCTTAAATGTTGGTTCCTTCTCTATCACCTTAAAATTATAGTATTTTGATATATGGGTCTGTGCTACTTTCATGTTATCCCTTATAGTCTCTCTTATTGTATCTAGAATTTCAACTATCTTAGATGGCTTAAGCATATTGAATTTGGTTGAGGCCTCAGTTAAGTTCCGGAATTTATTTTTAGGATATTAGCTATATGCTATATAGAAAGAAATAAGTTTAGTATGAGAGTAGATAGTATTATTATAATAGAACTCAGTGAACGAAAGTAACTCAACCCAGTCATTCTGATCTCAATAGTAATATATCTATAGATAATGCTCCAGGATCTGGTAGACGTATTCGATTTGATTATCTGTCTAAAGATAATATGCTGAGTACTTATCCAACTCAACTCCTAATAATTACATAACTTCCATCTAAAATAAACTTGTGAATACTAAGTCTCTATCTGAAATGATCCTCTTTAGTAACCTATATAGTCTCTACACCTCCTTGACAAATATTCTAGCTAACTCTTTAGCCTTCTAGTTCTTTAAAAGAATAAAATGAGCTATCTTAGTAAATTTATTGACAATAATCTAGATCTAATTATATCCTTTAACTAGAGGTAAATCAGTAATAAAATCTATTGAAATATATTCCCATAGCCTATAGAGAATTGGAAGAGGTATAAGTTTACTATATTTCTTATATTGTACTATCTTATTATACTAGTAAGCATTATATACATAGATGTAGTTATATATTCAATCTTCCATGTTTAGCTAATAGTAATTTTATTTCATTAGTTTAAGAGACTTATCATATCTGAAGTATCCTACAACTTTAGTATTCTGGCTCTGGAATACCACTTTTAGCTTAAGTAAGTTATTGTTAGGAATATACAAATGTCTTTTATAGGTCACTATATTATCTTCCACACTATAGTACTTAAGACTAGGATACTCCTTACTAAACCTTAACCCATTTCGAATCCCTAACCACTTCTTATCTATGAAGCTAGCCTCTAGGATTTCCTTCGACTAAGTTGATTCTTCTATCTATAAGACTTTCACTACTATAATTCAGCACATTACTAATATTTTCTTACCTAAACCTAGTTAGAATTAACTAGGTTTGAATATCAGAATTGTATGATCCTGCTTCTCCCCTCCTTCTTCGAGGTTAGTATCAATCTAATAAGAAAATCTATTAGCTTTGCCATATTTATCACCTGAGCAGTAGATGATCCTAAAGTTGAATTGGATTAATATTTCTACCCATCTAGCTTATCTTCGATTAAGTAACTTTATGGAATTAAAGTACTCAAGATTCTTGAGATCCATATATATAATTATCTCCTTAGGAGCACCCATTAAGAAGTGTCTCCATTCTTGAAAGCAATTGACAATAATAACTATTTCCTTATCATAGACATTGTAATTAAGCTCTACTAGGATGAAGTATTTCAAGTAATAAGAGACTAGGTACCAATTACTATCTGGTTCCTTTTGAAATAGGATACTAGCCTTTACTAGATCGGATGTATCTGTCTCGATTATTTTTGATTATTCAGAATAATAATAGTACAGTATTGGAGCTATAGTAAACCTATATTTTAATTTATTGAAGGTCTTTTGATACTATTATATCCAATTCCAAGGAACCCAATTATATATAAATATTTGAATCAGAAGAGCCAAACTACTAAAGTCTTTAATAAACTAGTGATAGAAATTAGCAAAACTAATAAACTTCTATACTTTTTTAATATTTCGAGGGGTCTACTATACAAGGATGTCCTCAACCTTTTTCTAACTTATTAGTATTCCTTTAATACTAACCTTAAATCCTATGAATTCTACTTTGAGGATATGGAAGATATACTTATCAATATTGATATATAGGTTATTTTCTATTAGCTTTTGCAGTACCCAACAGATAATCTTGATATATTCTTCTTGAGTCTGAGTATATATAAGGATATTATCAATATATATAAGAATCCCTCGATTGATTCTCTTAGATAGAATATTATTAACATATTATTGGAAGACAGATGAAGTATTAGTTAGTTCAAAAGGTATAACTATATACTCATACAAACCATATCTGGTCTTGAATACTATCTTGCACTCGTTTCTAGTTACTATTCTTAGCAAATTAAAGCTAAATTTTAAGTCGAGTTTGGAGAAAACATATAAAGTACTAACTTGTTCTATGAGAGTAGTTATGAGTAGCAGAGGATATTTATCTTTCTTTGTAATAGCATTGAGCCCTTTATAGTCAATGACTATACTGACCTTACTATTAGGTTGTTTGGCAAAGAAAATAGAAGTACTAATACTATTTTTGCTCAATCTAATCTTACCAGTTTGGAGTATCTCATTAAAGTATTCTTTAAAAAGCTCCAGTTTATTAGAAGAAAGGGGGTATAGCTTTCCTGATGGTGAACTTTTTTCTTATTCTAACTTGATTGTCATGTCCTATAGACTATAAGAAGGAAAAACAGATTGAATCCCCTTTCAAAAGATTTTTGCAAAATCTCTATACTGAGATGGCAATTAATTAGCAACTTTTTTAAAAATTTCAGTCACAATTATTTTTATAACCTTGTAAACATTCCCATTAGTGAACTTCTAATAATCGCATTCTTTAATCTCAATAAGTCCAATATAGTAAGTTTGTATAAGTATTTCATTAAAGTTAGTAAAATTAGTAACCTCTTCAATCTTTAATACCTTTTTTAGCTCAAGTCTATAAGGAGTAGTAACTTGTATCTTATTACAATTAGCCTTAATTTAATCCATCCCTAAAATGAGTAAAAGACCTGATTTGAGATATATAACCTCAATTACCAGGTCAAGGGTTTTGTTTCACTCTAATCTTATATTAAGGACTTCCATCTGCAGGTTCTAGACCTGTACTATACTAGACCTCTTGAGAATTGAGTTGTCAGTGCTCTATAATCTTAGTCTTTTCTTTTTTTTAACCTAAAATAATATTATCTACTCAACAAAATTAGAATCAAAAATCATAGCTTATGTACTAGTATCAATCAAAGCGTTAATAGAAAGTTCCCTTTTTATTCCTCTATATAACTAAAATAACATAACAGAAATAAGAAACTTTAACCTATTAAACTTCAATACCTTTATACCTAATTTTCCTACCAAAGAGAGATCCTTTATTTTATTCAATAAAATATCTAGTACTACTACCTTGCCTAGTCTTTTTTGGAGTTCGCTCCTAAGAGGAGCTATCTCATTATTGGCTTTTCTTTTTATTTTTGTTTTTATGTTTTTATTTACTAAAGAAAAAAAGATAGAGGAAGATAAATTATGAGAAATAGAACTAATGAAAGTAGGGTTAATATATATAGGTTCTCTAATATATTTCTCCTTCCAACTATTACAGAGGTCCTATTCACTCTTAGAGCACTCTAACAACTAAAGAATAGGATGGCCATACTTCTACTACCATAACGATATTTATTCTATAACTTAAGATAAAATTCTATAGCAGAAAGTTTAATCTACTTTAATTCTTTCTAATAGATCTTATTTCGTAATATAAAATAAATCTTTCGTTAGTAAAGAATAAAGTAAACTAGATTTAGAACTTTGTAAGCTTCATATACTCAAGGTACTCTTACTTTCAAATACTCTTGATAGTAGAATTAGATTCAACCGAGAACTACTCTTACTATTTATAATACACAGTAATAGTAGATATTCTTTGATAAAATATGTTGAGAGATATGCACTTACCTGTTACTTTTTGGAATTTCTTCCTAAATGTTATGTCATCTACACCTTTGTTAATGCAGTTATAATCTGTACTCATTATCACAGTTTACTAGCCTAAATATAGAGAAGATTGCTAACCTTGTATGTTTTATATACTTTGCTTAAGCTGACTTATTATATTAAAGAATACTTAGCCAAAATAACTAATTTCTACTTCCGATATAATACCAATCCCCAATACTATTGAATAAATACCCAACAGTATCATAGAGTTATCTTAATTGTACTTCCAGTAGTATTTTCTTAATAGTATCTAGTGTCTATTAAAAATAATTTTCAACTACTCATAACTCTATTAATAAAGACTCATAGATCACAAATAGATTATTATTAAATAGGCATTAAAGCATAGAAGATTATAGAATCTTAAGTTATGTCAATGCCTATATTATTTACGGAGTTATTATCTGTAATAGATAAACTTCCTTGTAGATTTAATTAACCTTAATAAAGGTCTTATAACTCTATAAGTATTACTTTAATTATAAAATAGATTGTAGAAATAGAATCAAAGCAATGAATAGGCCTAGATACAATTTTCAAATATTAAATACAAAGAACTTTATATTTCAACTATATATTTGGCCTTAGCCTAAGGCATACTCACTTATAATGTCACTGGATGCACTTTAGTCTAAAGTACGCCCTTGTAGCTTTATTATTTTATTTATTTTTACTAAGTTATTTTCCCAAAGTTCAGGGTAATAACTTCAGTTCAGGGTAACGCTAAGACTTTAGAGTAACAGCTAGTATAGCTAGTTAATATGTATATAGTCAGTATATTGATCTAGTTGTAATTATTGAACCATTGATCGGATACTTATGAAATATAAACCATAGCTTCCTCAAGGGTCTATGGACGTGTTATAAGGGTTTCAATTATCTATGATAGTTATATACTACTCCAAGGTTCATACTTATTTCATATACTTATCTCTTATAGATAAGTACTAGAAACGCTTACACCACACTGCTATGAGTATACCTAGAGTCTATTTAGATATCTAGGGTCGTTTTATAGGAGCTCAAATACCTATAGTAGAGCTGGATATCACCCCATGACAGTACTTCCCCCCTTCAGGTTCTTGTCTGTAAGAACCTAATTGATCATACAAATAGAATTAGTATTGCTACTAATATCTATGAATAGGGCTTGAGGACTAGTCCTCATATATGACAGCTGAAACATAGCCGCATATATCTTGTTGCACTCCTGGAATAGACAATAGTATAAAAAATACAAGTAGAAAACAAAAATGCATGAAAGATAATTCAAAAAACCTAAAACCTAATAGGAAAAAAAAGAAAAATCCTTATAAGATAACATCAGGGTCCCGTGGCTTACGAGGATTATCCAAATGGAATTTTTGAACGATTTCGGAGCCTCTATCTTTCAAGTTCTCATATGGTTCTAGTGTGCGCTACAGGGCGAGTTCAACTCGAACCGACTCGCCAAGAACCGACTCGGCGAACGAGTTTTCGTCGGTTGATAACTCGCCGAGTCGGCTTTTCGCTGCCTCAACTCGACTCGCCCCTACTCGGTGATCTACAGAATACTCGGCAAGCCTTCTGTTTTATATTTATTATTTCTTCGCTCTGTCAAGCTAACACTGTCATAGAGTTCTCGTGTTACGAATTGCTTGTAATGTCACGGATCGATTCTACTGTCACGGATTGCCTGTACTGTCGGGGATCCATTCTACCGTCACCGATTGCCTGTACTGTCACGGTTGCTTCTACTGTCACCTATTACCTGTGCTGTCACATCTGTACTGTTACCGATCGCGTCTACTATCACCGATTGCCTGAACTGTCACAGTCGCGTCTACTATCACGGATTATCTGTACTATCACGAATCGCGTCTACTGTCACCGATTGCCTGTACTGTCACAGTCGCTTCTCCTGTCACCGATTGCCTGTACTGTCACGGTCGCTTCTCCTGTCACCGATTGCCTGTAATGTCACGGTCGCGTCTACTGTCACCGATTGCCTGTACTGTCACGGTCGCGTCTACTGTAACCGATTGCCTGTACTGTCACGGTCGCGTCTACTGTCACCGATTGCCTGTACTGTCACGGTCGCGTCTACTGTCACCGATTGCCTGTACTGTCACGGTCGCTTCTCCTGTCACCGATTGCCTGTAATGTCACGGTCGCGTCTACTGTCACCGATTGCCTGTACTGTCACGGTCGCTTCTACTGTCACTGATTGCCTGTACTGTCACGGTCGCTTCTACTGTCACCGATTGCCTGAACTGTCACGGTCGCTTCTACTGTCACGGATTGTCTGTACTGTCACGGATCGCATCTACTGTCACCGATTGCCTCTACTGTCACGGTCGCTTCTCCTGTCATCGATTGCCTGTCACGGTCGCTTCTTCTGTCACCGATTGCCTGTAATGTCACGGTCGCTCCTGTACTGTCGGGGATCGCTTCTACTGTCACCGATTACCTGTGCTGTCACGTCCGTACTGTCATGGATCGCGTCTACTGTCACCGATTGCCTGTACTGTTAGGGTGGCTTCTCCTATTGCCGATTGCCTCTACTGTCACGGTTGCTTCTACTGTCACCGATTGCCTGTAGTGTCACGGTCACTTCAACTGTCACGGATTACCTGTAGTATTACCGATTGCCTGTAATGTCACGTATGGCTTATACTGGCATCTATTTCGCTGTTATTGTTAGCACTCGTTACCTATTGTTTGTGTGCACTGCCAGTAAGGGCGGGAAACAACTAGGCTTGGCAGACGCCCGAGTGTAAAGGAGGTTAGTGTAGAGACTTGGCGAGTATTCTGTCGATCACCGAATACTCGGCGAGTCGGTCCGAGGTGAGTTGCGACTAGCGACGACCGAGGCGAGGCGATTACCGAACGAGTTGTCAAGGCCATGAACTCGAACCGACTCGCCCCGTGGCGCACACTATATGGTTCTCATGTGTTGTCATCAGGACTATAACTTTTCCAAGAAACCAAGTACATAACTCTTCCTTTCTAAAGCTCACTAGTCCTAACCTTCTCAATCTGGTACTCCGATTCTTTAAGATTGATGGGAGGAGATATTAGCAAACATCTGCCGGCAATCATATTAAGATGGTAGAGTTCCAACAGACTGATATAGAAGATGGAGTGTGTTTTGCCTATACTTGGAAGAAGTTCTAACTCATAAGTATAAGTACTGATTAGTTGTTTGATTCTAAACTTTCCTCAAAGCTTGTAGTCAAGCTTTTTCATTGGACACCTAGTCTTAATATTCTTAGCATTAACTATAACCTAGTCTCCTACCTTAAATGTTGGTTCCTTTTCAACTACCTTGAGATTGTAGTATTTTGATATATGGGCCTATGCTACCTTCATATTCTCCTTTATTACCTCTCTCATTATGTCCAGGGTTTCGACTGTCTTAGCTACCTCAATGTTGTTAGAATTAGTTGAGGCCTTGGTTGGGTTCTGGAAGTGGTTCTCAGGCTATTAGCCATATACTATATAAAAAGGAGTATGTTTAATACTAGAGTGAATAGTATTATTATAACAGAACTCAGTAAATAGAAGTAACTCAACCCAGTTATCCTGATCCTAATAGCAATACATCTATAGATAATAGTATAGGATCTAGTTGACTCATTTAGTTTGACTATCTATATGGGGATGATATGCTGAAGACTTATCCAACTCAACTCCTAATAAGCATATAACTTATATCCAAAACGAACTTGTAAATACTGAATTCCTATCTGAAATGACCTTTTTTGGCAACCTATTTAGTCTCCATACCTCTTTAATAAATATCCAAGCTAACTCCTTAGCCTTCTAGTTCTTTAAAGGAATAAAATAAGCCATCTTAGTAAACCTATCGACAATAACCCAAATCTAATTATATCCTTTGACTGGAGGTAAATTAGTAATAAAATCCATTAAAATATAATCCAATAGCCTATAAGGAATTGAAAGAGGTACGAGCTTACCATATTTCTTATATTATGCTATCTTGTTATATTAGCAAGCGTCATATGTATGGACATAGTTATATACCTATTCTTCTATATTTGGCTAGTAGTAATTTCGTTTCATTAGTTTGAGAGTCTTATTATGTCCAAAGTGTCCTGCAACTTTACCATCATAGCTTTGGAATACTACTTTTAGCTTAAGTGAGTTGTTATCAAGAATATTCAAATATCTCTTATAGGTCACTATGTCATTTTCCAAACCATAGTACTCAAGACCAGAATACTCCTTACCAAACTTCAATATATTGTGAATCCCTAACCACTTTTCATCCATAAGACCAGTCTCTAGGATTTCCTTTGACCAAGTTGATTCTTCCATCTATGAGGCCTTCACTGCCATTATTCAGCATGTTATGAGTATTTTTTTACCTAAACCTAATTGGAATTGACCAGGTTTGAATATTTGAATTATATGGTCCTACTTTTCCCCCCCTTCTTCAAGATTAGGATCAACCTGATGGAATAATATATCAGCCTTGCTATTCTTGTCAGCTGGGTGATAGATAATCCTAAAATTGAACTGGATTAGTATTTCCACCTACCTAGCTTGCCTTCGATTAAGTAACTTCATAGAATTAAAGTACTCAAGGTTTTTATAATCTATATATACAATTATCTCTTGGGAGGTACCTATCAAAAAGTGTCTCCATTTCTGAAAGCAATTGACAATTACAACCATTTTCTTATTATGGATATTATAATTAAGCTCTACTGAAATGAAGCGCTTTGAGTAGTAAGTGATTAGATACCAACGACTATCTAGTTCCTTGTGAGATAGGATACTAGCCTTTGCTAAATTAGATATATCTGTCTTAATTATCTTCAGTTATTCACGATAATAATGACATACTCTTGGAGTTATAGTGAACTTATATTTCGGTTCATCATTAGCCTTTTGACACTGTTATGTCCAATTCCAAAGAACTCTATTGTGTGTGAGTATTTGAATTAGAAGAGCCAAACTACTAAAGCCTTTGATAAACTAGTGATAGAAATTAGCAAAACTAATAAACTTCTATACCTCTTTAATATTTTGAAGAGCTTGACATACGATAATATCCTTAATATTTTTTTGACCTATTTATATCTCTTTAGTGCCAACCTTAAATCCTATGAATTCTACCTCAAGGATATGGAAGATATATTTGTCTATATTGATATAAAAGTTATTCTCCGTTAGCTTTTGTAACATCTAACGGACGAGTTTAACATCTTCTTCTTTAGTCTGAGTATATATATAGATATTATTAATATATATAATGATCCCTCAATTAATTTTTTTAGATAGAATATTTTTAATATGTCATTGGAAGATAGATAGAGTATTAGTTAGCCTAAAAGGTATAACTGTATACTTGTATAAGCCATATCTGGTCTTGAATACTGTTTTCTACTCATCTTTGGCTGCTATTCTTAGCAAGTTAAACTTGAGTTTTAAGTTGACTTTGGAGAAAACTTATGAAGAACCAACTTGTTCTATGAGAGTGGTCATGTGTAATGAATGATACTAGACATATAATCATTTAGTACCATTTATACAATCTATATCCACTAGAATGGATATATGTGTATACTAGTTCTTCTGAGAGATTGCCTCAGAAGGGTAATGGTTGTCAAGTAGAGAGTTCTGTTAGGAACGTTAATTAATAAATATAATCTCCACTTAGATTATTTGCTAACTAACTGATCTGTAGTCAGTTGTTGTTTGTCTAAGTAGTCTGAGGAGGAGATTTCAGAGGAGAATTCGTGCTTCTTTTATATTTGTTTAACAACATATCTAACATTTTAGAATATATAGTATATGGCACTTGCTATAGGGTAGTGCTATATGAATCATAGGAAATGTGAGTCATAGAAAATACATGAGTCATACGAAATATATGAGTCATAAAAATAAGGCTATGCTGAGGCTATACTACATCCTCGAGGGTATATATGAGATGGCCAGTTCTACTGAATAACTAATTACTAGATTCGGCAGTTATGGAATAATAATAAATATAGAAAATATAAGATAAATAAAATAATAAGTAATAATATCCCTTCTTATATTATAAGTGATAAGGGATACTTATCTTTCTTAATAATAGCATTGAGACCTTTATAGTCTATAACTATTTCAAGTTTGCCATTAGATTGTTTAGTGAAGAAAATAGAAGTACTAGCAGTGCTTTTGCTCAGTCTAATCTTACTAGTGCAAAGTATCTCGTTAAGGTATTTTTTGAGAAGCTCCAATTTATTAGAAGAGAGTATGTACAACTTTCCTGATAGTAGACTTTTTCCTTCTTTACACTTGATTGTTATATCCTATGGGCCATGAGAGGGAAAGGCAGATTGTATCTCTTTTTTAAAGATTTTTATAAAACTTCTTGTATTGAGATAGTAATCGATTAGCAAGTTAGTCTAGGTTCTCACTCATAGTTATTTTCATAACCTTGTGAACATCCCTATTTACGAACTTCTAATAATCCCATTCCCCAATCTTGATGAGTCCGACATATTGAGTTTCTACATGTACTTTATCAAAGTTAGAGAAATCAGTAACTTCTTTAATCTCTAATATCCTCTTAAGCTTGAGTTCATGAGAAGTGGTGACTTATAGTTTATCACAATTGAGAATAATCTAATCTATCTCCAAAATGATTGGAAGACCTGGTTCGAGGCACACAACCTTAGTTACTATGTCAAAGGTCTTATTTTGCCCTAATCTTGTATTAGGAACTTCTATCTACAAGTTTCAAACCTGTACTATCCTAGACCTCTTAAGAATTAAGCTATTGACACTCTCTAATCTTAGTCTTTTCTCCCTCTTAAACTAAGATAACATCATCTGCTCAGTAAAATCAGAATTAAAAATCATGGCTTCTGTCCTAGTATTAACTAAAGTATTAATAGAAAGTTCCCTTTTTATTCCTCCGTACATCTAAAATAACTTAATAGAGATAAGAAACTTTAGCCTATCAGACTTTAATACTTTTGTACCTAATTTTCCTGCCAAAGAGAGATCTTTAATTCCATCCAATAAAATATCTAGTACTGCCACTATTTATGCTCTTTTTTAGAGTTCGCTGATAAGAGAAGCTACCTTATTATTAGCTTTTCTTTTTGTCCGTTTTTTTGTATTTTATAAAGAAAAAAAAGTAGAAGAAGACCAATTACGAAAAATAGAACTAATGAAAGTGAAGTTAATATCTATTAGTTCTCCAATATATTCCTTCTTTCAACTACCAATAGAGATGCTTTTCTTCACAATACAAATAGAAAACCAATCTTACGAGACTATTTAACCTAATATACTAGATGGCCTATATCCTTAATAGTATAAATTTTCCCTATAGTCTAACTCGTCATCACTGATAATCTTACTAAAAGAAATCTCTAGTAGCTCTACTACGGCCACTACTATTGCTACTTTCTATGCTTTCTTCTTGGCTTTTTCTTTTCCCTTTATTTCTGCTGATGGTTTCTATCCCACTATGTAGTTACCTATTATATAGGACATATCTCCATATCACAGGGACCCTATTAACCCTTATAGCGCTCTTATGACTAGAAAATAGGACGGCCGTACTTATCCTGCCACAACAATATCTATTCCGCAATATAGAATATAATTCTATAGTAGTAAAATTCAATTCCACTTTAGTCTCTCTTGACAGATCTTATTTCACAATACAAAATAAATCCTATATTAATTAAATATAAAGTTTTACTAGACTTAGAACTTTGTAGGCTTCGTGTATTTAAGGTGCTCTTACTTTCCAATATTCCTGATAGTAGAATTAGATTCAACCGAGAACAACCCTTACTATTTATAATATACGGTAATAGTAGATATTCTTTGATAAAATATTTTGGAGGATGTACGCCTACCTGTTACTCTTTAGAATTTCTTCTTAAGTGTTATGCTATCCATACTTTTGTTAACGCAATTATGATCTGCACTTGTTATTACAGGTTACTAGTCTGAATGTAGAGAGGATTTCTATGCCTATATATTTCATATACTTCACTTAAACTGACTTATTCCATTAAAGAATACTTAGCCGAGATGACTAAATTTTACATCCAATATGACACCAATCTTTAATACTATCGAATAAATAGCCAATAGTATTATAGAATCATCTTATTTGAGCTTGCAGTACTATTTTCTCAATAGCATCTAGTGTCTATTGAAAATAATATTCAACTGCTTATAACTCTATTAATAAAGACTCATGGGTCACAAACTAATTATCATTAGATAGGCGTCAATGCGTAGAAGATCATAGAATCTTAATTTATCTTGATGCCCATATTATTCATAGAGCTGTTATCAGTAATAGATAAACTTCCTTATAGATTTAATTAACTTTACTAAAGGTCTTATAACTCTATGAGTATTACTCCGATCATAAAATAGATTGCGGTAATGGAATTAGAGTGAAGAATAGGCCTAGATATATCTTTAAAACATTAAATTCAGAAAACTTTATATTTCAAGAGTATCTTTGGCCTTGGCTCAGAGCGCACTCTCTTATAATATCACTGGATGTATTTTGGTCTAAAGTATGCCCTTATGGCTTCATTATTTTATTTATTTTTACCGATTTATTTTCCTAAAGTTTAGGATAATAACTTCAGTTTAGGGTAACGCCAAGACTTCAGAATAACAGCTAGTATAGCTAGTATATATACATATAGTCAGTGTATTGATCTAGGTATAACTGTTAAACCATTGATTGGATACTTATAAAACTTAAACCATAGCTCCCTCAAGGGTCTATGGGCATATCATAAGGGTCCCAACTATCTATAATAGTTATATACTACTCCAAAGTTCATACCTATTTCATATACTTATCTCCTATAGACAAGTATTACAAACCCTTGCACCAGACTGCTATAAGTATATCTAGAGTCCATATGGATATCTAGGGTCGTTCTATAAAAGCTCAAGTATCTAATGTAGGGCTGGATATTACCACATGACAGTGCCTCCCTTTTTAAAGTTCTTGTCTGTAAGAACCTAAGTGATTATGTAAATAGAATTAGTATTACTACTAACAACTATGGATGGGGCTTGAAGACTAGTTCTCATATACAACAGCCAAAACACAGCTGCGTACGTCTCATTGTACTCCTGGGACAGAAAATAGCATAAGAAATATAGGTAAAAAATAAAAAATATGTGAAAGATAATTCCAAAAACCTAAAGCCTAAATAGGAAAAAATGAAAAATACTCACAAGATAACATTAAGGTCCCATGGCTTACGAGAATTATTTAGATAGAATTTCCAAATGATTTTAGAGCCTCCATTCTTCAACTTCTCATATGGTTCTCATATGTCGTTATCAGGACTATAACTCTTCTAGAAAACTAAGTATATCACTCTTCCTTTCTAAAGCTCACTTGCCCTAACCTTTTCTATCTAGTACTCTGATTCTTTGAGATCGATAGGAGGAGGTGTTGGCAAATGTCTGCCAGCAATCGTCTTAAGGTAGTAGGGTTCCAACAGACTGATGTGGAAGACAGGATGGGTTTTGTCTATACTTGGGGGAAGTTCTAACTCGTAAGCATAAGTACTGATGAGTCATTTGATTCTAAATTTTCCTCGAAGTTTGTAGTCAAGCTTCTTGGTCGAACGCCTAGTTTTAATATTCTTAGTATTAACTATAACCTAGTTTCCTACTTTGAATGTTAGTTCCTTCACTACTACCTTAAAATTGTAGTATTTTGATATGTGGGCCTACACTACCTTTATATTCTTCCTCATTACATCAGCAAGAAATTTATGACGTTACAACGCCCTGCAGAGGCGCCTGGACGCCCATGCTTTTCCACACGTCATTATTGACTTTTATGGCGTCCTGTAGATACCTTTCTGACCTATTACCTCCCAGGTATCATACACGTACTACTCCTATCCCCAGCGTCCGGACACCCCTTTTCAGATTCTCTGCCGACCTATTTTATCCTATACATCATATGCATACTTTTCCTGCCCCTTACCATCCAGATGCCTTTCTATATCTTTCTCTTTTCCTTTCTCTATCACTACAAGTACTAGCATCTTCTATTTCACCTTTATAACTCCATGTTGGTCTTCATACGTCCTCTAACAACTCTGTCTTAGTTTACTATAATACCGTATACCTCCGACATAAGAAATAGCCGCCAGTAGACCTTTACCGCCCTCACTTTTAGCTAGCTATTTGACTCATTATATTATTATTATACAATTCCAATTCTTGATCTAGACACCGATATCACCTCATTCCCCATATAACTCATTCCACGTATTCAAATCAATCCTATTATTTACCAACCACATATTTTCTTCCCTTAACCCGATCAAATGCGCCATTCCTTCAATATCCGTAATTCTTACTATATTCATACCCTTCCCATCCCCCCGCCGCTCCATGCGAACCATTCCCTCATCCCCACCTGGTGTACTGGAACCTCGCACTCGAAGTAACGATACCAGCGCTACTTCATGGAGCCTGTTCATATTATCCCGCACGCTGAAAAGCCCTTCTAGTTTGCCGACAATCTTTCCATCCAAATTACCTCTTGGAGACTCTGAACGTGCCCTCCGTCGCACCCATACCCAATCCTCCCTAGACTGACCTTGGTTGCGAAATACCTGCCCTGCTGTCCACCGGACATTATGCGTCTTCCTACCTTCGCCCTGGAATTCTTGTACCCCGATAGATAGCTGCGTATAATAGTGCGTCGGGAAACGTGCGACCTCTTCCACATTTATAGCTGCCTCTCTGCCACCCATGTTCAACCTCAAGTATTGGTAAAAGCACTCTGGAAGCTGTGCAAGAACCAGCCTCGTTGCAAGTGTCTGCATAGGAGTCCCTTCCGGACTATCTGAAGCTTGTTTACCTCCTAATATTGGACTTTGCAGTTTCTCCGCATCTACCACTGCCTTCTCAAAGTCCTCAGCACCCCGCTTCCTGATGACACCAAGAATTTCGCGACCAAAGTCATACCCACGACTCCATACCTCCATGTTCAATTCCCTCATTCGCAATGCATGTTCAACTGTAATGACATCCAGTATTTGCTCGGCGGCATTCACACGATTAGACCTTCGATAAGCATCTTTCAATGGCTTATGTAGAACTTCTGTAATCTCCGTGGAGTACTGAGGGAGACTTCCGAAATCTCTGATTTGCATACCATAGTGGGATAGCAGATGCATCTTCGGAAAATTAAAATCAGCCTGTGACAGAATGTCTTGAACCACCTGTTGTCTCTCCTGTCGTTCTTCAGTAGCTATTTTCTTTCGTTTTGTGGCACTAAGTTCGAAATATTCATCTAGTTTAGCTTGACGGGCCTCAAGTTGATCAACTGCCAGCTCCCTTGAAGCCTCCTTTGCATCTCGATGATCCTTTTTTGTAGCCCGAAACTCACTGAAGACATTTAGGTTATCATGGAATTTCCGGAGGTATTGATCCATATAACCTATCGTCTGTGGCGTATGACTCCGATATTGTGCCATAAGGCAGAAATCCGTCAGATATCGTACACAACGGATCGCTCTCTTGCTGTCGGCTTTAGCTCCTGCTGAGAGACTTGGGGCGTCTGTTATTGGATCATGTAGCGCTGCTGTAAAGCAAGCTAAAATCACATGATTAACTCCTCGCATTTCCGTACCACTCCACATCGTAACCTGCCGATATCTCTTTCTAGGTGGTCGATACCCTGGATATGCTGGAGTCTGTTCCCATATCCTATCGAATACCTCCAAGCGCTGGTGTTTGCTAAGAAATTGCTCTATCCAGCCCATCATATGCTTTAGCATCCCCAGAAGAATGTTGTGAAGTATATCACCGCGGACTATGTGTGGTGGCTGGATACCTAGAACTCGCAGCTGTATCCACAGGGCGTTTTCGAAAGGCTTTATTCCAGCATCACGCAACCTACCCAGATGTTAACCATACCGTAGTCATATCGTCATCGGCTACATACCTTTCTAGATCTCCGGCTTGATACAGCCTCTCATAATCTGCGTGATTGTGCAAGGCGAGTGGTTTCTTTGGGAGAATTCCAAGTTCCTGTGGACTTGCAATACACACGGGGCAGCGATTGGTCTTAATACCATGGATATTGACATTTTCCATATGGTCGGCAAGCCAAGCGGAGAGAATTGGTATGCACTTCCTAACCTTGCCGTCTCCACAGAGGATGTCCGTCCCACCTGCCTATGAAAGTTATTAGTACAAGACCCTCATGACCCCGTCCACGATCACATACATACTTTGAATACCCGTATCAAGGGCAATAGGATATGTGCAACTATCTGGTGTTGTACTCTAAGCGCATCATACTCCTGCTCTTTTATCGAGAAACCTGGAATTTTGTTGTTCCGCTTGGGGCCGACCGGGAAAAGGCCCATCAGGATCCATGCTTGTGCTGATGGCTGATTGCGAATTTCTGCGCGAATATTGCCAATACTCATAAACAAGGGCCATAATTTCTTGTCCCCAGAAAAATTCGTGAGGCAAGTTTGATCTGACGTGAGAAGCACAGGTACCCAGCGATGACCCAATCGGCAGCGTCTTCTACAATATCATCAGCACCTGCTCTTGGATCCCCTGGAAAAGTTCTATACCTGCGTTCTCCACCACCAATCACCGGTATTCAA